>BFEA01000489.1:385206-420191 GCA_003427395.1 Chara braunii
GGTAAGAGCAGACACCCCTTCTACTGGCCCGTCTATTGGATGGCTCCATTCTATAGGTGGGGAGCTGCACCTGCTGGAAACTGGGTCCAGCGTCCCATTACATCATGAATCCGAGCCATAACACATCATAGTTGTCCCTAGTCAGTTCCTCCTTTATCCAGTCCCCCAGTCCCGTGCCGTCCAGCCCATTACATTGCAAAACCGGGACAAAACACATGATATTGTGTCACGAAGTTGGTCCCAACCCCTATCCTACCCCCAGCCCCCCTACCCTTCCGCTCAACCTCTTGCCATGGAAAGGTAAAAACTGTTATTGGCCCAGTATAGGGGCTCCTTGCAGCATCCGTACACCAAGCCAGTCCCATATCTGCCGGGTGGCCAAGCAGTGCCTGTGCTGTGACCAGAGCTTCGCTTTGCCGCCGGCATACCCTGCGTGATGACATGACTCAATCTCTTGGCCTCTTCCAACTGCTGCACCTGGTCCCTGCGGGCTGTTGGCGCCTTGCAGCTGCGAACGCTTTTACTGGCGTAATCCATAGTCGCGGAGTCACACCGTCACTCCTGTGTAAGCAGCAGAATAGAGATGAGCAGAGGGGCAGGGTCATGGGCAGGGAGGGGGAAGGTAGGGGAAGGTAGGGGAGCTTGACAGGGGTCGAGGAGCAAGCGAGGCAGGGCAGGGAGGGGATAGAAGTGGATAAACCCTTGTAACCGGGGGGGACGTCTTAAAGTAGTGAAAGTTCAGGGGACAAGCACAAAGGTGGTCGGGAGAAACGGGATTGCAAAGTCGACCAGTGGCTTCCTTTGCCAGGCCAGCTCTCCTTCCCTCCAGGGTTTCCATTGTATGGAAAGGTCGTCATGGAGCTCAGAGAAGACAGTGAGGATCCTGCCAGATCTGATGGTATGCCTCCCGAATGGTCACCTTGAGGGCGGCATCCCTCGTGATTTGTTAGGCCCGCCTTCACTTAGGGCGGGCACATTTGTAGCAGGGGCCCCTTAGGCCTGCCGAGGACCCCAGATCCTCACATCTTTTTTTAAGCTTTTTTATAGTTTTTGACTTTCAAGTTTTAACTCAAGTTTGGTTGGGAATTCTGACCTGACTCTGAGGCAAAAGTGGTTTGCATTGTTATTCTGCATAACATACGTTTTTTTCAGATTTTTTTATTTTTATTTTTTTTAATGGTTCGGACATTTCCGGACCTGTCCAGACATCCGGACCGTCCGGATCCGACCATGTCGGGAGGTCCGTGAATGTCCGGAATTCTAGATGTCCAGAAAATACCGGACACGGGTCCGGGTCCGACGTAGCCATGAGAAAAATAAACTGAACAACATTTGCCTCAGGGTCACATCGACATTCTTTACCAAATTTAAATAAAATAAAAAATTAAAAATGAATTTTTGATTTATTTATTTTTTCATTTATTTTTTGCCTGGCCGGGTAAGTGGTCCCGGTGTCGGGCGGCTCAAGCCTATCGCCACCCTTTGCTTCCTTTGAAAAGACTACTGTTGGAGGCCGGATTTCCAGCGACAGCCTGTTCCAACCGTTTTTGCCTTGCGATTTGAACCGATGAAAGACGGTTGGCTAATAGCGGATGGGCGGGACGAGAAACCAAGGCTAGACGGAACTATGGTGAGATGCGGACCGAGGAGGACAAATTTCCAGGTATTCGATGATGGCAGAGAAATTTATTAATTTAGTGGAGACAACGATTCCAATGGTAAGCATCAGGCGACAGATGGGTGAACGGAGCTTGCGACTGGCCGGTGAAATATGGCTGCGAGAGGACAACGTCTCGAGGGTTATGGCGAATATTCCATCGAAGCGACGCGAATTACCGCGGCTAGTGCGAGAACTTAGGTGACCTCTGGGATGCCTCTTCTAAAGAATAGAAAAGCGTGGATAGAATGAGGGGTCGGCTCAGGGACTGCCACCAAACACAACCAGTGTTGGAAGAATTGATTGAGAGTTTCCCCCTTCAATGGTACTATATCCTGCGAAAAGGCCCATGCATACAGGAAGGGGACTGGGTGGGTCTGCCTGGCCAAGGGGAACAGGTGGGAAGGGTGCAAACTGTTGAGAGAGAGGCATCTCTGATAAAGCTCTTCTCTGTGGAAAAGGATGGAAAGTTACAAGGGAGCCGACAGCCGTTAGTCTGGAAAGGGAACGGGGAGGTCTATCGTATCAAAGTGTTGGAAGATGGTCAGGGATGGAGAACTTTCAGGCCGATGACCCCAATTGAGGACCTCCCCCTCGACCCCAATGAATGGCAATGGTCCACAAACGGCCGGCCCAACCCACGACGACGGGGCAAGGGGAGCGAAGGAAAGCCGATAGCATTACTTACTATGAAAACCATATCAGCGAATCGAATGATGAGACCAAAACGCAGCCTGAGGGATGTAGTGGAGGAGAGGTGGCACCGACGTCTCAATGTGGATACGACCCTGCTTAAGCCAATAAAATGGTTTAGGGATTATGGGATGAGGCCAGTGAAGATTTTCGCCCTCCAATGGCAGATCTCACACCGATGTTTGCCAACTAACGACTGGCTAATCGACCACACAAGCCTGGAACAGCAGGGCCGGGCATTACCATGGTGCCAGTGTTGCCTTCAGAGTTTTCCTTCAATGCCCTGCCGCGGTGTTACTGTGGCGAGGATGGGACAGAATCAGGCGACACATGATCCCGAACTCAGCATGGCCATGGGAGTGGAGGACCATCCTACTGGGGCATTGTCCGCAGGGGTATACAAGTATTTTTTAGGAAAACATTTTGAAGCTGGGAAGGGGCTCTATCCTATGGGTTATTTGGTGGAGAAGATGCGTCCTAGCAATGGAGGGGGCTCGGGTGGAAGAGGGGAAGGTTAAGGAACAGCTGCAGACATTGGTACAGTCCGAGATATTAGCACAGCGGCGTGCCGCAAAGAAACTGTTGGACCAGGCACACTCCAGGAGCGACATGGATAAGATTCTCTCTTGTTGTGGGGACAACTGGTTGGGAGGAAGGAGGGGGGGTTCGGTGGCAGAGGTTAAATGGACAGGGGACGCACCGAGGTCACAGCAGGAGCAACAACAAGACCAGTGCCAGGAGGAGGAGGTCGAAAGAGATTATAGGCTGTGTTTCCGAGATTGGCTCACCATCGATCCCAGGGAGCCGCTGCGTCCAGCCAGGATTTTGCAGATCCGTTTCCCCCCCACCCTCTAGCCCTAATGGAGGTCCCACAGGATGAGACATGAGTGAGATTCTAGAGGAATGGCGGTCTGTTTCTATGCTACTAGGTTGAGTGGACTGCGTCTGGACTCGGGACCAAAAGGACAGACCTAGGAAGATAGGGACAGTCGGATGGGACGCTGGACCCGGTTTCCAGCAAAGGTGTTGCTGCCAATTTCAATGGGACGCTGGACAGCAGGTGTGGGTAGGAAGAGTTAGGAATGAGAAAGTCTGCCAGCTATATCATTTTCATCACCCTTTTCAGTTCTCATTTTCAGACCCTTTTCAGACCCTTTTCAATTTTCAGATAATTTTTCAGACATTTTTCAGACATTCTCAAGGATAGTGCGACAGGCTGGGGAACAGACGGGGACCACTGGTCCCCCAGTGGCCCTGCTGGGCCCCAGCCCAAGGCTTTGATTTGGAAAGTACAGGATAGTTAGCGATGGGACGCTGGACCCGGTTTCCAGCACGTTATCTCATGATTCCTCATGGTTTTCCGAATGTAAGGGACGCTGGACCCGGTTTCCAGCAGGTGCTGCTCCCCACAAATGTCAGGGACCGCAGGGGGAGGAATTGCAGGATCCAGTTCTTCATCCGGTCCAGGTCCAAGGCCTAGGGGGTCTGCAGGCCAGGGCAGGATGGAACAGCGGGTTCCCACAACAAGCTGTTAACAATGGATCCCTGACCGGTTCTCCCTCGTCAGGTTTTCTTTTTGGTAGTCATCCCAGGGGGAAGCAGCGGATAGGGGGACAAGGGGCACTGGGTGGACGTCAGCCCAGAGGTCAGTGCGAGGCATAAGGCCCCGATCAGCCCCTTTTGACCCTGCAAGCAGCACAGTCGGCCGCCCTAACTAAAGGCAGGGCCGACCAAGGCCACAAGGCCTACTTTCAGGCTACCACGCAACTGGGGAAAATTCAGGCAGTTGCGCAGCGCCAGTTGGTTGAGAGCGCCCAGGCCCTGGCTGCCTTTTTTGTATGCAACTGAGGCAGGCCCTGGGCCAGATACACAACATGGGCCGAACCCAGGCTGCGGGCAGTTGGGCACAAGCAACCGTCACAAGCCCTGGGCCTGATTCGTTAGGACCGGCGCTCAGCCTCTCGGGTCCTACCGGAAGCTTCTGGGCCGAGGCCCAGCACAGCCTGGCCGCACGCAGCTGGCAGGGCACTTCCATTTAGGAAAGGCCCTGCCCCCGCATTCGGCATTCGGGCACTGGCTGCATGCTGCACAAGCGCTGCTGCGCTAAACGCTGGCCAGCGCTCACGCGCTCATGGGCGAGCAGGGAGAGCAGGCAGCCATAGCCGAGCTGCGCTGCATAGCTGGATGGGGTGCATGGTGGTCCTTGGGTGCACGTGGCAGTGAGTGGGGGATCGAGGTTGTGAGTGATACGAGAGACATACCTGGTGCTTGAGGCGGACGGCATTGGCCGATATATGCTCTCATTTCGGTGAGCTGTTGACGTCAGCAGCGGCGTTGTAGATAGGCTAGATAGGATCTGCCATTTGTAGTCTAGGTGCAGAGTGCCAGATAGGGGGTTGACAGTGGTTCTTTGTTGATGATGATGAGACTATTCCAGCATTGTCACTTATGAGCTTATGCTGTGCTCTTATTTGGTGGAACTCGTGCTGCAATTTTGCTTTTGGTTCGAGGTCACGACTATCTGGTCTCATGTGTATGATGCTGTTTGGTTTCTGAAGTTCGCAATCGCTCATTTTTCCTTGCAATTTGGTATCGGAGCTGTGGTACGGTGCGCTAATCTGGCGCTTGGCTTCTGCCTGTGCGGTACATGCATGCGGTCTGCTTGGTGAGCGGCCGTAGGGAGTGTGTAGTGAGGAGGGCGAAGGCAAGCAGGGCAACCCAGGAGGTGAGGGGTATCGCCAAGAAGGCTACGTGGTGAATGATGGGTGTTTGCAGTGTGATGAGAACTATCTGATGTGCGATTGATGCTGAGGTGGAACGGCGGTGTAATGCTGGTTGTGCCGAAGCAGTGGTTGGTCATCACAGTCGACATCAGGTCATCTAGTGAGAATATATGTGGTTGTGGGCAACTGTTTTGAGGTACGTTGCACCTAACCTTATCTACCCTCTTCGACACTTCTTATGGTGAGGATGTGTGTTCTGTCTTGAGAGTCCTCTCATGTGAGGAGTCGAGTGCGCTCAACCTTGAGAGTCGGCATTGTTCACGTGGAGCATCTGGAAGGAGATCTGAAGGGCCCTGGGCGAAGCACTGGGTCACGGTCACCATGCCAACCCACCGGGAGTAGAGCAGGCATGCTTTGCTGCTTTGTCCTTTGTCTGCCTGCTGCGCTGATAGATGGTTTATGAGGGGCAGGCCAGCCCTACAGGGGAGACGAGTATCGGGCGTCTATAAATAAGCACCGCCGGGGTTACCTTCCATTGGTTGTGATCGTCGTCTTGTCTGCGACGTTAAATAATTCCTTAGGACTTCAGGGGCCATCCTTAAACGCCTCCTGATCAGCCTATCGGTCAATGTAAGGCTCGCTGCACATGAGGGTAAACATTGTGCAGGGCTGGCCAGATCAGCATAGACTTGGGGCACATGGGCGGGCCGTGTGCACACCTTTAGGCACGCACGTTGTTCTGGATTGCTCAGGGACGCTGACGTCAAGAGACCATCAAGAAGAATTGAGGGAGAGGTAGATTCCAGGTGATAAGTTCGTGTTTAATACCATTTTGCAAATATCCACACAAACGATTCTATTTTTATTCTTGATTAGTTAGATGGACTGCCATCGACATCTGACAGAGAACATTAGGTAGACCTGCTCTCTGTTCATGGACTAATTAAGTAAAAATAATTTTGTTTATTTAATTGGTCTGGGCACTACGCTGCGGTAGGCACTTAGTCTGACCTAGTGCAGATTGTGTCCAGTTTTGTAGCTTATGAGCGACAGGGAGGAAACTAGAGAGGACGACACGATCTTGCGATCAGCGAGGCGCTCGATAGCCCACTTGGCATTAGGACCAGAGGACGACAGGTACCTGTTCCGCCAGTAGAGGGAAAGGCGGCAGTAGCAGCGGAGAGCTAGGGCCGTCGAGGCAAGCAGGGCATTCGCAAGTGAGGCCGCTACTCAGCAGCCATGGCAACTGCTGCGCAGCAGAGCTCTCAAGCTAGTAGTTCAGGGACTGTAGGGTCAACGGTCACACATACCCTGAGTCAGTCCGCTGGTGTTATGGCAAGCTCGCCGTTAGTATTGACCCCCAAAGAGGTCGCCATACAACAAGCAGATGCTCAGGAAGCACAACTACAGAAGGCTTTAGGGGAGATAAAGGCAAAAGAAAGAGAGAATGATTAGGAGAAGAGCAAGGATGCAGCGGAGACAGCGGACATTAGTGAGTTAGAGGAGATGGACCTGACGGACATGGATGATGATGTAAGGACCCTGAGGACGGTATTGCTAGATGTAGTAGAAATGCAGGATCACCGAATGGCGCTCTTACAAGACATCCAGCAGACCCTGGTCGTGCTGGTCGGGCGAACTCAGGCGGCACCATCACCATCAGGGCCTAGTGCCTGGCCCGTGGTACAACCTCCTCATTTTGTCCCACCGGTGACAGGGGTATCCCCATTTGTGATTCCTCCAGCATCGGTACATTCCGTTTCCCTTGGAATGCCTTTAACAGGAGGGTTCTCAACAGGTCCTAGTGTGCAGATTCCTGTACAGTCAGTGTATTCCCAACCTCCCTTGCAGGTTGCCGTAACTGGGCAGCCTGCTGTCTCGCAGCCAGCACAACCGCAGGGCACACAGCCCCAACAACAGCTAGTGCAGCAGCCTGCGCCCTAGGGTCCACAGCCTGCAATGGTACAGGTGCCGGGACAAAGTCAATGGGTTCCAAAGATGGCCATCGCCTCACCTAAACCCTTCTTAGGGGATTAGAGGGGTGAAGACCTCGACACCTGGTTGAGGTCAGTGCCAGTCTACGTTTAGTGCAAGTTGACCTTGCCACACGAGGAAGTGCTTTTGGTTGCCTCCTATCTTGAGGGGAGCGCAACACGATGGTTAAGCGGGCTACTGCAACTGCAGGGATATGGACATGACTTTCGCGCTTGGGTAGTCAACTAGAAACCGGAGGACTTTCTCAAGATGGTGGAAGATAGGTGGCATGATCCTTAGGAGGCCCAAAAGGCCACTGATGCGATTCAAACATTGAGCAACAGGTCGTTCAAGTCAGTGAGAAATGCCACAAATGTTGTAGAGCGTCTGACCTGTGTTCCTGGAGTACGCTATGACCCTCAAGTCTTACGGACAACTTACCTGAGGTGTCTTCCCATGCCACTAAAGAATCAGTTGGCAGGAAAGTCTAACATCAATGTGCACAACATTCCTTCATTTAGCAAGAACACCCTAGACCTGGATGCAAAGATAGGGCACGAGCACCAACCCACTACGGATGGAAGGAAGAAAACACTACCTCGACAACGATGGCTCCACCATCGAGTTGGACGACGACATCCATGAGGGAGTAGGTGCAGAGGCAGGCAGCGTAGAAGCGTGAGGGGGTGGAGCAGTCGCTGCCTCAGTTCAAAAAGGCAAGGCAACCGGTCGACGCCGTGGAGGCTCCTTGTCTAGGAGTCAAGTTGACCCCAACGCTCCTCCATGGGAGAAAGCGGGTCTAAGTGAGGACGTGTGGAGAGATCGGTATACCCGGCAGGCTTGTATCTGTTGTGGCCAATATGGCCATAATCAGTTTAAGTGTCGTAACAAAAAGGTGACCGAAAAGATCCCGCCTACAATGGGGTAGGCGACCGGATCCTCCGCTTCCATAGGTAGCAATGTTGCCAATAGTTCTGGCACTGCTCCGGGAAACACGTCGGGCTAGTAGGAATAGTAGTTGTTCCTGCTAGGGTCGAGGTGGTGGACACACCCTCACCATCTCGAGAGATGGCCCAAGCTACTGACTCCGTTGTCGTCCCGCAAACGCATTCGGACCCAGCGATGTCGAGCGCATCGGTCCGGCACCACTCAGAGGTAGCGCGGGACCCTCCCGGCCGCGTCACGCAGGAGTCAGAGTACACATCCCGTTGTGGCACATACACGGAGCTTCCATAAGCTGCTCTGGCCGGGTGCGCCAGCCATACCTCTCACGAGCCCCTACGACAGGACAGGGCCTATGCGAGGCACGATTGCCTCCACCTTACAGGAGTTGTCACCTCCCTTCGGTGGGCGTATCCCCGCCGAGCTACCAGTCCACAATACGAAAGTTGATCAGCTGCAATCACAGAGGTGGACCAGCCGAGGGCGTTTCTCGTTCGCTGTAGCATAAGGGTTACGCGCGGTACCACGCCTCTATCGGACCCGCACGTGAACCGACATCTTGGGGGGCTGAGGTCCCAAACGCGGCTCGTCGCCGGTCGACTAGGACGTATCCCACACGCCACGCGCACACCACTATAAGGTACATAAAAGTAAAGCACACGCACATACGCACACGAGTATTGAACGACGCAAAGGACGTACAACGCGACACCCTCCTAGTCCCTTAGTATCCATCCCATAGCTTCGTGGTGCGGGAATCGGCTGAGCGTTGTGCGCGGGACTTTATATAAAGTCGCGCGGGCGTAGGCCTTCTCGTATCGTCTTGCAATGCCAACACACACAAGCAGTCGCGAGGATGGCGTACTATGCAGTGCCCATAATCGAGCGGTCCCTCGTGGATCCGAGTACCGCTTATGACATTCACGTGTCAGACTCGAAGTATCGTGAAGGTTCCGCCCTTCACGACATTGCACGGCTGAAGGACTAGCCGTGCGGCCGCCGCGGCACGTCCGGCTTTCGGCCCGAGTGCCCTGGCGGTCAAGGCAAATAGGCTCTACTCGAAGGGGGTCCCCTTCAGTGCAGGGCCTAGGGCTTGGGATGTCTTGAACAAGGACCATGAATCCCGACCCAGGACCAATGTCCGACTAGAAATCTTCAAGAAACACTTATATAAGTAATGGGGTCATCCTTTCTCTACTAGCCCAACCCTTGATTAACTCCTTAGCACTCGGGCCCTTTTAGGTCACACAAGTACCCTACATAGGTACGCATACATACGTATATACACACATATATACTCATATGGGAATGAACGGGTGACGATCACATCTCACATTCACAGTGGGTCTCCCCATGCACATATATAGACTCGCAGGGCAGTCCAATCCAATAATCCAGGTCACAAAACATACCTGCAATCACATCCAATAGTCAAGCAGAAGTCCACACACTACACGGAGTCAACTCCAACCAATCTCCATGCTCGTACCCTTCGCCTCAGCCATGCAAGCCCCAACCTCTAGCCAACCAATCTTAAGTAAATACTCAGTACCTTTGTTAAATGGCCATTCAATAAAAGTCTGGGTGAAACCTTAACAAAACAGAAAAGACCACCGGGGCTGAAGCCTCTTTAGGTTGAGTAAAGAGAGTGGGTTGAGGTTGAGTCATAAACCGACGAGTCGGCAACCGACCTGTTATCTGTGATAACAGAAGGTGATCCTTGTAGGATCACGTTGGACCTAGTCCAAGTCTTGAATCAATACGTTCAGAGAGAGTAATCTCCATATCCTGACCTTACTCAAGTTATCATATCTAACTAAGTCTAAGTCTACCTCTAGATAGCACTCCACAAAAGGTGGATCTTGTCATAACCTCCCCTACATAGGTCGCCACCTGTCCAAATAAATTCTAACTCCTCTAAATTAGGAAAATTTTGGCAGCGCTTCCCGTAGAAAAAGTGATATCGCAGAAAATATACTAGTCAAAAAAGTCAAACTTTGGATCCTAGAAAGTCAAAATTTGTCTAACTCCCTGACCTAGCAAAAATTTGGGTAGCATTCCCTTCAGAGTGGGAGGCCCCCCACATCTATACTAAGTCAGACTTGAACTTAGACATAAAGTCCAAGTTCTGTCAGATAGAATCTCAACCAACTCCTTAGATCTGTAGAAATTTCGGCAGCGCTTCCCGTAGAGAAAGTGCTAGTCCAAGATTTATACAAAACTAAGTTTGGAATAAAAAAAAGTGACTTTGATTCTTCAAGGCCCAATTTTGACTAACTCCCTGAATTAGCAAAAATTTGGGCAGCACCTCCTTTAGAACAGGAGGCTCCCTTGATCCTTACTAAGCCAAAGAGTCATCAAGACCGGATCCTGAACAAGTCAAAGTTCTGACTAACTCCTTGATTTTGTAGAAATTCCGGCAGCGCTTCCCGTACGAAAAGTGGCTTACAAAGATTTATACAAGACCAAGTATGAAAAAAATCCCAGAAAAAATGCAGAAATCGACTTTAGTAAAAAGAAATGAGCCCAGAAAATGCAGGAAATGACTCTAACTCCTATGGCTCTAGCACGTGGCGAGCAACTGCAGCAACTACCTATCAAATCCAAACTCAGACTAAGAAGTGGCATCACTCAATCACTGCAGGCCAAACCACAGTCATGCACTCTCTCACCATCCCTAAGATACCTTAGCAACCAATAGTTCATAGTCTTTCAATGATTTATCCCTCATACCCAGCTTACCTAGGGCATAAGGCTAGACCACCCAAACTTATGGGACATGTCTAGCCCAACCAATAAGTATACACAAACATAGGGCACAACAACTTTTCTCTTCTTTGGGCATATGACTAGGCCATCGTAGTCGCCCTGAACTGTTTAAGTATCCAAGGTTTATATAATTGTCTGTACTTAGTCTTTTGAGGTAGCATATAGCTGAGCCGATCATCTTCAGCTCAAGACTCAGCCTGCCTCTTCATACCACAAGTTTATTCTTAGTCAAGTACTCTCTTCAGTTGGTGATTAGCTATAGTCAGGCCACCCAAACTTATGGAACCCTACCTGACTAGCCTGTTCATAGATAGTATAATAGTAAAGTATATCAAAGTTATAGCCTTCCGGTTCCAGCATGTGCGAGGCGTTGGACCAAGACCACCCAAACTTATGGAACATGTCTTGGTCCTCAGCCTGGTTTATTTCTCTTAGACCAAAGCAGGAAGAGGTAGAGCCACCCAAACTTATGGGACATGCTCACCTCCTCGTTCAGAAACCAAAGAAACTGTCAAAAACCCAAAATAAACAAGGTCGCCAGACTACCCAAACTTATGGATTTGACTGGCGCCTGAAGAAGCAATCACATTCAACCCTTACAAGTCAGAGCAACCAGACCACCCAAACTTATGGGACATGTCTGGTTCGCCAGGCAATACAAAATAAAACACAGCACTAGGCCTTCCCAAACTTATGGAACTGGCCCAGCCTTTGGTTGACCCAGTCAGACATGCAATACAACCTTTCTCCCACCCTTCCCCCAGATGCAATCCCACAATCTGCTTTCAATCAGAACAAAGAAGTGTAAATTGATTTTATACATACATTCTTTTACTTTGTCTGGTTATGTCCTGAATAGAAAGTCAGAATCATAGGGACAGGCATGCATACAACAATCAAGCCATAGGGGGAATAGGCAAACATGGGGGAAATGGGGTCGTACAAGTAGGAGGATAATATACCTGATGGTTCCCTGCCTCCAGAGCCTCGCCTAGGTTCCGGCAGAGCTCCCGCAATCGATGGGTGGACTCCCCAAAGAGTCTTGATGGGGTCCTACGGGTTGCAATCCCGCCTGCCGCCTTCCTCTCGAGACCAATAGACCAGACTTAGAGTTAGAGGGGCAGATGGAGAAAGTTTGAGACGCTCAGATCCAAGAGGGGTGCACTCAGACTCGCGAGAGAGGGCCTTGTTGTCTTCGCTCGCCTGAGGGCCCCGCAATGGCAGCCAACTGACAGCTTGGCCAACGAACCCAGACTGCTGGAGTGACCCCTCCTGACGAGCCTCCACCCCGTAGCATCCAGCTTCCTCCCTAGTCCCACTACTTCTCTGAGCCCCAGCGCCCTGTCTCCGTCCTTATGCGCGGCAGAACTCCATGGCGGCCAGCAGCAATGGCCTCAACCTCCAACAGTCATCAGCAGCCTGCAACAGTGCACAACGTTGGCCAGCAGTCGAGCAGCAACCCGCAGCAGCGATCACCGGAACAGTAGTTGGTGCCAGTAGCAACAGCCCGCACTCGGATACAACCAACAATAGTGGTTGTAGCCAGCCGCAGCAGCAGTCCGCCCACAGCCTTTAGATGCAGCCGCAGTTACCAGCAACAGCCCACAACGGTATACAACAACCTCCGCGCAGTTCCCCAGGCTCAACAGTAGTGGCAAGGCAGCTGCTGCCTGCGCACAATACCCAGTCACGGTCTGTGCCCAGTCAACAACAGTCCGCAGCAGTAGCTCGCACCCGCTCGCTCACCAGCAGCACCCCGTGCACAGCGACGCGAAGCAGCCTGGATGTAACCCACCGTAACCCGCAGTCGGTAGCCTGTGCCCAGTAGTGATTAGTAGCAACGGCGGTAGCCGCGGGTAACAGCAGCTTGCAACAGTCAATACGCCACAGTAGCTTGTGCCCAGCCAGCCATACACAGTAGTGCACAACAATACTTGTTATCAGCGGTAGTAGCCTCTGTCACCGCCTCAACAGTTGTCTCACACGGCCCCTTGTAGCAACATCCCAGCACCCTCAGTAGTAGCACCCCACACAGCCACCTCCCTCTACTGCGGTTTTTCACCTCAGCCCCAGATCCTTGTACCAGTTCACTGAACTGGCCCTGAGTCTGAACACACAAAAAGCCACCGCCCTCYGTATCCGTTGGAACCAAAATGGTTGAATACTATCGTGCACAGCAATTGGAAACAGCGGCCGGTCAGACAGTATGGGTAGACATACATACACAACCCCCGTGTCTGACGATCACGGCTCCAAGGGAAGTGTTCTCAGCGAAGTCTTACGAAAAAAACTCAGCAAGGGTACAGGGTGCCTCAGCAGGGCTGCACTGCAGCAGCTCAGTGAAGGCAGGATAACCCACAGCCTGTACGCTGTGGCTACTTGACCCAGCCAATGACGGTTGGCTGTAACAGTTCCAGCGGCTGGCTGCAACAGCCTGCAAAGCTTCACAGCCTGCCGACCGTAACGGCCACCTCACCGGTCCCCTACTTGGATACGAGCGAGACACAGCAATGCACAGCAACCCCCTTCGCGCTGCGGAATGATGCAGTGGAAAGCTTCACGCAAAACACTTTGTACCCAGCGTATACGGGAGTGTATACGGGAGAGGCACAGCAGGTGCCTAGTGAACGTTCAGCGTCTGTGCTCAGTAATTTTCAACGCTGCACGCCGAACAGTTGGTGATGCATAATAACGAGGTAGCCATACGTAGTAACGCCTAGCCTGCCTGCAAGCGATAACTGACGAGTCGTGACTGCAATCTGAACTTCATCCTTAGCCACCACTTAGACAGTTCTTCCCTCAGCAGCCCTTAACTCAATCCGTACTGCGCTAGAAAAATCCAGCAGCAGCAACCTGCTGCAACCGAAGTACGGACAGGTGCCGACCTTACAGTCCACCGCTACGATCAGGCACACACCCCCACCACTTGTATTCCAGTTCGCTTTAATGGGCTCTTCCCCTCGCTTCTCTTCCTATCATGAAGACCACCAAGATGCATAGGACAGACACTAGGCCTAACTTAGCCAGTATGAGGAAGAACGTCGTGCTCTATGTACTACTCATCAACTATGTGAAATAGAGACGGATCCACCGTTGACAACGTAACCAAGTACGCCCCCCCCCTCCGCTGCTCTTGATGGGGACGAGCAACATACAAGCCACGTGGCCACCAGAACGGGCGTGAGATACCTCACCTATATTTGCAATCCCACAGCTCCTTGTGTGCTTTGGCTATGCAGCCTGCTACTGAGCAAAACGAGAGTGAATCTCCCCCTTGGAACCCGGCCAGATGCGTGCCACACAAGTATGCCCCCCGCCTCCGCTGCTCTTTCACTCACGCACTCATATTACTGCTGCTGTTCGCGCCTCATCCGTGGAGAAGATACCAGCCTTCTCCCTCCCACACACACACCTGTACCTGAACGCCGCCAGCCTACTTATGAAGCTGGCCGTGATGACGAGGGCTGTTGGTCCCGCCAAGATCATGGAGAAGACAAATACGAATTTGAATGGGCAGCGAGCAGCATACCAACACCGCTGTTGCTGCTTGTTGCCAGATCACAAGCACGAAGAAGGCGACCACAGTGCGACCACAGTGCCGAACACCTGCAATACAGGAATGAATAACCCGCTAAAAGATGGGACAATACATCCCCCAAAAAAATATATATACATATATATATATCATCACATATATATATATCTACATATTTATCCCCGCGCAGCCTCTGTTGTTCGTACAGGCCAGACCAGTCTATGAACCCCCAATCCGAGTTCACCAACTACCTCGCAGTGTACAGAAACCTCCGAAACGCACCTTCACTCGCCCGTTTTCGTCAAGGAACGGACGAGATAGAAGTTTTTGCATCCACCATAATCACTCGCCCGTGTCGTCCGCGCACCCCGCCTTTCAAATAACTCACACTCCACTAATTAGTCCTCAAATCTATTACTACTAACGAACTCGCCCTACTCAACAACTACTATTGAGCACTCTCCCCTATGAGATTCCGTTGCAGAATAAGCGTGGTATGATCCCCTCTCCCCGCTGCTCCTCTCTCCCGGCCATCTTCCCATGCTGGCTTCTGAATGTACCTGGCGCAAATTAGTGCCCAGGTAGGTTTCTCCTTTGTCTGAATTCGCCAGGGGTGTCGAGCCTTGTCCCTCACTTACTTCGTGTCATCTTGATTTCCCTGGCAGCTGCCTCCCCCATCCCCTGTCCTCACCGTCGCCTCCCTACTCGTGTATTTGGCCGTTCTCCACCATCCCGTTCATGTGTTTCCCTCATCACCTATACGAGGGAGCTAAGCTAAGCTCGTGCAGTTCCACCATGATACTGAGGTAGGAGGGCGCCACTGTAGTGTGAGAAGACAGGCCAACTCAACTTCAGCAACCGGGACGGGGCAGCCAGCGAGGTCGAGGTGGGCTGCTGCCCGGATCATGCAGACGAACACAGCCCGGTGCTAGCTCCTCCGTACCTGGCCTGAATCCACGTCCAGGTTCATCTCCCTCTTTATTGCTAGTTCTACTGTTCCCCCTCTCGTCGTGCTGCGCTCCCCCACGCTACCTCTTTCTTCTCTAGTTCTTCTCTCTCTCTTCTCCTATACTACCATTCTCCCGCTAGTGTACGTTGTCTCACTCCTCGGGGCGGCACTCACCACAGCCAGCGGGATAGAGCTCAACCTCTCTACTTATGTAGGCCAGCCTTGTGCAGGTGCTGTGCTAATCTCCTCTGCTTCATTCCAATTTTAACGTATGTCCCGAAGGACTGCACCCTGGGCAGAGGCCCAGGATCGTCGGGCCCGCTGCCTTGAGGTAGTCCCATTATCGGGATCTGGACACAGGTCCGTATTTCAGCAGTTCGGTGGCGTCTCCACCTAACTAGGTAGCCGGTCTTCACTGCTGGTCCCGGCACCGGTACCGGACCCCGTCCCAAAAAGAAAACTGAAGGTATGAAAAAGAAGAAAAAAAGTAAAAAAATAAAAAAACTTAAAACTTAAAGGTAGAAAATAGTAAAGAAAAGAAAAAACCCGGGCGGGGGGGGGGGAGAGGTCCGTTGGTATTTGGTCCCCGGCCCTACTCCGTGGGCCCGCGGTCGGAGCCCCCAGCAATAAAACCCAGGGGGATAGTCCCGCAGGACCCGCACGACCCCGAACCCCTCGGCCCTTGCCTTCATGCGCTCTACCGCTACGCTGCTCGCTGCTGCCTTCGATCGCGGGATCCGCTTGGTGAAAACTCGGTGACGTAACCTATAGGGCTAAGCCCAAGCCTGGTTCTGGTCAGCGCGGTATTCCATATGAACAGGTGCGGCGCAGCCCCCAGGCCTCATTCCTGCCTCCCATTAGGCACGCTACTGCTAGGCTCCTACGCCGGCTTGCCCGCTTTGCGCCGTGGCCGCCCCGCACCCTACTCAGCACGTTAGACTACCAACGGTCTACCAAGGGCACCTCTTATTCCTTGTAGCCAGAGTCAGGCCGGCCAACTATGCTAGTTGCATCATCCAAAGTAGAAAAATCACAAGCGCGCCTTAATCCCGCGCGCCCACACCCGCCCCACTCTAATCAAGCAACTTACCTATGTAACCAAACAGATGGAGCCGCGTCTCGCGCGGTACACTTTAGACCTCTACCTACTTCCGGTCACTTGCAAAAGCAAGGGCGGATACCCTTATTAGGGTATTCGCGCCGACAGCGATCCTCTGTTTGTTGAATGTGTTTGAGTCCTTAGAGGAGCTAAACGAGGAGTGGCCTAGATCTGACCCACTATCTTCTTGAACGGCCATGGCCAAAGCCCCTAAGGGTGAGTTGTTCGTCGGTGAGGTAGTCATCGGCGACTGCAAGGTCAGGGCCTATTATGACACTTGTTCAACGCGGAACTTTATTAGTCACGCGTGCGTTGAGAGGCTGCACTTACAGGGGCAAGTGGAGCGCCTGAGTCGACCTGCGCCAACAAACAACGCATGGTAGTTGATGACTACCTTAAAGACGTTGAGTGTCGTTTCCCGTACTCGGGAGGGGAATTGAGGCATCATGTCTCATTTCTAGTCAATGACAATCTCCCAATGGATATCCTGTTAGGTATGTACTATCTTTCGGTAGCTCAGCCCCAGTTTGACTGGGACTGAAGTGGTCCAACACATTTTGCCAGGAGGAGGGACCGCCATATTACGCAAGTTCAAGGCTAGTTGTCA
Organism: Chara braunii; assembly: GCA_003427395.1. Classification (NCBI taxonomy): domain Eukaryota; kingdom Viridiplantae; phylum Streptophyta; class Charophyceae; order Charales; family Characeae; genus Chara; species Chara braunii. Next base: position 402,155 of record BFEA01000489.1, read on the forward strand.
ATGACAATCTCCCAATGGATATCCTGTTAGGTATGTACTATCTTTCGGTAGCTCAGCCCCAGTTTGACTGGGAGGGACCGCCATATTACGCAAGTTTAAGGCTAGTAGTCTGATTGAGTCCTACAGATGCATGTGTGCGCCCGCACTCTAGAATTATTATAAGAAAAATCTGGAGGAGGGTATGCATCTAGTTTATGTCTCTACAACGGGCGAGCCAGTGAAAATGCCGCCGGAAATAGAGGGAGTAGTCGCTAAATACCCTGATCTATTCGAAGAGCCAAAAGGGGTTGTTGAGAGGGAGGTCGTCCATGCGATAGAGATTATCCCTGGATCTAGCATTACAAAGGGTAGGATCTATCGGATGTCTCCAGCGGACCTTGATGAGCTCCGCCAACAGCTCAAGGAACTCATAGAGAAGGATCTCCAGTCTTATTTATATCGAAGAAGGGGGGAACTTTGAGGATGTGCATTGATTATAGGGGCTCAAGAACAGAGAGCCCCTACCGCACATCGATGACTTGTTGGACCGAGTGCAAGGGTGTCGGTACTTCAGTAAGAGATCTGAAGAGCGGGTACCATCAGATTGCAATACGGCATGAGGATCAACACAAAATTGCTTTTCAGACCAGGTACGGTCTGTACGAGTTTTTGGTGATGACTTTCGGGCTTTGCAGTGCTCCTGGCACCTTTCAGCACGCAATGAACCGGATTTTTCATGACTACTTGGATAAGTTTATCATCATGTACCTTGATGACATACTTATGTCATCATGTACCTTGATGACATACGTATCTTCAGTAGGACTGTCGAGGAGCACGTTGGTCATTTAGACAAAGTCCTTAGTCTCCTTCGACAACACAAGTTCAAGATCAACGGCGAGAAGTGCGAGTTCGGCCGCACCCGTATCTTGTACTTGGGTCATGAGATTTTCGCGGAGGGGTTGAAGCCCTATGACGCGAAGGTGGCCAGCATTCGTGGCTGGCCGCGTCCTCAATCCGTGACTGAGATGAGGTCCTTCTTAGGGATGGCCGACTACTATCGCAATTTTATGAAGAACTATAGCATAGTTGCCGCCCCTTTGACAGACCTGACCCGCCTTGACACCTCATGGGAGTGGACAGACAGGTGTGAGGCTGCTTTCAGACATCTGAAGCATGCTTTGACACACCATGAGGTCTTAAAACTTCCTGATCTTGACAAGCCGTTTATAGTTACCACGGATGCTAGCCAATATGGCATAGGTGCCTTGCTCGGGCAACAGGAGGGGCCAAAGTTGAGGCCAGTGGAGTACATGTCCAAAAAGATGCCCTCTTAGAAGTTGGCTAAGTCCACCTATGAGAAGGAGCTCTATGCGATCTACAAAGTGCTAACCCACTGGAGGCATTACCTTCTTGGGAGGTTCTTCTACGTTAGGACTGATCATCAAACCCTGAAGTGAATGAGAACCCAGCCAGTGCTGTCTGATGTGCTGAAACGCTGGATCAAAGTCATTGAGCAGTATGACTTCGAGCCCCAGTACATCAAAGGAGAGTAAAATAAAGTTGTTGATGCGCTGTCGCGCGAGCCAGATTTTCTCGGTGCGTTGATTACTGAGTTTGGGCTCGCAGACGATGTTACTCGCTCTTTGGTGGAAGCCTATCGCGAGGATCCGTTTATGTTTGAGATCATACACATACTCGAGGCGAAGGACAAAGAGACTTTTGCCGAGTTTGAGTTGGTCAACGACTTGTTGTTCCTTGAGAAGGTTGGGAAGAAACGTCTGTGTGGGCCTAACCGTGAGTCTTTGCGTTGTTTATTTTTAGGTGAGTGCCATGATGCCACAATACATTTTGGGTATAAGAAGACTGCGGCCAATTTGCGGCAGCAGTTCTGGTGGCCCACAATGATGTGAGATGCCAAGCTGTACGTGGAGACTTGTCAAGTGTGCCAAAGGGACAAGCCACGTACACAGGCCCCTCTTGGGCTTCTCAAGCCCCGTTTTGATTCCGGAAAGGCCTAGTGAGAGCCTGTCCATGGATTTCATGGACACACTAGTCGCCAGCAAGAGTGGAATGAGACACATCTTTGTCATTGTGGATATGTTTAGCAAGTACGCTAGATTAGTTGCAATGCCCGAGACAGCTAAGACCGAGTACATCATTAGACTGTTGACAGAGGACTGGTCAGGGACTTTGGATTACCAAAGTCTATAGTGAGTGACTGGGATGTGCATTTTACCAGCGAATTGTGGGAGCCTGAAGCTGCCAAACAGGGTACCCAGTTGTATATGACCTTAGGGAACCACCCAGAGGCAAATGGGCAAGCAGAGCAGCTGAACCGTGCTGTACAACACCTGTTGAGGCATTACATCAAGCCCAATCAGGTGGACTGGGATGAGAAACTTGCCCTCATCGCTAGCCTGTACAACAATGTCGTGCACAGCGCCATGGGTGTGAGTCCTAACAGCCTGCTACTGACCTTCAAGCCTAGATTGCCTTTAGACTTCTTACTACCTGAGAATCACACGACAACTGCACCTGTTACATTAGAGTTTGCTTATCGATATGAGAACCTGATGCAGCAAGCTGTGGAACAGATGCACAGGGCACATGTGGCGATGATAGAGTCTGAGAACAAGCAACGCTGCCCATCTACATTTCAGGTAGGGGACGGAGTCTGGGTCAAGTCCTCAGAACTGGGACAAGAGCACGGGATATCCTGTAAGCTCATGCCACAGTACTTTGGACCTTGGGAGGTTCTAGATATCGTCGGGGATAATCCGGATGGACCGTCATATGTAGTGCAGATCCCTGGCCACCTTTGCACTTACCCTATATTTCACGCCTCTAAGCTTGCACCATCCAAGGAAACTGATTAGTTTCCCTCACGATGCTCAATGCTGCCCCCAACCATGGATGGAGAGGTCGACATCGACGACATCGTGGATCACAGGGAAATACCAGTTCCAAGACCTACAGGCAGGGGACGTCCTCCGAAACCGAAGCTGCAGTATCGCGTTTGGTTCAGGCATTACACTGATCCTAAGGAGGATAGATGGTTTACACGGGAGGAACTGATGCAGACCGTTCCACAGGTTGTTGCCCACTATGAGAAGTTGCTGCAGAAAGGAAAGCGCCAGATTGAGTAAATGGAACTTCTCAGAGGACTATCGAAGTATATGGAGGAGGGAATGCGAGGCATAAGGCCCCGATGAACCCCTTTTGACCCTGCAAGCAGCACAGTTGGCCACCCTAAGTGAAGGCAGGCCCGACCAAGGCCACAAGGCCTATTTTCGGGCTACCACACAACTGGGGAAAATTCAGGCAGTTGCGCAGCGCCAGTTGGTTGAGAGCGCCCAGGCCCTGGCGGCCTTTTTTGTATGCAACTGAGGCAGGCCCTGGGCCAAATACACAACATGGGCCGAACCAAGGCTGCGGGCAGTTGGGCACAAGCAACCGTCACAGGCCCTGGGCCTGATTCGTTAGGACCGGGGCTCAGCCTCTCGGGTCTTACCGGAAGCTTCTGGGCCGAGGCCCAGCACAGCCTGGCCGCACGCAGCTGGCAGGGCACTTCCATTTAGGAAAGGCCCTGCCCCCGCATTCGGCATTCGGGCACTGGCTGCATGCTGCACAAGCGCTGCTGCGCTAAACGCTGGCCAGCGCTCACGCGCTCACGGGCGAGCAGGGAGAGCAGGCAGCCATAGCCGAGCTGTGCTGCATAGCTGGATGGGGCGCATGGTGGTCCTTGGGTGCACGTGGCATCTGTGAGTGGGGGATTGAGGTTGTGAGTGATACGAGAGACATACCTGGTGCTTGAGGCGGACGGCATTGGCCGAGATCTGCTCGTATTTCGGGGAGCTGTTGACGTCACCAGCGGCATTGTAGATAGGCTAGATAGGATCTGCCATTTGTAGTCTGGGCGCAGAGCGCCAGATAGGGGGTCGACATTGGTTCTTTGTTGATGATGATGAGACTATTCCAGCATTGTCACTTATGAGCTTATGCTGTGCTCTTATTTGGTGGCACTCGTGTTGCAATTCTGCTTTTGGGTTGAGGTCACGACTATCTGGTCTCATGTGTATGATGCTGTTTGGTTTCTGAAGTTCGCTATGATCACTCGTTTTTCCTTGCATCAGGACCACCGGTTCAGAAAAAGGAAAGCTCCCTTACCTGCAACAGGCCAACCGACAGTACAGGGCATTGGTCCTCAGGGGCCATCTTTGGTGGACTCACTGCAGGACTTGGTGGTGCTAGAGTTTCCATTAGCGGTACTGGTATAAGTCATGAGGTAGGGATGGGGACTGCGGCGGTGACGCCCACTGGTCAAGTCACCCGTGTGGCTGTAGTAATTCTCGCCTCGGACACTGTGCCAGCAATAGGAATTACCACAAGCAGGTCATCAGAAACAATTGCACAAGTACTACACAAAGTACCATCCCAAGAATAAGGTTGAAAAGGGCAGGGGAGATGGGTGGGATTGGTGATGGTGGCATTGGATTTGGTGCCTTGTGCATTGGTCTTGTTAACATGAAAGATCCCGGTATCGGTGCTGGAAGCATTACCGCTGCTGGTATGGGATCCAGGCATAATGTCGGATTTAATACAGGGACCAACAACATAGCCATTACCAGCACTGGTTGTGGTAATAGCGCTAGTACTGGCATAGTTACCAGCACTGGTAATGGAGCTGGCACTGTTTCCGAAGTCGGACAAGGGGCAGGTTTTGATTCTGATTCAGGGGATCTGGGAGGTGGTAGTTCTGTCACTAGCATTGGTGCTGGCAGCGGAACTGTTTCTGATATGAATGTTGGTTAAGTCCAAGGGTATTTGGTGCCCCTTGCACTGGGTCAAGGACGAAAAGTGGTTGCATTCCAACATGGTCTACACAGCGGAGGGTATATCGGGCAATGTCCTTATTGAGTACAACGGGCAGCTAGCTGCTGACTTTAACCTCTCATCAGGCCATTTTCACAGATTGTTGTCGGCCCCATGGAATGAGAAGGGGGATGGGTGACACAGGGGAACAAAAAAGCACTTGTTAACCCCGATGTTTGTCTCCCATGGAGGGGAAACCATTTCCCCCCAGCAGGCATTTCCCTGATCCATGGTGCAGGGTTGGAGGCCTCCAATGAGTAAACTCGGGGTGGTTTCCTGGAACGTACAGGCTCTAGGTGAGTCCAATGATAAACTCAAATGGCCTAGACTTAAGTCTTGGATCCATCAGCATAAGGTCCAAGTGGCACTACTCCAGGAAACCAAACTGGATGAAGATAAACTAGCGGACTTCAAATGGAAATGGCAGGGACCACAGTTTTGGGCCTCTGCTGTTCGTGCCAAGGGGGGCACTGCCATCCTCTTCCACAAGGATCTAAAGATATCCTTTTTGGATGACTTTTCAAACTCTTTGGGTAGGTGGGTTTGGGCCTTTACGAATATAAACAGTGCCAAATGGACATTTGCTTCTATTTATGCACTCACTGATAGGAAAGAGAAAAATTGTTTTTTTTTACGTCCTTCCTAATGTCATACCACAATCTGATATTCTGCGTACCATCACGCTCGGGCTCGGTGACCAAACCCGAACGCTTGGTACCAAGCCCGAACATGGCCCAAAAATAGACCGAGCCCGAACATTTATATTTTTATTTTATATTTTTATTTGTTTATTATATATATAGGGGTTGGGGGGCCCCGGTGGGCATTGCTCCTCACTCCTAAACATACACACACACACACCCACAGATACCCCACACACACTCCACACACTACACACACATGAGGACGCGCTCGACAGACCCCTAATTGCGCTCGGTCGAACATGTTCGGTTCCTGCTTGTCCGAGCGTCCGAACGTGTTCAGTTGCTCGGTGGAGCGCCAAACATGTCCGGTGTGCTACATAACTGATAACTTGGTACTAGGGGGGGATTGGAACACAATAGCAAACCCTACCCTAGATTCCTCAACGGCGGATCCCATTAGAAATAATGAAATTGCTTTGGATCTGTGGAGCGGTCTGCATTAGCTCCTCTCTCGTAAACCATTTGTCCTCCTTTGAGTCTGTGTTATGTCTGAACTGAACAAGATACTGCAGCTTCGGCTTTGGAGGACGGCCCCTGCCTGCAGGTTTTGGAACCGACATTTCCCTGTGGTCAACAATGTCGACGATGTCGACCTCTCCATCCATGGTTGGGGGCAACATTGACCGGCGAGTGGGAAACTGATCAGTCTTCTCGAAAGGTGCAAGTTTGGAGGTGTGGAAAACAGGGTAAGTACGAAGCTGACCAGGAATTCGGATAACGTAGGAGGGTCCGTCGGGATCTTCCCCGACGATGTCTAGTACCTCCCAGGGTCCGAAATACTGTGGCATGAGCTTGCGGGAGATCCTTTGCTCCTGCCCCAGTTCAGAAGCCTGTCGCAACAGCCGGCTGATTCTTAGGTAGTAGGAAGTCTAGGGGCAGTCTAGGCTTGAAGGTTAGTAGCAGACTGTTGGGACTCACCCCTGTAGTGCTGTGTACTGCGTTATTGTACAGGCTGGCGACGAGAGCAAGCTTCTCATCCTAGTCCACTTGATTGGGCTTGATGTAATGCCTCAGTAGGTGTTGTACAATGCGGTTCATCTGCTCGGCTTGTCCGTTTGCCTCTGGGTGGTTCCCGGAGGTCGTCTGCAGTTGGGTGCCTTGTTTTAGTAACTGTAGCCTTCCACAACTCACTTGTGAAACGAACATCCCGGTCACTAACAATAGACTTCGGCAAACGAAAGTCTCTAACCCATTTTTCCTTAAACAGTCTAATCACGTACTCGGTCTTAAGTGTTTCGGCCATCACAACTAACCAAGCGTACTTACTATACCTATCCACAACGACAAAGACATATCTCATACCACTCTTGCTGGTGACCAGCGTAACCATGAAGACCATGGATAGGCTTTCACCTGGCCTCTCCAGAATCGGAAGGGGCTTGAGTAGCCCAAGAGGAGCCTGTGTGTGTGGCTTGTCCGATTGGCACACCTGAGAAGTCTCCACGTACAGCTTGGTGTCTTTCATCACGGTGGGCCATCAGAAGTGCTGCAACAAGTTGGCCGCAGTCTTCTTGTAACCAAAATGTCCGGTGGCACCGTGGCATTCTCGTAAAAATAAACTACGCAAAGACTTTGTATTGGGAATGCACAAATGTTTATTCCCTGCCCTCTCGAGGAACGACAGGCCATTGACCAACACAAACTCATCAGAGGTGATCTTATCCTTCGTCTCGAGTCTGCGTATGATCTCTGCCATGAACGGACCCTCGCGATAGGCAACCACCAATGATGGAAAAAAACTAGTAATCAGCGCACCAAGGAAGTCTACACAACAACGCATCAGCAACCTTGTTGTTCTCCCCTTTGATGTACTGTGGCTCAAAGTCATACTGTTCTATGACTTCAATCCATCGTTTCAAAGCATCGGAGGGTATCGGTTGGGTCCTCATCCATCTCGCGATCAGATGATTTGTCCTGACGTAGAAGAATCGCCCATGGAGGTAGTGCCTCTAGTGAGTCAACGCTTTGTAAATCGCATAAAATTCCTTCTCGTACGTGGACTTAGCCAACTACCGAGAGGGCATTTTTTTGGACATGTACTCTACAAGCCTCAACTTTTTCCCCTCTTGCTGCGCAAGTACGACACGAATGCCATATTGGCTGGCATCCGGTGTGACAATGAACGGTTTGTCGGGTCGGGCAGCTTCAAGATCTCATGGTGAGTGAGAGCATGCTTCAAGTGCTTGAAAACAGCCTCACACCTATCTGTCCACTCCCACGGGGTGTCAAGGCGTGTGAGATCCGACAAGGGCGCGACCACCGTGCTATAGTTCTTCACAAAATTGCGATAGTAGCCTGTCATACCCAAAAAGGACCTCACCTCAATCACAGACTGAGGATGTGGCCAGTCACGAATGCTGGCCACCTTCGCATCTTCGGACTTTTATCCCTTGGCGAAAATCTCATGACATAAATACCAGATCAGGGTGTGGCCAAACTCACATTTCTCCCGGTTAATCTTGAACTGGTGCTGCCGAAGGAGACTGAGGACTTTGTCTACATTGGCCGCATGCTCCTCGACAGTCCTACTAAAGATATGTCGTCGAGGCACACAATGTCAAACTTATCTAAATAGTCATGAAAGATCTTGTTCATCACATGTTGAAAGGTGCGAGGAGCATTGCAAAGGCCAAAAGGCATCACGACATACTCGTACAGACCGTACCTGATCCTCGGGCCTGATTGCAATATGATGGTACCTGGACTTCAGATCTATCTTGCTGAAGTACCAGCACGCTTGCACTCGGTCCAGCAAGTCGTTGATGCGCGGTAGGGGCTCTGCGTTCTTCACAGTGATGGCATTGAGACCCCTATAATCAATGCACATCCTCAACGTTCCCCCCTTCTTTGGTACAAATAGGACAGGAGATCCATCAGGGGAGACACTCAGCCGGATCCAACCCTTCTCTGTGAGATCCTTGAGTTGTTGGCGAAGCTCATCAAGCTCCGCTGGAGACATCCGATAGATCCTACCCTTCGAAATACTAGACCCTGGGATAATCTCTATCGCATGGACGACCTCCCTCTCAACAACCCCTTTCAGTTATTTAAATAGATCAGGGTAATTTGTGACAACTCCCTCTATCTCTGGAGGCATTTTCACCGGCTCACCCTCTGCAGAGACATATACATAAGTACATACCCTCCTCTGGATTTTGCTTATAATAATTATAGAACGTGACCGTGCACATGCACCCGTAGGACTCAATCAGACGACTAGCTTTATACTTATGCAATTTGGTAGTTCCCCCTCTGGGCAGCGTATGTTTGACCACTTTTCAGTCCCAGTCAAACTAGGGTTGTGCAAATGAAAGGAAGTACATACCAAGCAGGATATCCATAGAGAGATCATCGCTGACTAGGAACAAGATTTTATGTCCCAGTTCCCCTCCCGCGTACGGGAAACGACACTCAACGTCTTGTAGGTAGTCATTGACTACCATGCGTTGTTTGTTGGCACATGTTGACTCCACCGGTCGACTGAGGTGCTGCACTTGCCCCTGTAGGCACAGCCTATCAACAAAAGGGAGACTGATAAAGTTCCTTATCGAACACATATCATAGTAGGCCCCAGCCTTTCGGCCGCCTATATCTACCTCGCGGACGAACAACTCACCCTTAGGAGCTTTAGCCATGGTCGTCCAGAACGCTAGCGGGTTTGATCTAGACCACTCCTCCTCGAGCTCCTCTAAGGATTCGAACACATTCATTGAACAGAGTATCGACTGGTTTGAATGTGTTCGCGGAACGGCGTCAGAGTCAATAGCTTGGGCCATCTCTCAAGACGGTGAGGGTGTTTCCACCATCTCGACCCTAGTAGGAACAACTATAATTCCTACTGGCCCGACGTGTTTCCCGAAGGATTGCAAGAACTGCTGGCAACATTGCTACCCTGGGAAGTGGAGGAGATTTGCACCTTCCCCATCGTAGGCAGGATCTTTTCTGTGACCTTCTGGTTCCGACATTTCAACTGCGTATGGCCATATTGGCCACAAGGTATACAAGTTGCACGGGTGTACCGGTCTTTCCACATGTCCTCACAAAGCTCCGCTTTCTCCCATGGAGGAGCATTGGGGTCTACTTGACTCCTTGCCTGGGAACCCCCGCAGCGTGTACCGATTGCCTTACCATTTTGTACTGTGTCAGGTACTGCTCCACCCCGCTGAAGCTTCGTTACTTGACTCTGCTGCCCCTACTGCTGTTGGGGCCGTGTGCCCTGCGGCTGCGTTGGCTGCGAGACGATAGACTGCCCTGTTACGGCAATCTGCAACGGAGGTTGGGCAAACACTGTCTGAACTGGAACTTGTACACTCGGCCTGCTGAGAACCCGCCTGTCAAAGGCATACCAAGATGGGAAGCAACCTGTACCGACACCTGAGGAAGTGTAGATGGAACCACCCCAATTACCGATAGGACAAAAGGAGGAGGTTGTACCATAGGCTAGGCACCTGGCCCGGATGGTGAAGGTGAGACCTGAACTTGTCCGACCAGCACGGCCGGACTTCTCGAAATGTCCTGCAAGAGAGCCATATGGTAGCCCTACATCTTTACCACATCTAGCAGGGTCGTCCTAACGGTCCGTACATCATCATCCATGTGTGTCAGATCCATTCACTCCCTTATGTCTGCTTGTCTTCGCTGCATCTTAGCTCTACGTCTAATCATTCTTTCTTTCTCCGCCTGTATCTCATCCAACGCCTGTTATAGCTGTACTTCGCGAGCGCTTGCTCATGGTATGGCGACCGTCTTAAGAGTTAACACTAACTGCTGGCTAGCCATATTACCAGCGACCTCGTTAAGAGTTAACACTAACTGTTGTGCGACCATTGCCCCAACAGTCCCTGATCCACTGGCCTGGGAACTCTCCTGCGTCCCGGAACTATTGGCCTGCGAGCTCTGTTGCGCAGAAGTGGCCATTGCAGCCGCTGAGGCAGCTGCCTCTCTTGATAAGGCCCTGCTTGCCTCTGTGTCCCTTGCCCTCCTCTGCTGACCCTGACTTTCCCTAGCCTGTCGAAACAGAAGACGGTCTCCCTGGACCAACGGGAGTCTTCGACTTGACAAACGCAAGATCCGATTGTCCGGATCAGGGTACTCTATGTCGCTCATATGCTACAGCTGTACACAGTTTGCACTAGGGCACTCTCTGTTTCCTACTGCAGCTTTAGCGATCAGACTGATTTAAAATAATAAAATACTTAATGGCTGACATTGTTAGAAGATACACAGTTAGGTTCAACAGGTAAGTCCAGATTCCGACAAACAAAACTATTTTACTTTACTAGTTTGCAAACAGAAAGCAAATGTGGAAAAACAATTTGTTCTACGGTTCTACCTATGCTTGTTTGCAGATGAGTTAATGGCAGTAACATCTATTAACTAATCAAAAAAAAAATAGAATCATTTGTATGGTTGTTTGCAGAGTGGAATTGTACACGAACTTATCACTTGAAATTGACCCCTCCCTCAGTTCTTCTTGAAGTCACTTGACGCCAGTGTTCCTGAGCCATCCAGATAGCACACGTGTTTGAAGGTGTGCACGTCCCACCCCTATGCCCCAAGTCAATGCTGAGCTGGCCTGTCCTCCACTGTTTTTACCGTCGCGTGCAGCGAGCCTTACACCGACCAATTGGCTGATCAAGAAGCAGTTTAAGGACAACCCCCAAGGGCCTCTTGAATTATTTAACGTCACAAACAGGACAACGATCACAGCCAATGGAAGGTCAACCCGTCCGTATTTATCTAAAGACGTCCGGTTCTCGCCTCCCCTGTAGGGCTGGTCGGCCCCTCGTGACCTATCTATACCGCAGCAGGCAGACAAAGGACAAAGCATAAAAGCATGCGTGCTCTACTCCCGGTGGGTTGGCATGGTGACCGTGACCCAGTGCTTCGTGCAGGGCCCTTCAGATGGCAACACCCTTTCCTTCCAGATGCTTCACGTGAACAATGCCAACTCTCAAGGTTGAGTGCACTCCACTCCTCACATGAGAGCACTCTCAAAACAGAACACACATCCTCGTGGTAAGAAGTGTCGAAGAGGGTAGATAAGATTAGGAGCGACGTACCTCAATATAGCCGCCCCTAAGCACAAATGTTATCACCAAATGACCTGACGTCGATTGCGATGACCAGCATTATACCGCCGTTCCACCTCAGCCTCAATCGCGCTTCAGATAGTTCTCATCACACCGTGGAACACCCAACATCACCACTTCCGCCTTCTTGGCGATACCCCTCCTCCTGGGTCGCCTGCTTGCCTTTGCTTTCCTCACTGCACGCTACCCACGGTCGCTCCCCCAGCTACCAGCGTGCATGCACCACGTAAGCAGAAGACAAGCGCCAGATGAGCGCAAACGTACCACAACTCTGATACCAAAATGCAAGGAAATGAGCAATAGCGAAATTCAGAAACCAAGCCGCATCATACATATGAAACCAGATAGTCTTGAACTCAAATTACACCAAATAAGAGCACAAAAGAGCTCACAAATGACAATGTTGGAATAGTCTCGTCATCACCATCAATGAACTAATGTCGTTCCCCTATCTGGCGCTCAAAGCCCAGATTACAAATGGAAGATCCTATCTAGCCTATCTACAATGCCGCCGGTGATGTCAACAGCTTTCCAAAGTATGAGCAGATCTTGGCCAATGCCGTTCGCATCAAGCACCAGGTATGTCCCCGCTTCACTCACAACCTCGATCCTCCACTCAGATGCCACATGCACCCGAAGATCACTGTGAGCCTCACCCAGCACTGCGCAGGCCAGCCTGGCTATGGCTGCCTGCGATCACCCTGCTCGCCTGCTTCAGCAGCTGGCGCAGCAGCGAGTGCCCGAATGTCCAGCCAGCGGCCAGGCCCTTTCCTATATGGAATGTGGCGGTCAGTCGTGGACTGCCTGGCTGGCCTGGGCCTCTCCCCAGAAGCTTCCGGTAGGCCCTAAGTGGCTGAGCCCCTTTCCCAATCTTCCACAGGGCCTGGGGTGTCCAACTGCCAGGCGGGCTGTGTTCAGTTTGTGCCCCGTGTCTGGCCCAGGGCCTGCCTCCAATTCATTTGGAAAAAGGGCCAGGAGGCCCGAGATTTTGGTAGGCAGGTTCTGGGCTCACTCAACCAACTAACGCTGCGTAACTGCCTGAATTTCCCCCAGTTGCGTTAAACACAAAAATAAGCTTCTCTGCTCTTTTGTAATCCATGGTTGAAGGATTTCCAAGGAAAACCAAGAACACTAACAGTAAGAGATGCTAAGTGAGGAAATTGGTTGGAGCATGGAGTATGGCAAGTGAAACATCTATGGTCAGAAACTAATGGAAGATGGAAACTGGGTAGAGAATTGAGGGAGGAAATGAAGGGGTGTCATGGACTAATTGAAAACCTGAACGACATGTTAATCTCCATTCCGGAGGAGTGGACGAGGATATTGAGGGGTCCATACAAATGGGGCAGGGGTGATTGGGCAACTTGGTGCCATAGTGCCGAACCTCAGCATGACTTTCGCATCGGTCAAGAAGTAGGACCAGCTAAACAGTGGTTGGAAGCGGATATGTATACAATACTGACCCCAGGCACCACAGTGAGTCGTTTGGCTAAGACTCCAAAGTGCCGATCACCATCAAGAAGGATCTCTTGGGGAAGGTTAGGGTTATAGAGAATGACGAATTCACAATATATGCCCCAACGATCAACATTCAGAATCTGGAGGTGGATCCAGTAGAATGGGCATGGAACATCAGGGGAAGTGCGTCACGATTAGTCAAGAAAATTAGCATACTACAGTGTACGAATAAATTGGGGTATAGGCTCAAGAGAAGGTCGTACCAAATGGATAGGCCAAGCCTTCATGTTATCAGATTGGGCAAGGTCCGGAGTATGCAGTGGCTTATATTCCATGTGGCACTCCCAGTCAACGTCTGGTTATACGAAAAAAGGAGTAGACAGCATAGGGAAGAAACAGACCGAGACTGCACCATGTGCTCTCAGATGCCCGGAAGCAGAATACATATGGGAAATGGCTGGTACACTTTGGGAACGTATTACAGAGGTTCTCTTTCCAAGGAACACAAGACTGTTGCTCATAGGAAGGGTAGTACCTAAGAAATGGAAGGAAAGTGAAAATTTCATTTTTCAGTTATTGAGACAGTATACATTATGGATCTACTCTGAATGCTACTCATAGAAGACTACTACTAACCCTCTAACCTATTACTAACTCGCTGGGCAGCTATGGCTACTTCTCTTCCCCAGCGCCCAGTCTGCTTCTCCCTCTAGCGCATCTCCATCCTCCAGCGCTGCTCCTCCTGGCTGGCGCACAAGTGCTTCAGCACTTCCACGCACAGAATGCCAGTAGAGATCTGGCGTGAAATGAGGCTGGCTGCTTCCTTTATAGTGCTGGCCTCCTCACGCTGGGTCTGCATTGGCTCATTTCAGGCCTTCCTTTGTCCCAGACCCTGTATTGCATGTGTCCCAGTACTTGTCCCAATGAGGTTTGCTGCTGCTGAGGCCCTTCGGCCTGGATTTGGACTTGGACCTCTGAATCTGGACTGTTTATCAGACATAGACCAGAACTGGGACTCTGTTTATTGACTTACGTTGAACAGGCACAACTCTGAACGAACAGACACGATTACTGCCTGAACAGACATCTATATTGTGGGAATAGACACTCTCTTTCTGCACGAACAGGCACACTGATTTCACGTACAGACACATCCCTGTCTGAACAGACATGACATGTGCATCCCCTGGCGAACAGGTATAACCTTCGGCAATGACCTTTGGCACTGACTCCTTGCTTTAGTTTAGATGTGCCCCTTTGACCAGAGAACTTGACTCTTGATCTGTTTCACGTTTCCTGGGTCCTGGCGAGATACCCCTTCATGCTGCTTTACTTTTACAAGGCCTGAATCGGGTAAAGGCCCTTTTAAACACTATATAATCTATTGGAAACATATATTACGGCTCAATGGCAGAGAACGAGAATACGAGCATCGGTTAACCCGGAAACCGTGAAGGCTATTTACACGAAATTCCAGAACAAGGTATTTGCCAGGGGTAAAGTAGCGACCATAGAGGGACAGAGACTGACCTTTCATTGGTTCAAGGAGAAGAGAGGTGAGGCGTCTTTGGGGTCCAGGGGGAGACACAGGAAATGCAATTACCATAGGGATAGGAGGGTGGGTGAGAAAGTTGAAGCTAGATGATGTTATGTTTATGCAAAATAAAACCTATAATTGACGGTCTAGGGTTAAGGGTTTGGACAGATTTAGGACAAACATGGTTTGAAACAGCAAATTTGTTTGGAAGATCCCATGAGGAATCGTATGGCATAGGCAAAATGGGCACCTGTGGTAGTTTCTCGAGGGTCTAGGGTTTAGGGTTTAAGGAAATTGGTAGTAATGGCAGTTCTTACATTTTTCTTGTTTAGTCATGCCATATATGGCAGGTTTTGCAGGAACACCTGAGCGGAAAGGATGAAGAATGGCAAGCTGACAGTTAATCCTCCAATTGTTTTGGAGCAATCAATGCTGGTCAGGGGTCCTTCGGCCGAACGGAAGGAAGCATGGGTGATTATGATGTAATCTTTTATTCTGACTTGCCGGTGGAATAGGAACCGGACTGATGCTCCCCAGAATGGAAATGGAGCCAGGACCGTAAGGGCCTGTTTCAAAACAAAAAACAAAAAAAAACAAAAAAAAAAGCCTCTCGTCACTTGTAAGGCCCGCCTTTACTTAGGGCGCCCGTACTTGCTGATACAGGGCCCAGAAAAAGCTTACCGAGGCCTTGAGCCTTGCAGTTTTAAAAGTCTAATTCTTTGAAGCCCAACCAATTCAATTACCTGTCGAATCCAGACAGGATGGCCTTTCAGGCCTTTATTTATTGTCATTGTAGTATTATGGGGAACCCCTTAGCAGCCACATCTGTGCTCAAGCCTCCAACGAGGGAGCGTGCGGGAGCTGCACCAACCAGCAGGTTCGACACCTGCTACAGCAGGCTACAGCAGGTGGCTGATACCGGCCAGCAGCCACATCCGTGCGCAAGCCTCCAACGAGGGAGCATGCGGGAGCTGCACCAACCAGCAGGTGGGACACCTGCTACAGCAGGCTACAGCAGGTGGGCGATACCGGCCAGGGGTCAGCCGGGGTAGCATCAGGACCGAGCTTCCTCGATGGGCCAGTCGTTGTGCCTCCCCTCCGGTCCCCTCCCCCTATGAACATCAGCAGTGTCTTCTCAATGCCCGCTTGGTGGGACCAACGGCCTTTCTCTAGGTGGCAGGCACCAAGCTTGCCCAGGAAGGTACATGAGGCCAATGGGAATTGAACCCAAGACCTCCTGAATGCCAATTGCATGCCTTACCAACTGAGCTAGACCGCTGGACTCTTCGCGCTCTTGAATTTTGTTTGGAGCTCTGAATAATGTTGATGTTTGGCGCTGCTGTTTGCTGATGTGGCAGGAAGTGTTAAACTTGCAAACCTGTTCCGTGGACACATGGCCATGCCAGGATGGCTTTCCACAGTTCTCTGGCTGTAGCTTCAATGATTCACTTAGTGACAAAAATATTATTTGTCCCAGAACGACAGAGCATCCGGACCCCTTCAAGTGTTGTGGACACTGTACCTCTAAGCCTTCCGATCATGGCAGTTCAAGACGCATGCTATTTTTAGCGATAGGTGTACCTGTCCTAGTACTGATGATCCTAGCAGGGTTGTTGATTGGTTGCTGGCGCTGCCAGCTTTGCCGTGCATGCTGTTCACCACCTGATCTTCCACCTGGACCTCCATCAGTGCAAACAATTCCAAAAGAGAAGTATTGATCAGGGAACATAGAGACCCTGTAAATGTGAAAAGAGCGCTCCAGGCTCAGGAAATTCAGGGACGATAAAAGAGCTGGACTGCAGGAGAGAAACCACAACACATAGCAGCAGGCAAAGGAAGGGGGAGATGAAAGATACAGAGGACACACAGACTTGGGGGAGACACACTGACAGACTGAGAGATGGGGGGCGGACCAGGCGGCATACACACACACTGTCACACACACACACGCACGGAGAGAGAGAGAGAGAGAGAGAGAGAGAGAGAGAGAGAGAGAGTTACATATACTGGATTCCACACGGGCCTTATTAGGCCTGGCGGCTAGGTCTAGGGGGTTGTCCCAGACCATGGCCGCGCTGGGCCAGTCCGGCCTGGGCTAAAGGTCGGACCTTTGGCAAAGGCCGCCCTTAGGCTCTCAGGGGCTGTCAGTAGGCCCTGGTTTTCAGGTTGTCAGGCTGAAACAGACACGGGGCCTGTAGGCCCTGGTTTTCAGGCTGTCAGGCTGAAACAGACACGGGCGCTACTCCTACGGACCCTTAGTCTACCAGGTCGGGCTCTGCTGGGCCCGTGTGGTACGGAGTATGCCACACTGCTGCTGCAGGCCCTAAGTGGGAGACAGGTCCGAACGTTTTTCGTTTGGACCTGGCAGCAGAAGTTGAGGCTGCAGTTCCCTGGCGGGTCCGATCATTACCGCAGGTCGACCTGACAGTTCAGATCACAGCACGGTTTCACCAGCAGCTAGGCCGAACAGACCACCGCCGGTACTTAGTACCGGCCAGCGGCCTGTTCTGGAGGACTTTGAGACCAGCGGCTTCCAGGATATTTCAGCGCTGCGCTAGTTTGGTTTAGCGCAGCTCAAGGCAGTAGCGCTAGGTGTAGCGCTAGTTGCAGAGGTGAGAGAGAGTAAAGGGACTTACCTTGTACCTACCAGTGAGCTCCATAGCTCCAGCAGTGAGGGCAGGTCTTCGGCAACTCCAAGGTGGAACCTTGCGCCAGCAGGTTGGTACCTGGGCACTCGATCAGGGCAGTGAGGACTCTCCTCCTCCCCACCTCTCCATCTCCACCTTCTCCTCTGCCCCTCTCGGTTCATCATCATCATCATCTTCTTCTTCTTCTTCTTCTTCTTCTTCTTCATAATCATCATCTTCTTCTAACCTTCTACATTCTTGGTTACTATCTGGACAGAGATCAGTGGTGGGTTATCGGTGACAGGAGGACTGAGACTATTTCAGACTAGGACATTTGGAGGACTAATTTGGGAGATCTGACATTAGCGGCATTTCAAGATTCGGTATCTTCGATATTTCGGGATTACTGTTTCGGTGACATTTGTGTTGGCGCCATCTCCTCCTCCTCTCTTCTTCTCTTCCCCTACATTTCATCCGTGTGTGGGTTGTGCAGGCCCTGGCGCTATCTTCGATGTTTGGAGCTCCAGGCCTTCCCACCCGATGAATGTATGTCTGTGAGCCTGCATATAGTCCGAGTCAGGATGTGATTCAGATCCATGTTTATAAGTCTTCCACTGCATTATACTGCTCTTTGTTTATTGGTCGGTTCTGGGTTCTGCATCATACTTGTGTTCGCTTCACGAGTATGCAACGCACACACACACACACACACACACACACACACACACACACACACACACACACACACACACACACACACACACA
>BFEA01000489.1:424690-436525 GCA_003427395.1 Chara braunii
GAGAGAGAGAGAGAGAGAGAGAGAGAGAGAGAGAGAGAGAGAGAGAGAGAGAGAGATGTATCATGTCTGCATTCGCAGGTTTGTGCCTTTCCCTCAACTAGCCATCAGTTTGCATGCAAGGACAGATGAGAGACCAGAATATGTCCTGGCTTGTGATTTCCAAACGCAGTAAAGATTGTGAAAACGCTGGACAGAAGAAAACGATTAGGGTGAAAGAGTAGGTTAAACTTTCCCCGTTGTGGAACCGAAAGAGTGGGACGGCAGGTTCACAGTTCGCAATCCAGAGATCAGGCAAGGTCCACTTGATTCCTCACCATAGATCTACAATACCTCTGGTCAGAGATGACAGTCTCGGCTTTCTCGGAGATAAACAGTCAGAAATGGGTACCTGGTGTTGGAGCACCTCACTGACAAAGGGACACATGCCCTTGTTGAATTACCGGCGGTGGTAGAAAGCGACGGGGGAGGAGAGAGGGAACCAGGGGGGTATTTGTGTTCTAGGGGTGAGGTAATTGTGACCCTTGTCCTCTTGCTCTGGCCATGGCTCTTCCAACTCGATGGCTAGAAGTGGGTATACGCGCTGAAACTCAGCTTTGCATCAACAGCTTGGACTAGCTGTCAGTTTCCTGATGAGTCGGTGAGACTCCGACGAAACAGTTTGTCACAGCCCCTCCTTTGTTGTCCTCTTCTCCATCTCTCAATCTACGGTTTACCCCCGCAGCTCTGTTTGATAATATATATACACATACAAAATTAATATAAATCATATATATATATATATCGTCACAAATGTATATATATATATGTGTGTGTGTGTTGAGTGTGTGCACATATGCACGCCATGGCACGATTCACTATACCAGGTATGATCTCCCGTGACGAATCACGGGCACACCTCTAGCCTAGGTAACTGTTGCAAGTATGGTAGATTCCATCTGCTGAGGCGAGAACGGCATCTACTCATGTTTTTGAGTACTTTCAGGCAAGGCGGGTAGGGCGAGCGGACAAACCACATGCCAGCAAAACAGCCAACCAAACTAAAAAAGGAAAAAGAAAAAGGGGGTGCCAAGGCCTGGAGGGTCGGGGGAGAATTGCGCACCGACCCATTACCCTCTCGCTGGTGAGACTGCGAGCAGACAGCCCGCAAGCAAACTAACAAGAAGACCACACCCCAGCAGGCCAAACAAACACACCAAAATAACACATCCAAACAGGATGCCACGGGCATGGGGCCGAGCATCCTCCGCTCCGACTCGTCAGACTTTTCTCGATGAGACTGCGGGCAGACCAACACGCAAATTAGCTAACAGGAAGACCACATTCAATCGAAAATTATCTAATTGTAATTTGAATAATAAGAGGAATCGAATTGTCTTGTAAGTCAAAGCACACACTAAACAAAACAGGCAAACCAAAAAACATGACCAACATGGGTGCCAGGGCCAGGAAGGCAGAAACACCTTGCACACCGCCTCACCAGCCTTCTACTGATGGGACCGCAGGCCGGAGCAACCTCACACAAGCATATCAAACAGACAGCCTTGAAAAAAAACAACAACAGATACCGAGGCCAAGCAGGCCAGGGCATACTTGTGCATAGGCTCATTTGCCTCTAGCTGATGAGACTGCGGTTGGACTACACCTAAAGAGACCAGACTGGCAGACCAATCTTAAAACATTAACTGAAAAAAATAGAAGTTGATGATGATTGTTTCGTCGGAATTGCACCGACTCATCAGGAGGCTGAACCCTCAACAATCTGCGGCATCCCCAGTTTTGGATGCGCTAGGTCATGAAACCTTTGACCCCTGTTGAAGGCAGGTTGCCCACAAACGAAACACGGCAGCAGCGAGTGACGCCGTTGTGAAGCACCGGGCAACACACTCAACGCCAGTGCACTGCGCAACACCAAAGACGACTGCAAGGCACAGATTGGACACACGCAAAGCAAGAGGGATGGGCAACAAGACAACGGTGGAACGCAGACAGCACAAGGCAGCCCACACATCCAACACACAGCCAAGCAACACATGCCCTACCCACATCACGGGTGAACACCGCAGACTGTTGGTTCCCACCACCCAATGAGCCAGGGAATCACTCCGACGGACATCCATCATCACCCAAAGGCAAGCAGCTGAGCAACCATGCAGCGAAGCGAGGCATTGCCACAAGGCTACCAAACCACCAGGCACGCGAGCAAAAGACACGGGAGGCACGACCCGCAGGTAGTCAGCAAGGCAGCAGAGCAGCGAGGACGACCTGCAAAGCAAGCGGCATGGGCAGCAAGACCGCGGCAGAGCGCAGACAAGACAGTCTTCACGTCCAACACGGAGCAAAGCAGCACATGACCTACTCACATCACGATAGAACCCCGTAGACTGTTGGTTCCCACCACCCGCTGAGCCAGGGGAACACGCCGACGACCATCCGTCATCACCGACAGGCAACACAGATAACTCGAACTGAGCAGTCCCCCTAAGAGTGCAGTTGGCACTCCAAACGAGGAACCACCGACTGTTTAGCACTGCTAGGGGGTGCTCGGCTAGAGACAAACATACTTAGAAAAAACACAGGAAAGAGAAGAAAAACAAACATACCAAAAACAAAGGCAAACATACCAAAAACAAGGACAAACAAACTTTTATAAAGTAGATTGTGTGTGTGTGTGTGTGTGTATGTTGCTGTTATGATTAGCAGCTGTACACTAAGCACCATTACTGGTCTTTGTAAAGACAGATGGGTGGCCAGTGAAACTGCGTCAACAATAGCAAGATAAAGGCAGACAAGTACGATAATTGTTTTTGGTGATGTAGTTTCACGCGCTACTGATCTTTCCCCAACAAAACAGTTACATTGATTACTTTTCACGATTAACAACTGTAAGCTAAGCGACATGACTTGTTTCTTATAGGGAAAGATCAGCCGTGAGTGAAACTGCATCACTGAATAATCGTATAGACGTATGTTGTCGTGATTATTGAGTACTATTAACTGAGCAACATTGCTGTTTCGATGGGGACAGATCAGCCCCCCACGCCAGTGAAACAACAAGATAAAGGTATGAATGTGAGACCGGAAGTCCTCAAGCAGTCTGCGATACAAGAAAACGTGAAAGAAATCAAATTTAATCCGGAGTTTCCGCCAATCGGGCGACAGGTGGGCAGTGCTGACTCCACCATATCCTTGAGGCTGTAGGATGAATGGCTGAGTCATCCTCCAATCCGTAGGGCTTAGGGAGTACTCACACTAGCTCTACCGCTGAACCTGAATGCTTCTGGTTGCAATTCTGTCCAGAAAAAAAGTTAAAATAGTGCTAGTGTGAGTATGGCCCCACCGTAGTCCTACAACCTTTTTTTTTTTTTTTTTTTTTTTTTTTTTTTAACCGAATAGCTTTTACATTGTTACAACCATTTTCAAATTCGTGGCCAAGAACATGAATTAGAAGAAAATCAGAAAAGTGTGCAGTGCACTTACTGCCAACCAGCGGTTATAGTAGGCTTGATACCCATGATCGGTATTAGCAGGGTCCTTGGCGAACACGGGTGTGAGTGTGAGTGTGACTGGGTTGCGTGTGGTGTGTGGGAGAGTGTTGGCCTTAGACACTGCTCTTATTCGGTTGGGAGTGGGGGGCGATGAAAAGGGAGGTGCCGATACTGGCGAAATGCTCAGTCTTTGCGTTAGCCGGACCCCCACCGGCGGCCCCACCCCATCCTTGACCACCATGGTTGGGGCAGGGGGCAGCATGCATCCCCTTTGATGGCTGGAGGGAGACAACAAAGCTATGTTTGCAGGGGTCCCCCGTTTAAGCCTTAGGAGTAGTGGTAGGTAGGTAGTGAAGGTAAATTGAAAGAATTTGAAAGATGATGAAAGCTTTGAGAGAAGAATAGTGAAAAACTGAAAATAAAAAAAGGAGATAATTGGTGGACAGCGCCAACGCCGAGACCTTTTTGGTTTTGGGTGCGCACAGTTCGGCCGTTCGATACTACTGGCCCAAACGACTTCCCCTGGGTGAAAGGCGCGTGGCCACAGATCCGTTGGCTGTTGTAACGGGACAATGATCTGGCGTGGTATCTGCGCCAGATTCATAAACCGGTAGGGCCACTGTTTTTCAAGATACAGTACTTGGGCCTCTTTCTATCGATTCCGTCGGCCTCTTTTAGATTGGAATGAATCTGGCACTGTCTGTGCGCCAGATTCATGATCCAGTAGGGCCCTTGGAGCAACGCATGGGCCGGTAGTACCCCACATGGAAAGTTTTGGGCATGTAGTACCAAACGGCCAAACTTCAGGCGCCCAAAACCAAAAAGGTTTTGGCGTGGGCGCTTCCCACCAATTACCTCAAAGAAAAGTGTGCAGTGTGTCCTTCGGGACATCCGTTAAAGGGGCTCGCTGCACAGGGTCGCCGCACAGCCTTTCGAAACGAGGCATTTTCCGAAATTTGTCAGACGGAGTTTGAAAGGAGTGCAGCAGCCTAGCTCAATTGGTTAGGCATGCAAGCGGCATTCAAGAGGTTGTGGGTTCAATCCCGATGGCCGCCTGTGGCACTCTTGGTGCCAACCAACTGAGATAGTCAGCTGGATCCTCCCAGTCGGTATCAGTAAGGTCTTCAACCAACACGGGTGTGAGAGCGCGTGTGAGTGGGTTGACTGTGGTCTGTGGGAGAGTGTTGTCCTTCGGGAGGCACAGTTACTTTTACTGGCAAATGCTCGGTCCTTGTGTTAGCCGGGCCCCCACCGGCAGCCCCAACCCTGCACACCCTAAATGCTAGGGCAAAGGGGCAAACATGCAGTTACCTTGCTCCACCGAGAGAGGTAACTCCCCTCACAGAAGAGAGGTAGAAAGATATGCTTGGAGGGGTCCCGTGTATACCCTTAGGAGTAGTGGTAGGTAGGTTGTGAAAGAAAGATATGTTCCACGACTTGGCAGAATGGCAGTTAAAAATATGTGAGGTGAGAGAAAAATATATGGCTGTCCCCCTACGAGGAGAAATAAGCTTTTTGAAAAAAAAAAAAAAAAAAAAAAAAAAAAAAACCCTTCACCTCACTCCACTACTCTCCCCATGCACAAAAGGATGGTGTGAATCTTCCCCTTGAACATGGAAAGATACACCTCCATGTCTTTTGTCTTTTGTGGATGTCCAGAGTAGCGAGGAGCCAGGCCCTGGTAAATTGGTAATCCCCCCTTTTCTTTTGTTTTTTTTTTCGCTAATCGGGTGCCTCGAAAGGCCCATTCCAAAACACCACGCACGGTCTTTCGAAGCAACACTCGTGACAGGCGGGAGGATCTTGCCCTTTATAAAGTACTTTCAATGCCCGCGTCTCTGACACCTTTCAAAGTTTTTCGAAAGGACTTGTTTCGAAAGCCTGTGCGGCGAAGATGCGGCATCCATTTTGCACGTTTCGAAAGGCTGTGTGGTGAGCCCCAAAATTGGAGCGATACAGTATGGGCCCTGAGAGAGGATGACACTCATAAATAGAAAATGGTCCAAAAGGGAAAAAAAAAAAAAAAAAAAATAGTGTGCAGTGGGAAGACAGTTTTGCCAACCACGACATTGTGTAGGTGTGTGTGACCAGACCCTAAGGGCCTCGCTGCACTACTCTCCAAACGTGAAAAATGAGAATACATCTTCCTCTAGAACGTGGAAAAGTTACACCACCTTTTTTTTTGTGTTTTGTGCATGTGGAGAGTAGTGCAGCCAGACCCTATGGCTCTCTTCACAGGTCCTATGGGCCTCGCTCCAGGCCTATGGGCCTTAGGGCATACTCACAACGGGACCTATAATCCCAAATCCCCCAGAACAAAAGGGTAGTGGGCCTATCACACAGATTTGCCAAAGAACCAAATGCACTATTGGTTTGCCCATTTGTCAGCGGCCTGGGAAGCCGTGGGGCAAGGGATTTTGCAGTCACCTCCTGAGGTGACCACAAATGCCCTTTTTTTGGCATTTTCTTCACCCCGGATATCCCGCTCATACTAGCAGGGGACTTCAACACGGCACCCGACAGGTGGCTAGATAGGTGGAAAATCGCCCATACCACTGCACACAATGTAGAGGAGGATGAGCGTATGTTGAAGGATATGTGCACCCCCCTATCGCTCTTTGACACATTCAGGCGAAACCACCCTAAAGATAGAACCTTTGCTTGCATCCAAAACAAGGAACCCACCAGGCTGTCCAAATCAAGGATTGATTTGATCCTGGCATGAGAAGAATTGGGAGGAGGGCTCTCGATGACAGCAATACTCCCATCCAGCCCGTTCCCCGGTATGGATCACAAAATGTGCATGGCAGTATGGACAATTCGCAAACGTCCGGACCGAGGGGCCAGTTACTATAAGTTGAACACCTCCCTACTAAAAATTAGACCTTTCAAACAATACCTCCAACAAGCCTGGGGGTTTTGGAGAGACCACCGCATCCAACACGAATCACAGAGTGACTGGTTTAATAATGGCCTATTCTTCATGGCCAAGAAGTGTAACGAGTACTCCAAATATTTAGCTACCCAGAGACATCTCCAAGAAGCCACGGTCATGCAAAATTTGAGCAAGAGCAAAATTTGTTAATTTCGCAAGGGCAGGAACAACGAATCTTCGACCTACAATCCCAAATACAAAAACTAAAGGACCAACTTTTTCAACATGCACAATACCGATGGCAAGGTACCCAAATAAGGGTCAGGCTATCTAGATTCACAACGGAAGGGCTAATGGACTCTCATTTTTTTGGCTTGGCTAGAATGCGGTGCCAACGAACCACGATCGAGGCTTTATATGAACCAAATGTTAGGGACGCGGACCCGGCCGTGTCCACAGCCCGCTGCACGAAGATAACATACGATTTCTATAAGGAGCTCTTCTCCTCACACCTGGACAAGTCAGATCCCCCATATCACAACCGTCTAATTCAGGAATTCCTGGAACCGCTCTACAAGACTTTGGCAATTGAACAACGGGAAACACTAGAAGCCCCGCTCTCCAAGAAGGAAATATGGTCCGCCCTTCTACAAATGAAGGAGGATAAGGCCCCCGGGATAGATGGTTTCCTCAAAGCATTTTGGGAAACCACCTGGGAATTCATTAGCCAGGATATTATGGACTTCTACAGCGAAGTATAACTCACAGAGGAAATGGGAGAAAGGGTGGGGCAAGGGATACTAACCCTCCTGTACAAAAAAGGGGATTAAATGGACATTAGAAATTATCGTCCCATAACAGTGCTTACAGTTGTCTATAAAATGTTGTCAAAGGCCTTGGCAAACAGAATGATCCCAGTAATGGGGGATGTCATCCATTCGGATCAAACTGGCTTTATGCAGAACAGTAACATTCAAGAGAATATCTTGCTAATACATGAGATCCTCCAACGCACGAAGCACTCTCGTCAGAATGCGGCTCTTATATTCATTGACTTCGAAAAGGCCTACGACCATGTGTACTGGACGTTTCTGGACAAATGCCTCGAAAAGATGAACTTTGGGCCAGGCTTCAGACATTGGATACAAATCCAGCATCAAAATGCCACCACATGTGTCCAGGTCAACGGGAGTCTTGCGCCACCCTTACGCCTGGAACGACCAGTCAGACAAGGGGACCATATTGCCCCTTTCCTGTTCCTGGTTATAATGGAAGCACTGACCGCTAATCTTCGGGTAAATAAAAACATCACTAAACTACGAGTGACACGAATCTCGGAGGAAGCGGTCCCGGTGTGCTCCCTTTTCGCAGATGACCTAACAATTATTGCAGAAGCCACACACCACAACATGGGGGAAATTCAACATATGATGGAAAAATTTATTAAGGTTTTCGACATGTCGGTCAACTGGGATGCAAAACATAAGGCTGGTGAATCCATCACCAAGGAGGACGTCCCCTAGAAGCCCCACGCATAACCTGGGTACCACTGGAGGCACCCATAAGGATATTGGGGGTATCCATGACCGCGGAAGGAAGGCCACCTATTAATGACGAATGGATCAGCACCCCGGAGCAACACAAATTCAATAATTGGAAAAACAAACACACGTCACTCTTCGGTAGGGCCTTAGTTCTCAACAATGTTGTCTTTGCATCGCTATGGTATAAGTCCCTGTTGTGGCCCTTAAGCAAAGCAGCCTTGAGGGCTCTAAGGCAAAAGGTTGCAACATTCTTGTGGCGGGGAGATGGCGAGCAAGTCAATGTCATTAGCCGAGTGCCCTGGGACTCCATTATCAAATCAAAGGCGGGAGGAGGCTTAGGGATTCTAGACCCGGCCACGCAGGTACAAGCCCTGCGAATCAAATGGATAAAGAAGCTCATCTTTGCCCCCCAGAGCCCATGGTGTGCCTTGGCCCTGAAACATCTTGCCCGGATAGCCCCGACAGCCCCCCGTACAACCCACCCACTCACTTGGCTAGAAGACCGTTTTTGGACAATCCCGCGTAAACTCCCGGACGGCAGGGAGGGAGCAGAAGAAGGAGGGGTTCAACCATTAGACAAGTTTTGGCCATCCCTGCTACAAACTTGGCGAAGTCTCCGCTTCCAGACAGGACCCAACCTGGTCGATGGGAGGAAGTCTACCGTCAACCCCTCTTTGGCAACCGATGGATAACAGATACAGAGGGTCGTGTCAGGATAAGCTCAACCCCGCGATGGATAAACTGGGTCAAACATGGTATTCTTAGGGTTGGAGATCTCTGGGACACGGACAGACAAACATGGAAAACAGGGGACCAAGTGCGGGACATCTTACGGTACTGCCATCGAGTCGAGGAGTCCCTGGAAAACCTCATTGAAACCATCCCGCTTGAATGGTATCGGAACTGATTGGATTGATTCACATGGTCTTCCCTCAAATGATCCTGATCGAATACCATACCATCACAACACTACATACCCTCCAAGCAATGGAGGCACCTTTTGTATGGAAGAGCAGAACAACGGCCAACAGAGTGAGAGTCTTGGAAGAAAAGGGACAAAGGGTGGTCTTCCAGCCAAACAAACCTATCCGGGACCTGGCCTTGGACCCGACAGAATGGGTATGGCAGCCCCCCCGACGAAGGGGCGCCTCCGGAGAGAGCCACATTGGCCTGCACCTCTTAACGGTCAAATCCGCCTATAAAATGCTTCGACCCAAACGCCAATTGAGGGATACAATTAATGATAGATGGGCCAAGCATTTGAATCTCGACCGCTTTCTCCTGACACCGATTCAATGGTTCAAGAAACAAAAGCATAAGCCAATGAAAATTACCTTGCTATAATGGCAGATAGCTCACCGCTGCCTGCCAACTAACGATTGGTTGATTGACCAGACAAACCTTGAACACAGAGGCCTGCTGCTCCCATGGTGCCAGCGATGCCAAAGCCTCTTCCCCTTCCACAAGAAGGCAGAATTCATTGAACACATCTTCATGCAGTGTCCGATCGCCCAGTTCATATGGAGATGGTGGGACCGTATTTGGCGGAAGATGGAACCAAACATTCCCTGACCCTGGTCATGGCAAACCATTTTAACCGGATACTGGCCCCAATCAGAGACTACCACGCCCTTCACCGAAAACATGTATAGAATAGGAAGAAGGGCAGTGATGTGGGCACTTTGGTGGCAAAGATGCACTGTAACCATGAAAAAAGTACGAGTGGAAGGCGCAGAGATTACAGAACAAATCCAGCAGCAACTTCACCTAGACCTCACACGCAGATGGTTAGATGCAAAAGAACAACTGGATCTTTTTAAACAAACAAGAGATGTCAAGAGAAGGATAACGGAATTTTGCAAGGACTGGCTGGGAGGGGAAAGGGAAGGGTGGATTGCAAAAGTAGTATGGGGCGGGGATCAAGAGGATGGGTTAAAAAACTTAGAAGAAACGAGGGACTACAGGCTGGTTTTCAAGGATTGGACTAACATTTTCCCATTACGCCCCCCCACGGAGTTCCCGGACCCCTTCCCCCCCCATGCCCTGTCACTGGCTGAGATCCCGGCCTGAGCGACAAATGATATCCTGTCCTTTCCCCACCCACGTGACACCCACCTGACACCCGCCTTCCCCATGTTTCCTGACTCATTCATCCCTGGCCACGCGAGGAACCCCTCGCTGGAGCCCAGGGGAAGGATTCCGCTCGCTCATCAGATGCAGACAGCGGGGACAGTCAGCAAGTTGGCGACAACGGGGACAGGCTGCAAGTCGGCGACGATAACCGGCAAACCCAACCAAGGGCGTTGGGGGTTGCGACCCTGAGAAGGTTACTACAAGTACAAATGACAAGTACAGATGACAAGTACAGATGACAAGTAAAGATGACAGTCGCAGATTCAAGCAAGCAGGGATAGTCCCTACAAGTAGGTCAGACAGGCAAATTGTTCAGCAATAGGAGAAAGCAACAGCTGGCTCACAGTATCAGTCCCGAATTTCCTATCTGGCGCCCTTCCTTGGAGGGCGAAGAGATACAAAGGGAACAACAGCAAGCACTTATGGCCCTACTCAGTCAATCCCCTGTTTTTGCAGGGCTATCAATGCTGGCAGCTCACACAGTCACACACGGTCATTTGCTCCAGCATTTTTCAATCTATTCCTCTCATGTAATGGGACGCTGGACCCGGTTTCCAGCAGGTGACGCTCCCCACCAATAGATGGAGCATCCCCATCCGGTGCTAGTGCTGTCTGCTCTTATGAGCAGCACTAGCACAGGAAGAGAGTTTTCTTAGAAAAAANTCCGGTGCTAGTGCTGTCTGCTCTTATCAGCAGCACTAGCACAGGAAGAGAGTTTTCTAAAAAAAAAAAAAAAAACTGCCGGGTGGTTTGGACGATAGCTGTCTCTTATACACATCTAGATGTGTATAAGAGACAGATCAATAGATGGAGCATCCCCATCCGGTGCTAGTGCTGTCTGCTCTTATGAGCAGCACTAGCACAGGAAGAGAGTTTTTTTAGAAAAAAAAAAAAAAAAAAAAAAAAAAAGGGCAAAAAATTGTTCACAAAAGTTTTTGCACAATTTGCGGAGCGCGTGACCAGTCAAGTACCAACTCCCCATTTCTCCGGAGGGCTGCGACTTTGTCCCATCTGAAATGGTACAACAGTAATTTTTTTTTTAATAATTCGTTCACAAAAGTTCTTGCACAATTTGTGGATGACGCCTTGTGACCAGCTAAGTACCAAATCCCCATTTCTCCAGACGGCCGCGACCTTGTCCCATCTGAAAAGGTACAGCAGTGTGATGTGAACCATGTCCAAAACCTCAAATAGGACCTTCTGAAATCCACATATTTTGCAAATTCGGGGCAGTGTGAGTATGCCGTAAGAATTCTTCTCTTTTGCAAAACCGTATGATTGTAGTAAACCAGCAGTACCTGGGCCACCTATAGGCCATGGGAAAAAAATAGAGTAAAAATATTTCTGGTCAGATGAGTACCTCGCCCAGCTTGAAAAAGCGAACGCGGCCGTTAACGCGCCGCGTCGGGCGGGGTACCCACCGACGTGGGACCGGTAGTCCGAAAAAAACGGGCAAAAAGAAAACACACTAGGAAAATGTAAAGTAACAAACGAAAAAGAAATGGGCGCGGGGGGGGGGTGGAAGAGAGAGAGAGAGAGAGAGAGAGAGAGAGAGAGAGAGAGAGAGAGAGAGAGAGAGAGAGAGAGAGAGAGGGAAATGAGAAGGAATCTTCCGCGTTATTGTGAAAGATTCATTCCCATTTCATCGCGGAAGATTCATTCCCATTTCAAAGTTCACCAAACTCGGCGTTAGACACTGGCTGACTCTCTCTCTCTCTCTCTCTCTCTCTCTCTCTCTCTCTCTCTCTCTCTCTCTCTCTCTCACGAGAATGAATCTTCCTCTTTATCGCGGAAGATT
>BFEA01000489.1:436938-447539 GCA_003427395.1 Chara braunii
ATTTGTATGTTTTTTTGGTTTTTTTATTTTTTTTTTTTTTCCATGATGTACTACCGGTTGCCCGAGGCTCGGGAATGATCGGGCTACCGGTAGTCCGAGCCTCAGACTTGATAGCTGGGCGAGATACTGGTGGTTTAGACCACCAGTACTTGGCCCAGCTATCGGCCTCGGCGCTTTCCCGTTAACGCGTCGCGCCTTTAGGGCTTCGGGGTACCGGACCATAATGGTTGGAAGCGCCTGCCAAGATAAATTCAAAACGGTACCGCGGCGCTTCAGCGAAAATTGGCTCGCAGGGGCATGCAAGGCTCGACATCGGTAGTTGGGCCAATTACTAGTGGTGTAAGGGGGGCACAACTTTAGGAAGTATGGGTGGTTTAAAGCGCTACTTCCTATGGGAAAATGACCTCATCCGAAAAAAACGCCCCTACCGGCCTCTGGAATGACTCCCTGCGGCCGACATATGAGACAGGTAGTGGCGGTTGAAGCGAAAGGTAGTGGCAGTTGAAGCCAAACGTAGTGACCGTTTAAGCCAAAGGTAGTGGAGGTTTAAGTAAAAATGGAACATAGGCCAGAAAGCTCACAATTCTACCCAAACCGGGGCCATTGCGGAGCTTTAGCTAATGTCGGAAACTGGCTCCTGTGTCTCATTTATTCAGAAGCATAAATGCGGTAACAGCTTCGCGAACTTCCTTGAAGCTCAAAGAAAAATCCAAAGATTTCTAAGTCGTAGCTGAGTCTTGTGTAGCATGAAAGAAAGCGGATTGTTTTGAGGAAATGAAAGGAAGAAAATTGAAGGAAGAAGAGATTCAGGAGATTATGACAGACCGAGGCAGCCAGGCACACCCTTCCTACCTTACCCTACCATCCTAGGGAGGATGCGCTCCTATGAGACCCATTGGTAACTGTCATTAGGTGGACCAACACAACCCTTTCCCGCTCGTGCCAAGGCCTCACCTCTCTCTACAAGGCCTCAAGACCTATTGGTGACTATCATTAGGTGGATCAACATGTGATGTTCTAACCTCATGCCTTGTTCTGTCTTCCGATCGGAGTGATAAATTATGCACAACAGGCCCTGAAAGAACAACAAAATGGGGTGTGTCAACGATTGTTTAGAATATTGAGTGTGGGGTCACAAGCGAAACTGAAAGCCCTCATGTGATTCCAGTTTTAGTGAGAAAGGGTGATAGTCGCGCAGGAAACAAATGACCCGCGCTACTCTCAAATGTTCGCCTAATCCAAAAAGTATCTTTGAACCGCCATGCGGGCTACTCGTCGTCTTTTCGAACGGAAAGGCGGTGGTACGCACTTGGGATCTCGTTTTCGAATCAAATCCTGGCGCCGCTCGTTATAGAGTTTGGAATCCAACATAGACGGCCTCAACCGGATCGCTCTTTCCTTGTATTCCTCTTCTCCACGCGTCCGGTAGTGGAACCCCTTTTTCCGTTAACGCTCGGTGCGATAACAATCGCTACACAAAGTGTTGGAGCAAGAGATGGAGAGGCTAAAGGAGGAGGAAGAAAAAATGAAAGTTGTAGAAGAGGAAGAGATAGAAGAGGAGGAAAAGGAAGAGCCCTTGTTCAGAAGAAGTGCAGGGCAATGAGGAGAGTCCAGTGGCATAAAGGAGGATTCCTGGATGGAGAAAAAAAAATCTGAGTGGGTAGCAAAGTTATCTATGGGAGAAGATGAAGAAGCCATGTTGTATGTTCCCTCATAGGAGAAGGAAGCAGTTATCAGGGAGTGGGAGGCAGAAAAAAAACCCTTGAGACGCCTGACTATAGAGGAGGAGAATAAGTTACAGTGGGAGTTGCGTCTCACTAGGGAGAAGAAGAGGAGGATGGATGAGGCGAGCAAAATGGTGAGGGAGTTGAAGGTGATAAAGACGCAGAGGGAGGAGATTCAGGCGCAAGCCGACATACAGGGAAAATTATATGTTATTTCAAGAAACATAGAAATTTTAGTTAGAGTATGGGATGAGCAACATTAGTTTGCTAGAGCCCAGGATATTGTGTTACACTCCATTCGCCTAGGATTTGGGGATTTTGCGCGCGAAATGAGTTTGCACATAGGTGCAGCGATGCAAGCGAGGATCGAGGGCACAAAGAAGTTCTGCACAGGCGCCATTGAGGGCGCAAAGCTGGTCGTGCTGAAGGAAGAAGAGGTATGCCCTCATAGAGAGTATATAAAGATCAAGTTTCCTGAACCCTACAGTGGGAAAAAGGAAGAAAACTTCGAAAACAGGAGGCGAGTATCAACACGTACATTTATTTACAACATATCGAGTCTGAGGTACAAGTCCTCATTGCCTTCTAGGCTCTCAAAGACGAAGCTGCCAGCTTTGCCAGATCCCTCGCTTGTGCTGCATAGTGCGAAATTATGGTAACCTATTCTAAAATCACTCCTCTCCCTGAATTCCTTAAGTTATTGAAGGAACGATTTGCAGATGTCAGTCGAGGCGTAAGAGCCTCAGACAAGTTGTGAACTATCCACTCGCGCCAATGGAGGAGTGCAAGGGCACTCAAGGGCGTTATGGACGAGCTGGTAACTGTCCCAGATCATGGGGTCACCGAGACCCAGTTCGTCAACCTCTTTTATCGTGCCTTGCCAGAGCCCTTGCGGGGGCGCTTCTTCGAAAAGAACCGACAACCCACCATGACATATGATCTGTTGAGTAGAGAGGTGGTATTGTTCGAGACACATTCCATGTCAGTTTCCACTTTCTGGCACAAGGACTTAGATAAGGGCAAAAAGTGGAAGGGCCGTACCATCTCGGGTCAGGTTAGAGCCAAGGATCATTTGATCCTTACTTTGGATGAGGGAGGTATGGATGAGGTCCCGTATAACCAGATTGAGTGGGGCCTGGAGGAGGAGGACAATAGTGGGGGTCAGGGGAGGACCTACGCTGCTATCATGGTTGGAGGGAGGCCGCAAGAAAGTGGGGGAGGCCAGGGCCAAGGGGGCCGGGCCTTAGGTGGTCGAGGATGGGGCGCTCAGCGGGTTGGCGTCAGGGGAAACCGCCAAGAGGGAGGTAGGGGTCAAGGTCCGCCGCCAAATCACTCGCGATCTTATCAGTCACCTCCAAGAAAAGGTGGATGGCACCCTGGCTTGCCATAAGGCAGACTATGGGAAGATTTAGGCTTGGACAAGTCAGTATGGCAACATGTGGACCAGGATCAGTGCATTTATTGAGGTTATCCTAGCCACATAATTAAATATTGTCCAAAGTATAGAGAAGCCCGGTATACTTCACAAGCAGCAAAAGGCAACCGCCGGTAGGAGTTGCAACTGTCATTACTCCTAGGCCATGTGGAGAAGAGTGCGCACACCACAGAAGAACTCCCAAACCACATTAGCCTACGGCAGATGTTGCTAACCAATACCTAGATAGTTGTCCAGAGACTGCTTGTGTGAAAGTCTCTCTAGGTACTTCCCTCACAGTTGTGCCTGAAGAGTTGAAGGAGGTTGCTGGCCAATACTACGGTAACCATTATCCATCTACATCGACGACCCGATCTATCCGATCTGGTGGAATGTATCATACCGCTCCTTATCTGTAGGCAGTCACCTACTCAACCACCGTGTCCCTAGGGAACCGATTGCCCTGGCCCCTGGTTATAACCTTGGCACTCTCTAGCCTCCCCCCTACTGACTGAGATACCTTGGTCCCCTCTACAGATTCGTCCTCCTCCACGACCCTTACACACTTCCCTTCCTAGTCTACTCACACACATAACCACTTGGAGACCACCAAATTGAATCCTCGAGAAGAGTGAACACAACCGTCAATTAATTGCCCTTGGCCCAGGATCTGAAAAACAGTACCACCAAAGAAAATATGTCTCCTTGGTCCT
The DNA here is from genome assembly GCA_003427395.1 of Chara braunii. Lineage (NCBI taxonomy): Eukaryota > Viridiplantae > Streptophyta > Charophyceae > Charales > Characeae > Chara > Chara braunii. Next base: position 440,790 of record BFEA01000489.1, read on the forward strand.
CTGTCGCTCTTGACTTTCTTGCGCCAGTCAGCCAAAATGGCTCTCCTTAGTCCCTAACAGGAGGGCGGGGCGTTGCGCTCCGCCCCAGGTTGCGACATCACACAGGTGGGCCATGGTGACGGCACGAGGCGGCGATGGTGGCCATCTCTTTTGTAAACCAGACGCTTTGCACACGCGCAGGTAACCAAAGGTGCTTGTCCACGCCACGTCACAAGCTGATGTGGCGGCTGGACTAACTCTCAATTTTCTTCTTCTGGGAGCTCCACGTTTCACTCAATTGCCGCTGCGTTTTTGCATGTGGCATATGGCCTGAGAGGCGTTGGCTATGTCGACGTTTGTGGAGTACAATGGAGTCAGCCTTTTGGTAAACTGAAGTGTGAGTGCAGTGGTGACTGCAATCATGAGGAAGTAGATGTGTCAGCACAATCAGAGCGTTGCTCGTCATCAGCAACGGGGTGTTGATCGTCACCAGTACCATCATCAACAGGGCGCGGTTCGACACCATCATCACAGTAATGGTTCGTCATCATCATCAGGGTGCTGCTCATCATCATCATCATCATCATCATCATCATCATCATCATCATCATCATCATCATCATTAACAGGGCATGGGTCGACATCATCACCACGGTAATGGTTTGTCACCAGCATCAGGGTGCTGCTCGTCATCACCATCATCATCATCAAGGTACTGCTCGTCATCATCATCAAGGCATAGGTCTTCACTTCTGTTCGGCACTAGTATCATCATCATTATCAAGGAGCTGTTCCTCAGGGGTGCTACTCGTCACTCATCGTTGTATTACCATCATCAATAGCAATAGTTCACCATCATAGGGCGCAATTGGTGAAGTTTGTCATCATAGGGCTCTGCTAATCCCTATCATCATCATCATGAGGTTATCATCAAAGGTGATCGTAATCAGCACCATCATCATCTTGCTGTCATCACAGGGCGCTGTGCGTCGTCATCATCATCATCATCATCATCATCATCATCATCATCATCATCATCATCATCATCTTCATCATCATCATCATCATATCATCATCACTGACATCATCATCATCATCATCATCATCATCATCATCATCATCACCATCATTATCATCATCATCATCATCAGTTTGTAATCATAGGGGTTGTTATTGCTGCTCCTTAGTATGATCAACATCATCATTCTGTCTTCATTCTCATCACTACTACCATCATCATCATCATCATCATCATCATCATCAGTCTAACATCATTAGATGTTGCTCTTCAAGGCATTGTTTGCATTTCACATCAGCAGGTGAGTTGGTCGTCACCATCATCCTCCTCCTCATCATCTTCAGGGTGTTGTTCATCGTCATCAACAAAACCCAAAGAAAATCTCATATACCTTTTCTCCATCATAATTTTCAGAATTTTTCGATTATTTCACTCATATCTTAGGAATCCTATTTCCTTAATTCGTTGTTTTTTCTTTTCTCCACTATTAATTTCTGATTTCCCTTTGGGCGCACTAATGAATTATTTTTGCACGGGCGCGGGGTTGGGATTTTAAGGAGGAGAGCTCTACTCTGCAGGGGCTTCACAAGGTGAGGAGTGAAATGCCCTGGAGGGACTGGGGGAAAATTTTTGGGGGATGCCCTATTCTGGGGTTTGGAGAAATGTATGGGTTGACATCATATCCCAGCGGAGGCAGATAGGGGTGAGGCATACTCTGGGCGGAACTGGATGCCTTAGTGGAAGTTGGGGGAGGAAGCCGGTTTGTCCCAAGTTGGGCCCGATAATGAGAGCTTGTGATCAGGGCAGTCCTTTTTAGTGGAGGCAGCGGAGGAACAGGGGGAGATAAAAGGGCGGGGGGGGGAAATAATCCACAGAAACGTCCGAAATTTTGATTCTCCTCTTAAGCATAAACAAATTATTTCTAGTGGGGTGGTGGGTTGGTTCTGGGGGGGAGAGCTCTACTCTTTAAGAGAATCAACAAGGAAGGAGGTGATTGCCTTGAAGGAAGACAAGGCAAATTTTGGGGGGTACTCTATTCTGGGGCTGGGGGAGATGTATGGGTCGGTATCATATCCCAGCGGTGGCAGACAAGGGCAAGGGGTTGGTAGATGCATACTTTGGGTGAGAACTGGATGCGTTTGTGGGAGTAGGGGGGGAAACGGTGTCTAGCAGGGAGGTGCTCGTTGTGAAGCAACTCACCGACCCCTCTCTCTCAACCCCTCACGCTTGACTTCGAACTGGTAGGCAAGGCCACTCGCTGGCCCCAACCAAGTTTTCAGTTTTCTTCCTTGTCGGGTCCGTGAGTACTCCCCCGTAGAGCTACGCCACGACTCGACTGTGTGACGATAGCAAAAGAGAGGCCTACGTACTGCTTTGGGACGGTCAGCCTGCATGCAGACTATCCCAACTCCCAACTGGCACGGTCCGCCCTCCGAACTGCATTTTCTGCCGTGTTGTCATTAAAAAAACCCTTTCGACCCTCTCTCTCTCTCTCTCTCTCTCTCTCTCTCTCTCTCTCTCTCTCTCTCTCTCTCTCTCTCTCTCTCTGACGGCGATGGTCCATCGAGGCCTCGATCCCCCTTCGATGCTTAGCGAATTGCAGAAATCGAACCGCATCACTCATATGAGCACAGACAGTCGTTGCCTCGAACCAAAGACAGGAGAGCAACTCGACACACGCCGAACGACGAATGGCATCAATGAGCCAAGAAGCAATCCCGCACGTACTGCTCAACGCTTAGACCAAAATGAAAAGAGAGAGGAGAAACAGCGAATCGCGGAAACCAAACCACATTGCGCACACAAGCACAGTCAGTCGTAATCTTGAACCATAAGCGGAAGAGCGACTCAATACACGCCAAATGAGAGTGACATCGGAACTCACAAATGCCAACGTCGAAATAGTCTCCTCACCGTCATTAATTAACCAAGTTGTAATCCCTTGCCTGACACTTTGTGCTCAGACTGCGAATGGCAGATCCTATCTAATGTACGCTGAAAACAGCCCGCGGCCTCGACAGCTTCCAGATCAGGTCCCGGCTTACGGGCAGACTTGACTTGCACCGGGTACGTCTCACGCGTCGCCCAAGCTTGATTCCCCATGCTGATGCGACGCGCACGCAGTGACCACCACACGACTCATTCAGCTACCCGCCGGTTGGCTCAGCTATGGTCCCGGGTATGACTTGTCCCGCTGTGTTAACGACCTCTTGCTCCAGAAGCCTAGGTGCCTCGAGCGTTGCCCGTTCTCTACTGCAATGCGCCCGATAACGATTGCTTGTCGTACAATGAATGTCCAATGACGATGTCTGTGGAGCGCGGATTTCTTGCACGTGGCAACTACGAAAACGCGCGACAACGTGCAATCTCTCTATAATCCGTGACGACGTTAAGGGCGCGTGGCTTGCTTCGATGATGACGATGACGATGATAAAGATAACGACGATGATAATGATGCGTACGAGGACAACGGGCACGAACTCTGATGCATACGAGGCCAGCGGATATGGCGCGGATCGCAACGACCGATGTTACCCGATCTTTTGTGACCACCAGCGAAACTAATCCACACCCACACACACGCCAGCTAGGATCTCCTAGGATATCCCCCGCGCACTTACATTCCCTTCCTACTTGGCGGCAGGGCAGCTATGTTCGTTGTCTCTCACTCTCTCTCTCTCTTTCTCTCTCGCACTCTCCCTCTCTCTTTCTCCCTCTCTCTCTCTTCCTCGCTTTCCCTCTCTCGTTCTCTCTCTCTCTCTCTCTCTCGAGCGCTAGTTCTGATTCGGACGCATCCGCTCTCTGTCGAGCGATCCGACTACCGACTTCATACGCCTCACCGTGCAGCAGTCTGCGACGGATTTGCAAACTCTCAGGTGCGCATGTGCATTCGTACGCCCGCCCCGTGCACGTGAGTCCCTCCTCCCCCCCTCTCTTTTATAATATTTTCCTCTCCTTCCTTCCCCTCATCCCTACTGTACTGACCAAGTCTGTCGTCAAGGTCGAAATTTTCGACCAAATTTTCATCTCCCACCCCTGTTTCTTCTTCAATTTTTTGCTCCCTCTCACTCTTCTCCTATCCACCCCCGTATACTTTCCTTTCAATAACATCCTTCCCTTCACTATTTTTTGGATTGGAGTCATGAGTTTTCACGAATTTCCGCCTCAGTGACTCGTACCCTTTTCTCCCCCCTCCTTCCTTAGTTATTTTTTGTTCTTCGGATTGACCGGTTACAGTGTGTGCGCACCGGATCTCAAGTGTATTGAACAGAAAAATTCCCACGAGAAATTAAATTTGAAAAAACATTCCATAAAAATAAAAATCCTTCCTATTTATAAATTATCATTCCAATGTTCGTCCAATTCTAAGATTTTCAATTTTATTTGATAAGTTCCCGTCTAAATATAAGTTTTCCCTTTCAACTACATCTATTTGTTCAAGTTGGAATGAAAGTCTGGATGAGGTAATGAAATGTTTTAATTAAATTTTCATTATACTATAACAAATATCTTCTAATTTAGATTGGATTAACTTATTTATGACAGAAGATTCTTACTTAGAATTACAGTCCAATTCAAATATTTCATGAACTCATCCATACTTTCATTCCATCTCTAGCATGCAGTCAAAATAAGAAGGGATACCCTATTTTTGGAATGAATGTTTGCAAGTAAGGTGGAAAATTTTAAAATTGGAATGACATTTTTAAAGATGGAATGAAAATTTGTAATTTAGATTGTAATTTTACTATAGAATGATTATTTAATTCCGAGAAATTCGATAGGCATTGGACGTCCGACTCTCGAACCTTAAAGACTGCTCCTTGCCTTCTCCGTCCTTTTAGGGCAGGAGCCCCCCTACCGAGCAAGGTCCGACGTCGATCGACACTATACAAGGTCTATGCTCTTCATCATCAAAGTAGGGTACTCCTAACACTTGGCCTCCCTCCCGGAATTCTTACTTGAGAGTTTCCATTGCTCTTTCCCGATGTCCTCCCCAACTCCATTTCTCAGCTTTACGGAGCAACTTGCACAAGGGCTCCGCCTTGTCACTGTAATGCTTTATAAAGATGCGCCAATAGCCCACAACCTCTAGAAATTGTTGCACCTCCGTGATCGACTTCAGAGGAGACGACCACAGGATTAACTTCTCCAGCTTGACAGGATCCGATCTTTTTCCGTCCTTGTCGCAATAAAAAAAATACTATGATAAAAAAGTCCGTCGACCGGCTTTTAGTCCCACTGACGATAAGGTTCGCGTTGTCTGACTTTCGGACGACCGCTTCCACATCCGTCATGTGATCTACTACGGATTTTTTAACCCTCGGAAAGACCTCCGTTTCGTCCTTTCACTCAGACCCTTTCATTAGAAAGTCATCCAGAAAAACTTCCACTTTCTTCGGAATGAACTCTGTGAGGACTGCAATCATTGCCCGTTGAAAAACGACCACCTCATTGGTCCATCCCATAGCTATAACCATCATTTGTACTAACCCTAATCATTATGGAGTATTCATGGTTGTCACGTGTCGATCGTGATTATCCAGGGGGATCTTATCATATCCGAAGAAAAGATCACAGATGGAATAAATAGATCGCCCCACCGCGCCTTCCGACAAGAGATCCGCTTCAGGTATAGACCCGACATCTCGGATGGTGGCGACATTTGTCCTTTGAAGATCGTGGATCCATCTAAGTTTATTGCTACCTCCTTTTTTCAAGTTTTGATAAAAAAATATTTGTTCGCGTAAGCACTTTCGCACTATTCGGCTACGGACATCCTGATTTTCTCCTTTCTGAAAGCGACTATTTCCTCCTTGTCCTTCTGGCATACTTCCATGGGGGTCTATCATTTCATGGCACGTGAGGGATGGTACGAAACCTTGCAGGGTTAGCATATCTTGGGTTTATCCTCCCTTGCTCTGAGTCATCAAAGGTTATGGCCTTATCCCATCCTCTTAGAAAAGTTATTACATGTTCCTTTTCCCTCTCTATGAGGTTTCCATCCCCTATGTCCATATTTTCCACCCGTTAGGCAGTGATACTTTGCCCCTCCTTCTCCTTTCTGCCTCTAATGATTTCGACTATCTCATCCTCGAAAATCGTTGCTTTACCTATTCTGTTCCGGCTGACCGCGGCGGGGCTTACTTTCTCCGCTACGGTTTTGTGTTTTCTACCTCCGCCGGCAAGAGGGATTCATCCAAAAAAGACAGCCTAACGCATCCCCCGAACTCCTTATCCTCACACTCCTTCTCGTATCCTACCCCATTGATCACTATCCGATCTTCAATTTCTTTGACTTCCACTTCATCTTCCGGAGACATCCTACCAGAGAAAGAGCTCTCATCTAGGCAAACTTGGCACATCCTAGATCGACCACCTCCCTTCTTCGGGATGCTGATGCAGTTACGTTCATCTTGAGCGTTCACCGTCGTGAGAACCACACGCATTTCGTCAGGGGATTGGATGAAGAGCGTCTGACTTCCGCCTGGAAGATCGACCGTAGTAGTGTTGTGCTACCGCGCGTTCATTGAACTCGCGTTCTGCGTTCAGCTTTTGAACACACTGAACGCACATTTAGTCAACGAGGATAAACGCAATTGACGCGTTAGCGCAGGTGATGGTGCAGTGTTGGGCGGGGCTGCTGGGCACGACGGTGGTGGTTGGGGATTCTTGGGGAAGTTGGGGGGGGCTGTGGGCTATTGCCGTAGGCCACAACGTCCCCGAAAAAAAAGAGAAGAAAAAAAAAAAAA
>BFEA01000489.1:448454-465550 GCA_003427395.1 Chara braunii
GAGAGAGAGAGAGAGAGAGAGAGAGAGAGAGAGAGAGAGAGAGAGAGAGAGAGAGAGAGAGAGAGAGAGAGAGAGGGCAACGACGGCGACTGGCAGGCGGAGCGCTTGAAGACGGCGCAACGGGGCGGGCGAAACCGAGTACGACACGATGAAGAGCAGCGGCGCAGGTGACAAGGGCGGCGCGCAGTGCGACTAAAAAGTGAACGCGCGTTCAATGTTTTGAACGCGCATTCATTTTCATTGAACGCGCGTTTGATTTCTGAACGAGGGCTGGGTGGCTCGTCGATGGCGGGGTGGAGGGGGCGGGTGGGTGGCTTGGGCGTCGGTGTCTACTTTGCGGTGGGTGTTCGGGCCACGGCGGGGGAAGGGAGCTCGGCAGGCTATGGGACTGTGTGGGACACACCTTTCCGGGACATGTGTGGGACTGACATCTGCGGGAGTGTTTGACAAAGACAGTGGCGAACGGCCACGATGGTGCGGACTCAGGCACGTGTGTTCGAGGACGCAGGGGAGGATGAGAACCGCAAGGCACAGAAGAAGTATTGCGTGTACAAGTACATCCGCGTGGGACAGAATCTTGGTGAGAGGTTCCGTGGGAATCACATGTTGAAGTGCCTTTTTTGCGGCCACGAATTTCAGGGCAACCAATTCATGGTGGGGCGCCATTTCCGGCAGGGTAAGGGATGTCTGACAGTGACTGACGAGGCGCTTGTTGACATACACTACAACACCGACTACAAGCTGGACGGGAAGATCCTTGAGCGGATGCGTCGGTTTGAGGAGCTTCACAGTCCACAGCCTGCGATGGATCTGCGCCGGGACGAGGGAAGGGTGGGACAGGTGAGGGATGACGAGGACGTGATCGACGTGGACAACGTTGTGGAGGAGGGTGCTCGGGTGGGGCCGTCAAAGAAGGACCGAGGGAAGGGCGTTGTCTGCGAGCCTGGAGGGCAGCAAGGCCAATACTTTAAGGATGCGCAGGTGTCGGCTCGCGCACAAGCGCATGTGGGTACGGATGAGGCGGGACCGTCTACGGGGAAGAGAAAAGAGAGAGAGGAGGGGGCGCGGCCGGGAGCGTGGAAGAGGCTTAGACAAAATACGATAAAGGAGTCGTATTGTTCACAGTGGCAAATGGAGTTCGAGAAGAAGTGGCTGAGGTTTGTCTACAGTCAACGTCTGGCGTTCAACATCTTCCAGAGCAAGCCGTGGTTGGACGTCGTCCGACACTTCAGGGAATTGCTTGGGCCAGTGAAGGTTTTGTGGTCTTCGGAGATCGAGATTGCGGACATAGAGACAGTTGTCCGCACGGCGGACGATGTGGCGGCTGATCTTGCGGAGGTCAGGGCTCCTTTCTATGTCACTGGGGCCACCATCATGTCGGACGGTAGGAAGTCACGTGATGCTAAACCCATCGTTAACTTCCTTGCCGGCGGGTCTCGTGGGTTGATGCTGGTCCGGACAATGAATAGGGAGGGTGAGCGGGACCAGGCGTCTGATGTTTTGGCAGGTTGGATCAAGGTGTTTGATGACTTCCCTCCTAGGTGGGTGAACGCCATCTGCACCGACTCTGCCTCGGCGTACGTCGCCGCGGCGAACATGCTCCAGGGGCCTGAGCAGAGGCCAGAGCATCGACGGATCATGTGGCTCCCATGCGCAGTGCATGTCTGCAACAAGATATTGTCAGACATTGGCTGTTCGAGCTCGTGGACCAAGGACATCATCATGCGGGGAAGAGCGGTGGTGTGCTTCATTATGGAGCACGACGCCGCTCGTTATATCTTCAAGAGGGAGAGCACGCAAATGGGTCTTATTTATCCGTGCGAGACAGGTTTCGCATCCGTGTTTGCGATGATGGAGCGTTTGCTGGCAGTGAGGTCGGCATTGGAGAGGACGGTGGACAGTGATAGTTGGGGTATGGTCCCTTGGGACCGTTCCGTTCGACACTTGTCCAGGTGGGTCAGGTGGGAGGTGCTACATGGCCCTTGGTGGGATTCCATGACCATCCTGTTCCGTATTATGGAGCCTGTGTATAACCTGCTGCGCAGGTTGGACCGTGGAGGGCTGCACATGTCGCGGTTTGTTCAGTGGACACAGGATGTGACCCGAGAGGCGACACAGGAGGTTCGCGTACTTCCGCCGGATTTTGCACACTTCATTGTGCAGAAGGTGCAGGCTCGGTGCGCTTACATATTGGAGCCAGCGCACGCCGCTACTCACCTTCTCTGTCCTAGCCGGCGGGGCTTGAGGTACTACGAGGGCGTAGTCAGCGATTACGACGCGAGTTTGGTGAGGGAGGCGGAAGTTTACATCTTGTCGCAGACAGGGTTCGATGTGGCGAGCCCCAAGTACGAGACCGCATTGCGCAGTTGCGTGACTTTCACACACGGAGACAGAGAGGCACGTGGGGGGGGAGGGACGGAGACAGAGAGGCACAGAGGTGCACCGGTGATGTGGAGACATATGAAGCTGGGTGTTGGCGGTCGAAGTGGGGACAGTGCGCCCCGCAGTTGCAGGTTATCGCTCTTCGTGTCATGTACATGTGGACGTGCTCCTCTCCTGCGGAGAGGAATTGGGCCGCCCACGAGGGTGTACAGACAAAGAAGCGTAACCGGCTTAAGTTTGAGAAGGTTGCGAATTTGGTTGAGATCTCAGCCAACGTCCTCCTTCTCTCTCCTCAGCGGGCATGCTGCGGGTTTGCGCTGCCGTGGACTCTAGATAAGTCCTTGTTGGACGTGGAGGCAAGCATTGGGACTCGCCCCTCGTCGAAGGGGACGGACGACAGGAGGACGCAGGAGGAGCTGGAGTGTCAGAGCCGTTCGTGGCAGCGAGACCCATGTGGGTCGAGAGCTCCTCCGGGTGAGGTCGCTGATGTTTTTGGGACTCGAGATGCTGCATTGCGCCCGTACCCTAGAGATGACGACTGTCACAGCGATTACGAGGGTTGGGAGCAGGAGGACGAGCGGGCGGGCCCCACTGCTGCGACTACTGCCGCACAAGAGGTCTATGAGTGGAGCGACCCGGAGGACGTCCGTAGACGGAGTGGTGGGGATGACTTTTTCGGTGGAGTTGATTTGGAGGGGGAGGTGGGTTTAGGGGGTTGTTATGGGAGCCCTGTTGAGCGACAGAGGCCTGCGTCACCTGTCCTACGGTCTCCCGAGTGAGAGGGAGTGCATGGGTCTGCACCTTCGAGGGGGGCAAAGTCGGGTTGTGGTGGCCCTGTCCTTGACCAGCGACTGCATAGATTGGTGAAGAGCCCTAGACAACGATTAGAGGAGAGATTAGCGGGCGGTCCTTCACTGGTCCAGGGGGACGAGAGAGATAGAGAGGGGTCGACTGGTGGAGATGGTGGTGCGTTGGCGGCAGGCGGAGGCGGTGTCGAGGTTGCTGCGGCGGTTGGCAGGGACGCGCTTGGGGATTTTGGTGAGGAGTGGATGCCGGCGGGTGGCGGAAGAGGTTTCAGTGAGTTTAGTGACTTGGGTATGCCCCATGGAGAGAGCGAGTCCCGAGGGACATCAGTGTCGGCATGCAGGCCGTATTGGGACAAATCGGCGCCCTACGTGAGAGACAGGCGTGACGGAGACAGAAAGGAGACGCCGCAAACTTTGGTGGTTCGCACGGCTGTGGGGCCGGTGGTGCCATATCAAGTATCGTTTCTGGTGGATCCTGGGCGTCGTGCACATGACGGTGGCCCGGTCACGGAGCGACGAGTAGACAGGGGCACGTGCGCACCTCCCGTCCCTACTTTTGCGCCGTCATGGGAGAGGCCGCAGATTAGGTATGTGGCCACGCCTCGCGGCAGCCTCCCATTTGGATGTATGACTGCTGAGGAGTGGGAGGCGCACGACAGGATGGATTTGACCGAGACCGACAGGCGCTGCTTCAGGAGGCCTCCGCAAGCGGGGCGCCTGCCTCACATGCAGGGTTTGTCTTCTCACCCGCGAGCGTAGGTGCGGAAGAGAGCGGCTGTCTCACCCCGAGGTCGGCTGCCCGTAGACGGAGATACACTACTGACCATGCGCGGGTGTCAGAGGACAACATGTTGTTCAGTCGCACTGATCGACAATGGAGTGAGACGACACGGGTGACGACGGCGAGTGCCGCTCGACAGCCAGGTTTGAGAGAGGTTTCCAAGACCGCGAGTCGTCGTGATGTTGTGGTGTCAGGGTTCGGCAGTAGAGGCGAGGATAGTGGTGGCATGCCTGGCAGACGTGAGGGCACAGGCGGTGCCGCGGAGGGCGGAGCAGATCCGTCGTTGACGTACGGTTTGAGAGAGGCATCTATTATTTTACAGGAGCCAGAGGTTGTTACACGACCCAGGCAGGCCCGACACGTGCCCTTAGACCGACGCTAGGAGGGGGAGACTTCAGGGGCAGACGATCTTCCTATGCGTCGCGATTCCTGCCGACATGTTGATCTGGCAGCCACAGGTATACCCGGAACAGTCAGAGGCAGGAGAGTTATTATGGACGAGGACCCCGACGAGCCTCCCGAGCCTTCCACTGTCGAACGCGGCGGGCTGCGGCAAAGAGGTCAAACATGTGGCACTGGCCGCTCACACGGACAGGGTTCTCATCGCTCCAGGCGAGATTCGCATGTAGACAACGATCGTTGATGGTTTACGGACTTGCGTTTTTGCGGCCCGATCTCTGTGTAGTTTACTTTTTTGTCGTCCATGACAGACATACTGTTTCGTGATGTTGTGTTATACTCTACTTTTTATTCGGTACTTTTTGAGCAGTTCAGACATGGTTTTGTTCGACACTTCGGAGATTATTTCTTTTTATTTTATTTTTTTGTCTACTTTTCAGCGGGTACTTTTTAGACTTCATTTTAGTTGGTGTTTTTTTGGATGTTGTGGTGGGTCGTCGACCCTACATGTTAAATGTATTTTCCCATTATCCATACTACGTTGGTTTGCGTTTTACTTCGATTATATCTTGTCATTTGCAATGTTTGTGTTTTCAGACGATGAGTGTTGCATGTGCGTATATAAGAACAATGTGTGAACTTGCATCTGTCCACATGAATGGAATGACAAGTACATATATATGTGCATCGACAATTTCCTGTTCTCTCATAAATCCCACTTCGCATTGTATGAGCACCACCAAAACCTAGCTTGTGGGGCGCGGGCGGCCTTGGGTGGTTTGGGCTTGGTTTCATTTCAACCCGCACCAAACCCAAATCCCCCAAACGCGTCAGCACCCCACAAAACCCAAAACCTCCCGTCGCGCCCTCCCCCAAAATATGGATCAGTTTCCCCCCCCCCCCCCCTAGTAACGGGGTTCGGCCAACGAGGCGTGGAGGCGACGGGGGCGGGTGGGTGGGTGGGTGTTCAATGGACGGTGTGTTGTAGGGTGGTGTGGTCGTGTTGTAGGCGGGCCGACGGGGTGTGGGCTCTGGGCCGCCGGGGTGTTGGGGCGTTGGGGCGCCGGGGTGTGGGCGCTGGGCCGCCTGGGCACCGGTGTGTGGGCGCTGGGGCGCCAGGGTGTGGGGTGGTGGGGCGCTGGGGCGTCGGGGTGTTGGGCGCTGGGGCGCTGGGGCGCTAGGGCGTCGGGGCGCTGGGGCGCTGGGGCGCCGGGGGAGCTGAGGCACTAGGGCGCTGGGGCGCCTGGGTTCGACCGGTGGTGGCCCTTTTTTTTTTTGTCATCTCCGAAAACGCACACCACCACCCCGTGGCCCTTGGCGCGCGCGCGAATGAACCCGGGTGTGGGTGCTGGGGCGTTGGGGCGCCGTGGTGTGGGCGCTGGGCCGCCTGGGCGCCGGTGTGTGGACGCTGGGGAGCTGCGGCGCTGGGGCACCGGGGCGCCTGGGTGTGGGGCGGTAGGGCGCTGGGACACCAGGGTGAGGCCGGTGGTGGCCTTTTTTTTTTTTGTTGTTATATCTGAGAACGCACCCCACCACCCCGTGGCCCTAAGCGCGCGCGCGAACGAACCAGGGTCGCGTTCACAAGAAACGCGCCACGCTGTGCGCCACGTGTTTGAACGCCAATGAACGCGACCCCGAGCAGTGTGAACGCGCGCGTTTGAACGCGAACGTGCGTTCGGCTCGTTCAAACGGTTGCACAGTAGTAGTGTGCATGGCGCTCAGCCAGGTACGCTCAAGTATCAATTCGCATGAACACTCCCTTATGAAAAAGATTGGTATGCCTATTTCTACTTTCGCGACTTCGATTATCGGTTCATGACAGACCCCTGCGGCCGGTTGTAACTTGTTATCCGCTACGACCATGGACATAGCGATTTCCTTATCTATCTCTAAGCCCAATTCTTTGGCGATTGAGTTTCGACAAACGGTTGATTTGGACCCATTATCTACTAAGACCCTCATGTCTCTCCCATTAACCGTAGATTGAAGCTGACCACTGCCCAACACATAGAACCTCTATACTTCTTCTTCAGAGAAGCAACTCGCCGACAGACTTTTCATCGTGAACCTAGAGAACAGTGTCGTCCCGGGTTTGACGCCTTCTTTGGATACTACACTGCCCGAGACGGTTGGTCCTTGGGCCATCGGGACTCTCACCTTCTTGGTGATACTTAGGAGCTCTTCCCTTGCGTTCTTACTGACTGCTAAGTATTCGAGCAGCGTACATTGCATGGGTTGTATTAGAGTCCGCCTGAGAGGGGGCACAGTATCTATCTTGTCCAGGGTACATTTCATCTCATATTTCTTTGGCTCCCTTTTTTGAGGCGAGGTGGACTCTCCTTCCCCTTTTTCTTCTGCCTTTTTCTTCTCCTCGATTTTTGCGTCCATCATTTTTTTGTCTCTGTTCGTACTGCTCTTCCCAAGTGCGGCTTCTTTCCCTCTGGAAGAGATGGCCCTAGCTTGAGTTCTCACTCTAAAGCATTGATTCGCTTCCACTTCCTCGAGGGAGGTCTCTATGAACTAAATGCAGAAGACTTGGGGCTCTCGTATGGAGATTCCTTTTGCCGGATCGGGTTCTGCCATCCCCCACTAGTCTCAGGTCTCTTCTTCAACTTGTTCTCTTGTAAGGCGATCCTTTTGTCCACATTCACCCTCAAAGAAGGGTAGAAGGAAACCGGTTCTCCGTCATCAGTCCACAACACCCACTTATTTTCATTCAGCTTTACGACCCCCAACCTTAGAGCCTCCGTGAGGTGCGGGCATTCGCGCTTGATGTGATTTTCCTCGTTGCAATAGACGCAACCGGGAGTCGGGTTGGGCAGACGGGCCCCGGCGGAAGGCGCCGAGCTAGCTGTGGTCCCGGCTCCAAGCGGAGGAGGAACCCTTGCCGGGTGCTCATCTGGACCGGGGGCCTATTTTGAGGAGGGTTTCCCCATCGACCATCCCTTGCATCCTTCCAGTGGGAACTCCCCCAATCCGATCCCCGGTTGGCTCCACAATCTCGATCATTTTGCCAAGCCCCTTGGTTTCCCCCTCCAAGCTCGTTTCTCCAGTTCCTTTGGCCTCCACCCCAGCGCTGACCGGGGAACCCCTAAGAAGGCCTATCATTCCCTCGCGAGACGTCATTTTTTTGGCCCCGTTTTTGTTTCAAGGCTAGATCCAAGCTTTCTTTCATGTATTATCTCACGTTCATCCCTCCATCTGTGAAGACTATTTCGGCCACTTTCTCAAAGCATGCGGACTCCCTGGTGCCTTCTCAAGGATTTTTTTCCTTTTCTCCTTGGGAAGGTGCACCATAAACATCACACACCTATCCACTTATGAAGGCATTCCTCTATCCACCAGAGACTGAGAGAGTCTTTTGAATCTTTTGGTAAAGGCCACCGAACTCTCTTGTTTTCCTCACGCCATCTGTTGCAGACCCTTAATCGTCAGGATCGGATTATCGCATGCAAAAGTGCTTTAATAAGTTTGCTTTGAAGGTCCCTTGCCTCCCATCGAGAGGGTAGATTGCCCTAACTGAATGCGTTGGTCCACTTTCGGGTCTGAGTGTTGGATAAAGTGGTTTATCCATTCCTTCTCGGAAAACTTCTTTCGGAAGGCGTAACTTTCCCGCTTTTCAACGAACCCAGTTATATCTCTCCCAGTGAAATAAACGACCTCCACTCCCAAGTTGACGTCGTAGTAGGGAACAGGCCTATCATCGTAGTGCTGGAATTACGGACCTTCAGCTGACCCATCTTTAAATGGGTCATACGACATGTAAATGCCATTTCGTCAAAATGGACATCTTTTATTTTTTGAACGAAATGGAAACCGAGTTTTTTGGCTGAAAACTCGTCAAATTTTGTTTTTCCTGAGGGTCCAACGTTTGTAAAACGCTCGACTTCCTCGCTGTACATGGACCTAGCTTGAGACCAGGGATATCCAGGCAGGACTGCCAGGATGTCACTGGTCTCAAGCTAGGTTCATGTACAACCAGGGGGTCCAACGTTTTACAAACGCCAGACCCTTGGGAAGAAGAAATTTTGACGAGTTTTCGGTAAAAAAACTCGGTTTCAATCTCGTTCAAAAAATAAAAGATGTTCATTTTGACGAATTGTTATTTTATACCAAGTCGGGTCCAACTCTTCCATTCGTAGCCGGCTTCGAAACCGGCCCCAAAGACCCTCTTCCCGATGACCTCTTTCCTCTTCTTCACGTTCCCATCTCGCAGGGTCTGTACCTCGCCATGCTCCGCCTGCTCGATCAACGTTTCTGCTCATCATCTCATCCGAGGCCCAGGCAAAGTCAGCCTCCCGACCAGCTCCTCGATGCGTGCCTTCAATTGTCTCCGTAATCCGCTCCTCGAACAACTTTCTTCCCCTGGGGGCCCCCTCCTTATTTCTCCGAGGTCCTCAACCACTTGCTCTATCGCGCTCCATTGTTAGGCCTCCCTACCCCCTTCTTCTGCATCCACCTGATTGGCCCACCAAGTTTCGACTGGGATACCTCTCGTGGCCTCCTCTACTCTTCCTCTTGTCGGTACTCGGGATTCCAAGTCCTTATGTAAATGCATCTCGGTACCCACCTTTTANACTGGGATACCTCTCGTGGCCTCCTCTACTCTTCCTCTTGTCGGTACTCGGGATTCCAAGTCCTTATGTAAATGCATCTCGGTACCCACCTTTTACTGGGATACCTCTCGTGGCCTCCTCTACTCTTCCTCTTGTCGGTACTCGGGATTCCAAGTCCTTATGTAAATGCATCTCGGTACCCACCTTTTGCCTAGCGGGGGCCTTCATTTCTTCAAGAGGACGATCCGTACTCCGCTCATCTCTATCTTTAACGCTCACCGACTCTGTCATCCCTCCAGTTTTCTTGCCTAGTAACCTCATCCCTGGCTCCACCCTCTCTTTTACCCTTGCAACGTTCGTCAGCCCAGGCGACTGTGAGTGCTTAGGTTCGACATCACTCTCTATGCGCCCAATTGTTCCCTTCTACTCGCTTTCCTCGTTATTGTTAGCACTTTCCTTGTTGCTGCTACTTTCCCTGAGCTTTCTCCCTCGTCACTGGATGTTCCTTCCTGGTCACTTCCCGGTGGTTCTTCACTCGTCACGGTCCACCACGAATCTCGCACCCATTTCTCTTCATAGGCTGCTAGTGCCAAACACATGATTTATAGATTCGAGATGTTCCCAATCCCTTTTTGGGAACAACACCCTATCAAATCCCTATCTACCTCGCCTGCCTGTCCTTGAAATAAGGGTTTGATGAATTCCCCCACTTGCGCCCACCACTCGAAGTCTGTATCACTCAAAGATTCCCAGCACCGGGTGAACAACTCGTGTCTGTCTCTCCCAACGGGAACTTTTCGATTACCCGTCCCTGATTCAAGATTTTTCTAACTGCCGAGCCGTCAGAGTAGAGTAGGTGATAAACCCAGGCGGGAATTTCCCAGGTACGGCCGTGTGCCGCCCAAGGAATCTCTTGCCGCCCCCTATATGTGACCCGGTCCAGTACGCTCTCTCTCGAAGAAGCTCCTCCCAACCTTTTAAGTCGGTCTAAGTCCCTTTTTGCAAGTCCTAAGGGGTCCTTCCTTCTTCTAGCTCGGTTGTGAAAAGTTGCCTATCACTTTCGGATAGAAAAATTTCGGCCCGCCTCGTTCTGAGGTTTTCCTCGTATACCACCGAAAAACGAATAAATGATTCTTGATCGTATATTTCAAAGAGTTCCATGACCGTCAATCCTCCAGTGCTAACCTTAGGAAGAGTTACTCCATACCTCCCTCCTGATTTCCAAGCTCGTTCTAGGATCCCTATGGGGTTTCCTCGGTCGTACCTAATCATCGGTGATTGATCTCACCTTGGCTAATCTCTCAACCGTCGTGGCCAAGGAATCTTCGCATTCCCGCCGAGCGTTGCCACCCTATGAATCCCTCGCTGCCGCGGTCACCCCGGGCACGACCGTAGACAACGGTCGCGGCCGCAAAAAAAAAAAAAACACGAATTTAAAAAAATCTGAAAAACATTTATGTTATGCCACAAAATACACTAAACAATGTTTGCCTTGGGGTCATATCAAAATTCATTACCAAATTTGAGATTAAAAATAAACAAAATCCTTTATTTTTCATACTAAAAGAATTAATTAAAGAACTTTTGGCTGATGGATTTATGTTTTTCATTTTTTTAAAATCCAAAACGAAGTAAAAAAATAAAACTAAAAATATAGGCTAGTAGAGCGCAAAAAAACCTACAACCTTATATTTTGTTTATTTTTTTTTGCCTATTATTCGATTTTTTAAAAATCCCCGGATTTTGGGGCCGCGGTTGGTCGCCGCGGGTGCCCGCAGCGGTCGGAGTCCCAACTGCGTGCGGTAAAAAGTCCCGCGGTCATGACTGCGGGTGATACATAGTTGCCACCCCCCTCGCTTAGCATATGCCGAAAAACCCTTTCGCATTCTTTCGTTCTGTCCCAAAAGCGAGCCTCTACCAAGTGTAATCTCGCTTCAAACGGTATACGTAGGCTCCGAGCGTCTTCCTCAAACCTCCGCTCAACCTCCAACAGCAGCTCTCTCCACTCCCTTAAAAGACGGGTCCCTCATGACTCAACTATGGTAATCGAAAAAATTTCCAACGCCGTCCACGACCTTTTTTTCCACAGAGCGAGCCTCCGGATCTCTACAAGGAATTTTTTTTCCGCTCTGGATGCTGAGCCTTTTTGAAGCCCTACTGCTAATTCCGCGACCCCTTCTACTTCTACTTTGGGGTCGTCATCTCGGGTCTCAAGCTCCCAATTTACTGAACCCGAGGTAAAGCTAACTCTCATACCTGTCTCTCTCCCGAGAGCAACTCCTCCTTTTGCTCGTCAAAGACCCAGACGGTTGCCGTTTCGAGTGCGTTTATCCTGGTCAAGGAGCCCGACCTAACCCTCCTCTGCTCTTCCTAGCAAAGGGTTAGGATCCTATAAAGCTTCGGTCGTACCTTATCTAGCCCTGGTAACTCTTGATCATCAGCCTCACTCATGCCTAATGTTCCGCCGCTTGTACGCGATGGCAATGCAAATGAGCTCCGAAGGGTCAAGGCCTTCTAACCCCGTCTCACAAATCTCGCCAAGGTACCTCCACGAGATCGTCGAATCCCTCACGTGTTGTCCCCAACCTTCAAATATGTACCCGAGGTTGTTTAGCCACAACCAGTCGTTATGACTCGGGTTTAAAAGACACCACATTAAGAGGGCGTGCGAGTCTGATTCCGTAAAGTGAAACTAATATAGGATTGCGATCCTCCTCTCCACCGCTTCTTTAGCCGTCTCGGAGAGGTAGATTCTTTCGAATATGAATCTAGGTACTTCCACCGGGCGGCTGGTAGCAAAATACGGCACCTCCTCAAGCCCAGTGTATGTCACTTGGTATGCTATTCGGCACTCCCTTGCCAACTCTATCTTGTTAACTATCTTCTCTTACCAGGTCCTTATGGCCTGCTCGTGCCAAAGAGGATCTTCCCTCAGCTTCAAACTCAAGACTGCTTCTACGAGCCCTTATTTTGAAAGGAAGACCTTTGCTCGTCCGACCAGCAAATCACCTTCACTACTTACGGTCACACGAACGAATGTCATGCCACAGAGCTTGAGGGATAACAGTTAAGCCCGATTTTGGGAGGGTGAGCCGACAAACTTTGTTTTCCTCTTCTATAGGGTGTATTGAGACTCAATTCGTCCCCATAACTTTTTTTATCATATTCCCTTACGAGGGCTCGTACCCCCTCCGGTTCGCCACTTGCTCCTCTCCAAATGTACGAGCGTAGGGAACGACGGCGATGTGCGCTCTCACCTCTTCGAATTCCTCAGCTGCTCCAAAATCCCAATTTATTCTCTCTTTCTCGGCACCCCCACGTCAACACACCGAGTGTAAAGCCGGAACAACCCTAGCGTCCGGATTCCCGATCGATGGGCAGACCGAAGTACCCGTTTGGTTCGCCACTTGCTCCTCTCCAAACGTACGAGCGTAGGGGACGACGACGATGTGGGCCCTCACCTCTTCGAATTCCCTTAGCTGCTCCAAAATCCCAACTAATTCTCTTGTTACCGGCACGCCCACGTTAACACACCGAGTGTAAAGCCGGAACAACCCTAGCGTCCGGATTCCCGATGGATGGGCACACCGAAGTACCTGTATGACCTTTTCCTCGGAATCCCGCAACAGAGTTCGCACCAAAAACTTAAAGTCGGACAAGATTGCGTGGAGGACCTCCAAGGCGCGGGGAACCTTGTCCGGTTCTGCGAATGATACCAGCGTTTACGACTTGAAAGACCCTTCCTCGTAGTCCCTCACAACCAAGTCGTTTGCCACCTTCCTCGCAGATTCGCGGTTGCTGGTGTGTACCTCTTGGCCGGTCACCAAGCCTCTCAAAACCTCGGTACAGGAATCATCGTCCAAGAAAACTGTCGCATGTACCTCGAGGAACCTGCTGATATGCGACGGACCACCTCTCTGCACTCCTTTCTTTCACGTCTATCGACATACCCTAACCCACACGCAAGCACCCTCTTTGATTAACCCTCCCTTCTCAACGCTCATCTAATAAGGGGTCACGCGCAGGTCCCCCGAAATCAAGATCCCTCCTCCTCCTCCGACCTCTCCTGACTCCAAAGTCGTTCCATTACTAAGAATGAAATTCCACCATCTACCACGGTAGCTTGGATACCCACTCGTGATACCCTTTCGAAGTGAGTGAAAAAGCCTTTTCGAGAGACTCAAACCTCCTATGTATCCCCCAATTTGAAAGCTTGCTTCGGGAAGGAATTCCGTGGTTAACACAGTGGGTGTAGAGTAACCACAGGGGTCCGAAAGGCAACCCTAACCTCCTTCCCCTTTCTACGAGCCTCAATATTCCTTACTCATTTTCTACCAACTAGTACCAAGAGCACAAAATATGGCGCCCTTACGGCTATTGGATAATCGGCTCGCGGAGAGTCCCCCACGCAGGCGAACCTCTCCCTCTCCTCGGCCACAAACCCAAACCCTCGTAAGACCCTATCTATTCCGTACGTAGGCCACAAATACAGGGTTGCCAGGCCGAACGTACGGAGACCCTAAGCTGACCCCCGAACGTTTGGGGGTTCTGGTCCCCGTACAGGGCTCGAACCTGAAGGGGTTCGGACCCCGCAAAAAAAATATTTTGGCATATAAATATATATTTTTTTCTGAATGTTTTTTTGTGAGTTCTATGTGATGTAAGGTATCTCCCTCTTAATTGTGAAGCGATTCTGTTCAGCCAAAACAAAATGACAAATCGGCAAACATGGTGGTGTCGAAACTTGCTTGCCCACTCACTAATTTGTTTTTTTTCTCTTTTCACTTTTTGTTTTTCTTTTATTTCGGGGCATGAAAACATTTATTATTTTTTCGAACTCTATTTGTAGAGTCTTTATCATGTGGGATACACATATATAAATTTTAATGGCATTTGTCACAGCCAAAAAAAAAAGAAAAATTGCCAAAGATGGCGGTGTCAAAAATGTGCTCGCCCACTCAATAATTTCATTCTCGTTCTAGTTTTTCTAATTTTCATTATTATTATTATTATTATTATTTATTTATTTATTTTTTCAAATTTGGTAAAGAATTTGGATGTAACGTTGAGGCAAAGGTTGTTTAGTTTAGTCTTCTGCATAAAAAAAAAAAAAATTCAGAGTTTTTGGAATTCGTTTTTTTTTTTTTTTTTTTTTTTTAGGGTCCACGTTCGGCCGAACGGCCGAACGCGTCGAGAGGGGGTGCTGAACGTTCGGGCGTTCGGCTCGCCCCGAACTTCGGAAACCCTGTATATATATATATGTATATACAGTGTAATCAGTTAGGGGATTCTGCAGACTGTTAGGGTTCAGCCTCCTGATGAGTCGGTGAAACTCCGACGAAACAGTTTGCCACAGCCCCTCGTTTGTTGTCCTCTTCTCCTTCTCTGCCTATGCTTTACCGGGCAGCTCTGTTTGACTATATATATATATATATATATATATATATATACAGAGAGAGAGAGAGAGAGATCGAGAGAGAGAGAGAGAGAGAGAGAGAGAGAGAGAAAGAGAGCGAGAGAGAGACAGAGAGTTAACTACCGTGCAGTCATACAAGCAGTTGTAATTGCATTTCAAACTGTGTTTTAGCAGTTTAGTCAGGGCCAGCTGGCCTTCTCAGCAGTTCAGTCAGGCATGTGGCCCTTTTTTTTGTTCCCCCCCCCCACCCTAGGGTGTGGCAGAGACATCTCCGCCGTGGCCCACGCGACGGGGAGGGGGTGGGAAGACAAAAGAAAAAACGGAAAAAAAGGGGCCACGTGCCTGACTGAACTGCTAAAAAAGGTCAGCCCGAGTTTCAAGAGAATTTGAAACTCGGGCCCTGACTAAACTGCTAAACCGCAGTTTGAAGTGCAATTACAATATGTATATTACAGTATATATATATATATATACTCCGACGAAACAGTTTGTCACAGCCCCTCGTTTGTTGTCCTCTTCTCTCTCTCTGCCTACGGTTTACCGGGCAGTTCTGTTTGTGACGATATATATATATATATATATCGTCATATATATATCATGTGCCCCGATGTACCATGGGTCAGGAGGCACAGGGATAGGTCCTGTTGGCATGGTCCCTGATGCTACTGGCTGTCCCCTAGCCGGCATCGCCCACCTGCAGGTAGGGAGCAGCCCCTGGCCCCCTGCATGTTCTCTCCTGAACACGGCTCTTCTGGCTGCTACGGGGTTCCCGTATGCCTACAATTAGGAGTAGTGGTAGGTAGGTAGTGTGAGGTGAAATTGAGAGAAGAATATAGCTTTTTTTTTTAAATAGAAAAAGAAAAAAAAAACTGATCAGAACAGATACATTGCACTTGATCTTAGCCAAAAGGCTGAGAAAGGTATTGGCCTCAAAAAAACAAAGAATGCCGTCTTTCCCACGCTTAGTGGGACTGTCAGGGGACGTTGCATCCTCACGCCGCCAAGTGGCGGCCGAACAGTTTTCATTTCCAGAAAATACATGACCCCAACTTCTGCATCTGCCCCCATCCTGCTCGGAAACTTTGCCATATGCCCTGGCCCTGCGCTGCAGGGGGCCGTGCGTTTCTTTTGCCATCGGCTGGGTCCGAAGGATGCAAATACCTGGGCATGTAGACTAGTTGCCCAGGGACTGATAGGGGTATATGCAAAGGTGGACAGATCCAATTGAGAGGGGTATTTCACAAGGTTTCATTACTGTCATGCCTACTTTCAGGGGTATCTGAAAAATATCCCAACCAGGGACGTTTGCTTTGGGGGAAAGCCCCATGGGGAAAACGTTTTTCGTAAAGGGTGCCCAAACTTTTCTCGCTTTGTTCCCTTTACATTAAAAAAAATCCCTTTACATAAAAAAAAAAAGCCCACACTGGGTTCGGGCTGCTGGCCAGGATGGTGGATCTGGCTCTCCACGTGCGCAAGATTCATTTTTCTTTTCACCCTACCCCCGGGAGAGGTCCCGGCCTCCATCTGATTTTCCCATAATCAATTGCCAATTACAGTTGGCTTTTCCTTTTTTTTTTTTTTTTTTTTTTGGTTGCTTTCTATTTGTGGGGAGCTTCACGTGTTGGGAACAGGGCCCAAGGTCCCTCATCCACAATGGGGCTCGTTGGACACTCCTTGGGGCGCCCTCGGGGCTGAAGGAAGTTTCCTTGGGGGGTTTCAAGGAAATTTCCACCATCGTTCCACCTGTACTTGGGGATGTCGCCCGAGGACATTTCCTTCGACCGATGTCAGACAAGAAAAAAAAAAAGAAAAAAAAAATCAAATGTGTTTGAGGCCTTCAGCCAATAGGGTGCCGCCACGATCCAGATTCTCAGTTGTAACGTCTCTCTACCCATGTGGCCGCTCCTCTCCGTGAAAGCGGATTCCTTTTGCTCAAGGGACCTCGTGAGGTCGCTTGGGCAAAAGGAAGAAATGGCTGGGGAGTCCTCGGAGCCCAAGGAGTTTCCTTCCGAGTGTTTTCACTTTTTTGCCCAAAGGAAGAAATGGCTGGGGAGTCCTCGGAGCCCAAGGAATTTCCTTCAGAGTGTTTTCACTTTTTTTTTCTCCGACTGCATCCCCGAGGATAGGTGGAACGAACATACAATTCGTCGGGGACTTTACGCGCCCGAGGAGTGTCCAACTAGCCCCAATACCTTTCTCGGCCTTTTGGCTAAGATCAGGTGCACTGTATCTGTTCTGATCAGTTTAAAACGTTCCCATGTGGGCGCTTTCCACCAATTATCCCTTCGCGCTGGGCTCGTCAGACTGGCACTGCGTTTCCACATAGGCTGCCGCCACGCGCAGCTTCAGAAGGGCTAGCGTTTCCACATGGGTCAACCGTGTCTTTCGCTACTTCTGAGGGCCAATGCACTGTACATACAGCTACCTTCTTCCTCCGAATACAACAACGTACGGTCATTATAGCTGTATCTAGACTGAAAAATGCCTCAAATACAGCAATAATGCCCGTACTTTGCATTCGGGGAAGAAGGGTAGGGTAGGTAGTCTTGGGCGAGTACTATCCGCAGTGCAAGGAGGGGGGGGAGGGGGCCTGGACAGATGGTTTAGCGCATGAATCTGGACGTGTTTGCGCAGAGGGGCAGAGAACCCCTACTGATCTGGTTTCCCAGAACTTCGCTGAAGAGCCTTTTTCCCAGCGGGAACTTGCTCTTATATCCTTCTTCTTCTTCTTTTTTTTTTTTCTTTGCTTTGTTTTT
>BFEA01000489.1:477444-496130 GCA_003427395.1 Chara braunii
ATTAATCTACACCTTCCGCTTGCTGCGTTCTCTCTAGCCGCCAGTTGAATGTGGCCACGGGTGCAAGTAGAGGTCTATGGGGCTACCATTAACTGGGACTTAGAGCCCCCTGAACTGATAGAGGGGGATCTGGTCGAGCTTACGATCCCCGGACGCAGCATTCGACACGCTGACGGCCAGTTTGCGTGGAGGTCCATAATCCTGTCCGAGGACGTGTGGCTTTGGACGTACAGAGAGCACCGGTCGGGACAAGGATTAGGCGTAGTGAGAGCCTACTTGTATTTGGGACCGGGTGCGGTCAGGGAGGCCGTGCTGGGCCTCGCGACGACAGGGACTAGTGACGCAGTTAGCGGGGCACTACGCTACCTAAGGGAAGAGGTAGTTGCTTTACGAGCGGAGGACGCGAGCGACCCGTTGACCCTATTTCACGGACGCCCTCCTCTTGATATCACGGGCGAGCTCGTGGTAGCATGGGACGAGTTTCTCCCGTACAGCGTTAGGAGCCTGCGGGCGATAGTTTCGACGTTCGTAGTAGAGAGTATCTTTGGAGGTATTGGTGGAGTGGTCGAGACATACCTGGCCTATCAGGATCTCAAGATCCTGGTGAGAAGGCCTGCCGACCTAGACTACATCTATCATTCGCTTGCGACCGGTGGGCCTCGTTGGGGAGACGAGAGGGTTCAGCTTATAGAGCTGATCCGCTCGATAGACGACGAGTGGCCCCAGTCTCCGTGCGTTTGGGATTGGCTGAACCGTGAGCTCCGAGCAGGCCCCGAGTACGTGACCGGCTCTTCTCGGACGACTGGGGGAGCTGGTGGAGTGAGGACGCCAGGCGACCTCTGATATACGACCATCAGCTGACGGAATACTACTAGGCCATAGGACAGGCGCCATACCGCGTCGAGGACGAGTTTGACGACGAGGGATGAGAGCGAGAGGACGAGGAGGACGCCTGGGAGCCAGACTGGGTTGACCCAGAGAGTGAGGTTGACGAGGAGGAGAGTGACATTACAGATGTTCGTTTTTCTAGGATAGGAGTAGCGGTCCGGGCGTAGGAGGTAGAGGAGCGCATCAGGGCGACGGTTGAGTGAGCCTGACTACTGAACCTACTCGACCATACTGGACCAGAGTGCGAGAGTTGTCTGAAGAGTTAGCAACGTCGAGAGATGGGGTGTATCGGAGGGAGTAGAGTGACGCTAACCGAGAGTAGGAGAAGAAATGAGGAGTGATTCAGCGGCCTGGTTAGCTTATGTTTTCTCACGGGAGTCCGAATCGTATAGTGTGAGGAAGCTTGTAGGACCCAGAGAGACGGCGGTTGGATACGACGTACCACTTCCTGTGGCGTTAGAAGACGCAGGGCGAGTACCGATACGATACTTGGGAACGTGGCTCGCAGAGGTGCTCTTCCTATGGACAGTGATACTACGAGACGAACGACCCGAGACGACTCATGATCTAGAGGGGGTCGGACATCTAATAGCTGATAGAACACACGATTTAGAGATAGGGCTAACGCTCACAGGGGCGAGCAGGAGTTGGTGGAGAAGTGAGTTGTTGGGCAGAGTGATCGTTAATCAGCAATTGGCGAGACTTGCTGGAGGGAGGACGAGTAGGAGCTGCTTGGTATACGGTCCACCGCATCCGACCCTCTACCCGAGAAAGGATTGGCGATTCGTAGTTCCTACCTTCGTTATAGCGCAAACCTATGGCGGCGTGGATCGTTTGAGGAGAGCAGTGGATCACACACTTTACGCGCTCTGGGAGGGCTTAGCGCCCCGCTTCAAGGAAGTATACTACTCCATTTGTGTGAGGTGGGGGTCGCCCAGTAGAGAGACGCTTGACGACATCATAGATGTTACGAGCTGGGTGGACTGTCTGAGGTATAACGATCTGATTAGGTACTGCAGGAGACGGGCAGAGATCGATTACGCGGGGCTAGAGGACGCGAGATTTCTCTTCGGGGTCGCAACTTGAGGAATGCCGGGAAGGGCGCCCACGGTGATGCGTGTAGAAGAGCAACTGATAAGCACAGGATACACTGTGACAGTACTTCTCCGAGCGTTCTTAGACGAGGACTTGACGGTGGGTGAGTGCAGACAACGAGCTAGGGATTTGATCCACGAGCGTAGAGCTGATGTACTGGCGCGAGTGACCTTCCAGACCTTGATTACCTATGATGTGATGATATGGTCTCATGGTTATATGCGCGCGGAGCACTACCACGATGAGACGGTAGAGGAGGCTAAAGCGAGGGTGAGAGCGTGAGCGGGAGAAAGATGTGGACTGAGTATGGAAGAGGAGAGTGAGGCAATCGGGAGAGTCAGAAAGCGCGTTAAAGAACCACTCTTGAATCAGGTAAAGAAGTTGAAGAGCAAGTTAAGGGAGATCTGGTCGTGCCAGGACGAGGGCAAGTTGCGAAGGGATGAACTCGTGACACGAAAGTTAGACGAACTGTTTAGGGAAGAAAGAGAGATTATCCCGGCGTGGAGATCAGACTTTCTGGAGACGATAAAGGCTAGAAGCGTATCACGCGAAGAAACTAGTGAGCGATCTGCAGAGAGCGAGACAACGGAAGACAAAGTAACGCAGGGAAGTAGCGATAGGACATGAGAGGGACAGCAGTGCATACGACGGATCGGTACTCATTGCATGTGGTAGGGAGATTGGACGGACCGGTAGTGTTAGTAATCGTAGAGCTCCAGTTCCATACCAGACTGTGCATAGTTGAGGAGGCAGAGTGTGTCCGCCGTGCCCTGCGCGAGGCAAGGGGGACAGGACTTTGGATTGGAATAGAAGGAGGACGGAGGATTAAATATGTGCTGCAAGTAACACCTTTCGAAGGGCTGTCTAGGATAAGGGCATGGTACGAGACGACAAGAGAGGCGGAGAGGTTGAAGAGAACCGAAGCTAGGAAAGCTGGAGAGTTAGCGAGAGTTGTAATAGATGGTGCAATACTCAGGGTATTAGCCGCTCACAACCGGTACTGGAAGGAAACGATGAAGACTTTAGATGCGATAGACGAAGGAGGAGATAGTGAGGACTTTGAGACATTTTATGACATATTGGAGCGGTCGGGAATGAGGTTACAAGTCGTTACAGCACTAACTTACCTCAGCTGTTAGACAGATGACCTCGTAACTGTTGAGGACATAAGGTAGTGGAAATAGGAATAGAAAGCTCTTGGAAGAATAGAGGAAGCTAGAGAGGTCGATGGGCGACTTTGGATGGCAGTATGAGGGCCTTTAGCGGGCTAACCGGTTCAGACAGGGGACTTTTTGGGGAGCGCTGATCAGGAGACGTTGGCTAGGATTGGGATTGCAATCTGTCTCAAGGATAGAGGTTCTGCCACGGGCATACTGTGGAACTAGACAGGCGCGGCCTTGTTGACCAATCTCGAAAGAGAGGTTACTTAGAGACAGGGATTTTGGGATTGAGAGAGAACCCGAGATCCGCGACCGGTACGGGATACTGAAAGTGGTAATCAGAGCAGTTGAGAGCTAAGATTGGAGGCGGACGTGAGCCGTGACAAGGAAACAGGTCCGGGTTGTCGCATCTGTCACAGGTCCGGGCTGCAACGACTGTCATAGGGTCGGGCTCTAACAGTTGGCCAGAATACCTAATTGCATCTTCTGGCGGTCCAATGGAACCCGACACGATGGGGCCACAACCGACCATGGGCGAAGCGGGAGAGGAGTATAGGACATCGCCCAACCGAGCTCTGAGAGAACTGAAGGAACGAATTAGGCAAGAAGCACCGCTCAGATGGGCTGACCAAACCAATGACGGAGGGCCCGGCGTAAGAGGCAAACCTGGTACAATGGAGCCGCAGGAGGCTCTAAGGACGGGCACCTCGAGCGGACGACGAGAGACGACGAGACGACGCTCCCCTGAGTATGAGCGGAGGGACACCATAGCAGATAGGCATAGAGACGACTGGAGATAGACCTTGAGGGATTCCTGTTGGAGGGACAGAGATAGAGACAGGGCGCCGCCCAGGCAGGTCTTCGATCCCCAGGCAGGGGAGTCACATCCGCTTCCTTACGAAAGCAAGGACCGCTATATTATTACGCACAAGGTCTCAGAGCCTCCTACCTTCAGGGGTTATGGTATCACTGAATATCTGGAGAAGTGGGAGCTTCACGCCAGCCGGAGTCAGTGGTCGGAGGAAAAAATTATAGAGAACTTCCTATTTAATGTGGACCCAAGTCTCGGTAGGGAAGTTAAGGAAGCTCGACCGAAGGATGGGAAATGGACTACGTACAAGAAGAGCCTTGTTGAGCTTTACAAATTGGAGGATAACAAGTATTCCATCAAGGACCTTGAAACAATGGCTCAAGATGAAGATGAGAGCGTACGGGCATTTAGGATGCGTTTCCAAAAGATCTTCGACGTGCTGATGAAGAAGGGGAAGATCTCAGAGGTCGAGCGCTGTACCATCTTCATTGGACACTTGTCCAAAGGTAGGCAAAAGAGTATACTTAGAGATCTTCCGCGTGACAGGCTTGATTTCTCAGAAGTTCTAAAGCTCGCGATAAAGGCAGAGGCAGACGATTACAAGGACTTGGTGTGGAGAGGGATGAGGAGATGTGACTTCTCTCTCTACAAGGAGTATGCCACTGATAGATGTCCAGATTTCAAGGACTATCCTTGGTCAGAAAAGAATGAGGCCGTGGCTGAGGAAGTGAAGGAGATACGGGACATGGTGAAGGGATTAACGAGACAGGTTAACGAGATTGTGACCGCTACAGGGGCCACGACCTACCGGGAAAAACCTAGAGGGCCCTATTCACTTCGCTGGGACCGTAGGAACAACGATCCTTGGAAGAGTATCGAGGATAGAAATCCTCGGACGCTGACCGATTATCGTACGAGAGGAAGAGAGAGAGACGATGAATCATGGCGACGTAAGGACGATGAGATAGACCGAGACCGCAGAGATCGCGAGCTGTTTGAGCGAGCAAGGAGGCTAGATAATTACCCCCGAAGCCCTCGCTATGAGGCCGATCGGGGTAGAGGCGACTCCCGCGGCCGATGGGAGACAGAACAGAGCCGACGAGATGGATATAGGGACGACAGATATGAGAGATCGGACCGAGATGGATATAGGGACGACAGATACGAGAGGTCGGGTCGAGATGGCTACAGAGGAAGTAGATATGAGAGAGAAGATCGGGACTGGGAACGACAAGATGGGTCACGCGGACGGTTTGAGCGCGGGGGAGATGCGAAAGAGCAGCGCGACGAGACGCGAGGATGGTACAACCGAGGGGACCGAGGAGATGAGTCACAAGGACGATATAACTCGGGGGACCGCCGGGATGATTCGCGAGGGCGGTATGACCAAGGAGGGTTTGGAGGAGACCGGCGCAATGATCCGCGCGGTCGGAATGAGAGAGGGGGATATGGCGTTTCATCAGAGCCATATCCCAAGTCGCCTGACCCCAAAGTGGCCAGGAGTTCGATCTCTAGAGGCACAGACGACAGGGCATCTACTCCGAGGAACTCATGCGTCTACTGTAGAGGAGAAAATCATATCAAGAGGGATTGCCCGGACCTTAAACGGGCAATAGAAGAGGGACTTGTCGTGCTTGACGACCGCAAGTACGTCAAGTGGGCAGATGATCTCGGAGATGTATCGATGTTCCCTTCGATGAAGGAGAATGTCGAAGCAAGGAGAAAAAAGACGAGTAAAGGAATGGAGCCGGTAAGGAGTCCGAGCATCAAGATAATCTTTAAAGAGGATATCGCGACCACACCCATAAGGGTGGCAGCCACCAAGTCGGCAAGAGGGTCTACATCGAAGAAGACTGACACGGATTATGTGATGACGGAGAAGGACGGGCAGCGGGTCGATGGAGAGGAGGTTATCCTTTCGCCGCGAAAGCGGGGAGTCAAGAAGTTCTTAATGAAGAGTTCGTTGGACGAGATTGACACGGTTGAGCCACTGAGGCGGGCCCTTCGACAACCAATGCAGTGCTCTATTCTGGAGTACCTGGCGGCATCGAAGCNTGGACGAGATTGACACGGTTGAGCCACTGAGGCGGGCCCTTCGACAACCAATGCAGTGCTCTATTCTGGAGTACCTGGCGGCATCGAAGCTGGCTCGTGATGAATTACAGATGATCACGCGGAAGACTCGCATACCTCTATCAGAGGAGGGCCAGGGGGCCCCTAAAGCGGAAGCTTCTACAGTAGCGGTAACGGGGGTGACTGCCAGAGCGGATCGCATGGCGACAGTCCTTCTCGATGGAATGGAAGGTGTGCCTCCAGACAAGTTTTATATACTTGGTAGCGGGGCCGTGGAGACGATTATAAACGAGGAAGCGGTACTCGAAGCTGTGATTGATAACGACAGTGAGGCTGTCATTATAGACGAGGACCTGGCGGTACAAGTTGGACTGGGCCTCGATAGGTCATACCTATTCGAGATAGAGACGGCTGATGGGAGAAAGCAACAGATCACTGGGGTTTGCCACAAGGCAGTCATAGAGGTCCAAGGGGTGCGAGTGACCCTGCCTGTCTTTGCAGTCAAGAACTGCAGCTCCGACCTGCTCTTGGGACGAACGTGGCTGAGCCACGTGCATGCGGTGACGATAGAGCGACCTGATGGGAGCCAAACATTGTCCATTAAGAAGCCAGACGGGACGGGGGTAATGATTGAGACAGTGGAGCCTCGGGACCCGAGGAATAGAGCAACTCTCGCTGTGGGTGCAAGACCCAGTGATCTGATTAAGTCGTTGCCTATCTCCAGCCGCGCGGTGCGATTTCGCGAGAAGAAGTATGGACCACTGCTCACAGAAGAAGAAGGTCGGATGGAGGAGGTCGAAGACTTAGGGAGTCGGCTAATAGTGGACAGCAACTCATACCCAAAAGAAAAAGATGAGGAATTTGGCGGTGTGGTATCAGTGTCTTTTTTAAGGGCACGGCCCCCTATGGGGGGCTACCCACGGGACACAAACGAGTAGCACAAAAAGTTAAGCCAGCGGCGGTGGGCCACGAGCAATCTGCACTGGAGGGGATATCGGAAGAAGAGATCGCAAAAGAAATCAAAGAAAGAAAGAAAAACGAGCCGCAACGCCTAACGGAAGAGAGAATAGCAGGGATGGACATCGGAGATGGAAATCTGACCCCACAGGAGCGAGGACGTGTGATAGAAATTCGGAAGACATGTGATAAGGCAATAGCTTTCAGCGACGCGGAGCGCGGTAGGATTGACCTTCGATACGCTAAGCCAGCGAGGATTTATATGATTCCACATGTTCCTTGGAATGACGCAGGATGGAAATACGCCCAGAAGAAGAAGGAAGAAGTTATTGCTTTCCTGAAAGAAAAGATGGTTTCCCACGTTGCGGAGCCGTCTGAGAGCGCTTATGCAAACCGATGGTTCTTCCTATGAAAGCCGAATGGCAAGATCCGATGGATCCAAGACCTTTAGAAGGTCAACGCGGTGACGATACGAGACGTGGGCTCCGTGCCACACTTTGATTTACTGGCAGAAGGCGCCGCAGGAAGGTCGATTTATTCGGTCTGTGATCTGTTCTCAGGTTATGATGAGATACCGCTTGACACTAGGGACAGACACCTCACGGCTATGCATACACCATTGGGACTAATACAAATGATGGTCGTTCCTATGGGTTGGACTAATGGGGTAGCCGTTTTTCAGAGAGCCATGGTAGCCGTCCTCAAGGACTTCATCCCTGATAAGGTTGAAGTTTTCCTGGATGACTTTCCTATTAAAGGGCCAGTAGACAGGGATGAGACAGAGGTTGTATCTGGAGTTAGAAGATTCGTCAAGCAGCACCTAACAGATATTTGCGCCGAACTCGAGCAGCTGGACGATGCGAATTTAACAGTCAGCGGAACAAAAAGCCGATGGGCCGTTTCGACTATTAAGATCTTGGGTTTTATCTGTGATTCGAGAGGATGCCGAGCGGATCCGGCGAAGTTAGACAAACTTTTGAACTGGCCCTCACCGTTACATAGCCCAACCGAGGTCCGACAGTTTCTAGGAGTGGTTGGTTACTGGCGTATTTTCATACGAGGGTATGCGGAGAAGGCTGAACCATTGAGGTTACTCCTTCGAAAGACTGAGAAATTCTACTGGGATTCTTCGCAGGAACTCGCAATGCGAGAACTTAAGGACGAATTTAAGGAAGGAGGACGGGTGTTGGGCGTGCCATTCTTTGACGATGAGACCGAGAGACCCTTCATAGTATCCACGGATGCTGGATCATGTTTAGTGGGTGGTTTGCTGTCTCAGAACGACGCTGGAGGGAAGGAAAGACCGTTAAGATTTGAGAGTAGGACACTTAATACGGCTGAGCGTAACTATAGTCAATTCAAGAAGAAAGTTTTAGCTGTTCTTCGGTATCTAGACACGTTCAGACACTATATCTATGAGCGACGGTTCATCTTGAGAGTAGACCCCACCGCGGTTGCCTCTGTCCTCCAATTGACTTTAGTCTGACGGACCCGACCATCGCCCGATGGTTAATACGTATACGATTACACGGTTAAGATAGTATCTGGTACTAAAAATGTTGTTGCAGATGGACTTTCACGCATTCCTATCGAGCGCCCGATAGTAGCTGGGGCTCTAACAATGGCAGAGCCGAGACGCGCCGAGAGATTTCTAGTTAATCTTTACGAGGGCAAGTACCGAATGATCGAACTATACCTGACGGGAGAAGAGAGTCAAGATTCAGATATCTAGAGGGAAGCAGCCCAGTACTGCCTTAGAGCGGGCTTGCTTTTCCGAAGGCCAGTAGGGTCGGGAATGCCCTTACGAGTAGTCTGTGATCCTGAAGAAAGACAGACAATAGTTGCGGAACTTCACGACGGGGGAGTCGGAGGACACATGGGAGTTAAAGGAACCTATGAAAAGATACGCCGGCTGTACTGGTGGGAAGGACAGTATAAGGACGTCGAGAGGTACTGCATGACATGCGAAGAGTGTCAGAAGAGAGCTCTTGTGAAATACAAAGAGCCACTTCACCCATCCTATCCGACCAGACCAAGACAGAAGGTACACATTGATCTAGTGAAAATGCCGAGAGGGGTAGGCAATATGAACTACGTCGTGAACATACGAGACGATTTCACTGGGTTCGTGGACGGTAGACCCATCAGGAGTAAGGCAACAAAGGAAGTAAAGAGCTTTGTCCTAGAGTACTTATCTAGGTATGGTTGTGTCAGCAAGATAGTGATGGACAAAGGGGCGGAATTCCTAGCCGACGAGGTCCAGAGCGTGTTTAGAAAAGCGGGTGCGAGAGTTTCAATAGCCACCGCCTATCACCCACAGTCGAACTCCCCAGTAGAGAGGGGACACCAGACTCTGATAGCGTCACTGTCCAAGTGGTGCAAGGGTAAGGACAGTGATTGGCCACGATATTTTCGATACGCAATATGGGCGGACAACGTCACGGTCCGGGCTAGTACCGGATACCCATTGTACACCTTGTGGTTTGGGCGACATTGTCCGCTTCCCATAGAGTTTCACGTGGACAGTTGGACAACCGTCGACTGGGCATGGGAGATGTCCAGAGAGGAACTCTTAGCTGCTCGAACAAGACAGATAGCCTACGGGTTGGAAGATAACCTTATGACAGCAGCTGGTCGTCTGGCAGTGGAGAGGGACAAGGGTAAAGAGAGATGGGATAAGAACGTCAGAATCAGGAAAGAGAGGGTGAGCGTAGGAGATATGGTCCTTCTCTACGACGCGGCACTGGAGAAGACCTGGACCGGAAAGCTTGCCAATAGGTGGATGGGACCTTACAGAGTGGTTGAGGCACTTGACCGGGGTGCATATATGATAGCAGAACTAGACGGATCTAAGTGGAAGGACCCAGTGGCGGGGGCTAGGTTAAAGTTGTTTAGGCCTAGGCCCACGCCCGCTTTATCGCTAACCAGTCCGAAAAGGGAAAGGGAAAACCATGATGGAGGATGGAGCGCCCTTGAGGCAATTCGAGGCAGGAGAGAGTTCCAGGAAAAAAAGAAAAGAATAGAGAAAAGAGAGGTAAAAGGGGTAGCTTTAGGAAGAAAGAAGAGATGGTTATTCGTGTTCAAGCGAGCTAGACGGAGAGTTCGCGTTAGACGTACTGGCGGGTCGACGCCCTTCTCGGGGCAAAGACAGAAGAAAAAGAGAATCGTGCCGGGACGAAAACCCAAAAGAAGCAGGAGAGTCAAGAAGCATCTTCTTAGCCTCAGGACTCATAACAAACTGAAACATAAGACAATTTAACGCCGACGTGGGCGTCCTTTACGGAATATCACCCTAAAGCTCGTCCGCTTCGTCTGACATAAGTTGCTAGGGGCTCGACGGGGGCGTCAAGAAGAGGTCCGGGCTAACTGTCAGGCGGCCACAAGGGATGGGCCGCCTGAAAGCTGAGGCTTTGGGACCTAGGCTCAAAAACAAGTGTGTGTTTTGATGGTACTCTGGTTTCACGAGGCAGCAAAAATTAGGGGAACTCAGGGCACCCCTGATTTTGTGCGCATTGAATCTTACGAGTAACCCTCAAAAGTGGCAAAATAAGTAGCCGCTCCCGACACATCTTGGAACCGTCACTTTCGCCCGTCCCGAGGCTAGACCTGAAATGGCCTGCCACTAAGAGACATCGCGGGGACTAACCCCACGATAACGCCTTTTGCAGCACACGATCGAGGCCGAGTGATGCCTCGAATTTTTGTCAATTTCGATGCCGAAATTAAAATGGAAGAGACGGTTAAAGATGGTGGGATGAGAGAGAAAAACAGAATATTCTTTCATTTCTATAATTTTCATAGCATTTAATTTTAGTAGAAACTCCGTCGTTATTTTACGTTTCCTGCAATGAGATCAAAAACGAAGAAAAAAGATTAAACATTAAAAAAAAAGGAAAACAAAAGAATTTCAATCATTTAATTTAAAACCCCTCAGTGTTTATTTTTTGTGAAATTGCGACTATTATACTAATTCAGACAATAGAATTAGGAAGAGAGTGAAATGATTAAAACAAAGACGGAACGAACAGGAGCTACTGACTATTCGACGCCTGGCCTGATTTTGTTTGGATTACCCCCTGTCAGCCCGGAACCCCCGAATTGATCAAATTCTCTGAACTTCAACCCCTTTTGTTACTACTCCCTGATGATCGTGATTTTCCGCGTCGTTCTCTTTATTTACCTGACTATTGACCCTCTGAGTCAGCCTGAGGACGGGCACATGGGCAGCGTGAGACGGTGCTGCTTTGGACCAACGGTATGATATTTGGGTCGGTATGGACACCGGTTCGGATGGGTTCCGGTCATAGTTCGCCTTTTTGGTTCAGGGTGAGCTCAATATCAAAGCATTTCAGGTTCGGACATATCAGCGTAATTTATTGTCAGGCTTGGGACTACTACGACAATCTATTTGCCGCCGCCATGGCGGTTTATCCCGGGCATGGTGCTATCGCGGCCATTGATTTCGGATTCGGTACGACTCGACACCGACATATTTTTTTTCCGGCTCGACAAGGGCCCGACATCAGGTTTTTTCAGGCTCGAGCAGATCAGGGTGGTTTCTTATCCGGTTTGGAACCACCACATTGATTAATTCAGGAGCGGAACAACTTCGACGTGACTCCGACCGTCTACTTTCGGATCAGCGCTAACACGGTAATTTATTTCAGCGTCGAAGCCATTGCCACATTAATTTTCTGGTTCGGTTTGGGGTCGGCTGGCACGGTACGGGCTATTTCAGTTCTCTGCGACAACGATCGGATGTGTGTGTGAAAAGCGGCTCCAAATGATTAATATAATTTGGTACGGGTGCTACGGTCGGAGGCATTGTCACGGAACAGTTGATGCAAAATACTGCGGCCAGTAGCTGCAGTCCCAGACGGCTATGTCAATGGGACTCAACGGTTCAATATTGAGGCCCTCTTCATCATCTTGGGTATGTACGGCACTGGCGTGAGGCTTAGGTCTATCACCGGACCGGTAGAGTCCTTGGGCCAATACAGCCAGGTCACGAGGCCACGGTACCCTTATGCTCGGCACAGTTTCTGATTTGGTAACTAGGACAGTTCTTTTTTATTTCGACGGCAACGCCTATCGGTACCGTTGGACTGGAATTCCCACAGTACGGGGGTACCCGGGCCCTCAGCAGCACGTGCTCCGTAAAAGGCTACGGTCGCAGCATATAGAGGAAGGCAGCGAAGAGAGGGGGGCACTCAGTACGAGCAAG
The DNA here is from genome assembly GCA_003427395.1 of Chara braunii. Classification (NCBI taxonomy): domain Eukaryota; kingdom Viridiplantae; phylum Streptophyta; class Charophyceae; order Charales; family Characeae; genus Chara; species Chara braunii. The sequence goes on from BFEA01000489.1 coordinate 489,653, forward strand.
GTGTACCCGCGTATGCAAGGGCAGGGAAGACGCACCAGCGCGGAGAGGGTGACTCCGCATGTGAGGAGAGTGACGTGACGGAAGGAAGCATGCACGGTGTGCTCAGCTTACCGGTGCGAACGCTGGCTGGAGTCTCGAGACAGGGACGGTGAATTGCGGTGGGTGCAGCGAATGTACCTGATCGCGAAGCACAGTGGATCCGTGCTGCGGCAGCGGGTGAGTATGTGCCAAAAGTACGAGCGTTCTTGCTGTCCGCTCTTGGACGCAGCTAATAGCGACACCTTTGACTGCGTGTTCATGGTCCCTTTCAACCACGTGTCAGACGACGTTTCTCAACTACAGATTAGGTAACTTAAGTGGACTGGTAACAGTTGGCAGTTCGCAAGGGATTGAAAGAAAGCGGTTGGAATTAGGACTGCGGGCAGGGAAAGTCAAGGAGAGAAGGGGACTGCTCAATGGGAGTGAGAGACTGTGTGCGAGAGGGAGTGACACTAAAAAAAGGGAGAGAGAGAGAGAGAGAGAGAGAGAGAGAGAGAGAGACGGAGAGAGAGAGAGACAGAGAGATAGAGAGAGGGAGGGAGTTAATAAGAGAAGGCAACGAGAGTGGTAGACCTGAATCCCGAAGGAATATCATTTTCGAGAAAAATACTGAGAAGACCCTTGATTAGGTCACTGCTCTGAGCCTTGCAAATTGGCCAGCAAGTCATTTTTGGGAGATATCATTGTCGAGAAAATATTGGAAAAAGCGTAAATTGGTTTTCTGGTGTGAGCCTAGCAAACTGGCCAGCTAAACATTTACGGGAAATATTATTTACGAGAAATTATGGGAAAAAACCTTGATTGGCTTTCTGGTCTGAGCCTTGCAAACTGGCCAGCAGAACATTTACGGGAGATATTATTTTCGAGAAATTATGGGAAAAAGCCTTGATTGGCTTACTGGTCTGAGCCTTGCGAGCTGGCCAGCAGGTCATTTTCGGGAGATATCGTTGTCCAGAAAATATTGGAAAAAACCTTAATTGGCTTTCTGGTCAGAGCCTTGCAAACTGACCAGCAGAACATTTACGGCAAATATTATTTTCGAGAAAATATGGGAATAAGCCTTGATTGGCTTACTGGTCTGAGCTTAGGGAGCTGGCCAGCAGGTCATTTTCGGGAGATATCATTGTCGAGAAAATATTGGAAAGAGCCTTGATTGGCTCACTGATCTGAGCCTTGCTGACTGACCAGCAGGTCATTTTCGGGAAATATCATTTTCGAGAAAATACTGAGAAGACCCTTGATTGGGTCACTGANGTCATTTTCGGGAAATATCATTTTCGAGAAAATACTGAGAAGACCCTTGATTGGGTCACTGATCTGAGCCTTGCTGACTGACCAGCAGATCATTTTTGGGAAAAATCATTTTCGAGAAAATACTGAGAAGACCCTTTATTGGGTCTCTGATCTGAGCCTTGCTAAGTGACCAACAGACCATTTTCAGGAAATATCATTTTCGAGAAAATACTGAGAAGACCCTTGATTGGGTAAGTGCTCTGAGCCTTGCAAACTAGCCAGAAGAACATTTACGGGAAATATTATTTACGAGAAATCATAGGAAAAAACCTTGATGGGCTTTCTGGTCTGAGCCTTGCAAACTGGCCAGCAGAACATTTACGAAAAATATTATTTTTGAGAAATTATGGGAAAAAACATTGATTGGCTTACTCGTCTGAGCCTTGCGAGCTGGCCAGCACGTCATTTTCGGAAGATATCGTTGTCCAGAAAATATTGGAAAAAACCTTGATTGGCTTTCAGGTCTGACCCTTGCAAACTGGTCAGTTGAACATTTACCGGAAATATTATTTTCGAGAAAATATGGGAATAAGCCTTGATTGGCTTACTGGTCTGAGCCTTGCAAGCTAGCCAGTAGGTCATTTTCGGGAGATATGATTGTCGAGAAAATATTGGAAAGAACCTTGATTGGCTCACTGATCTGAGCCTTGCTGACTGACCAGCAGGTCATTTTCGGGAAATATCATTCTCGAGAAAATACTGAGAAGACCCATGATTGGGTCATTGATCTAAGCCTTGCTGACTGACCAGCAGGTCATTTTCAGGAAATATCATTTTCGAGAAAATACTGAGAAGACTCTTGATTGGATCACTGATCTGAGCCTTGCTGACTGACCAACAGGTTATTTTCGGGAAATATCATTTTCGAGAAAATACAAAGAAGACCTTTGATTGGGTCATTGATCTGAGCCTTGCTAACTGACCAACAAACTATTTTCGGGAAATATTATTTTCGAGAAAATACTGAGAAGACCCTTGATTGGGTCACTGCTCTGAGCCTTGCAAACTGGCCAGCAGAACATTTACGGAAAATATTACTTACGAGAAATTATGGGAAAAAACCTTGAATGGCTTTCTGGTCTGAGCATTGCAAACTGACCAGCAGAACATTTACGGGAAATATTATTTTCGAGAAATTATGGGAAAGAGCCTTGATTGGCTTACTGGTCTGAGCCTTGCGAGCTGGCCAGAAGGTCATTTTCGGGAGATATCATATTCCAGAAAATATTGAAAAAATCCTTGATTGGCTTTTTGGTCTGACCCTTGCAAACTCAACAGCAGAACGTTTACGGGAAATATTATTTTCGAGAAAATATGGGAATAAGCCTTGATTGGCTTACTGGTCTGAGCCTTGCGAGCTGGCCAGCAGGTCATTTTCAGGAGATATCATTGTCGAGAAAATATTGGAAAGAGACTTGATTGGCTCACGGTTTTGAGCCTTGCTGACTGACCAGCAGATCATTTTCGGGAAATATCATTTTCGAGAAAATACTGAGAAGACCCTTGATTGGNAGAAGACCCTTGATTGGGTCACTGATCTGAGCCTTGCTGACTGACCAGCAGGTCATTTTCGGGAAATATCATTTTCGAGAAAATACTGAGAAGACTCTTGATTGGATCACCGATCTGAGCCTTGCTGACTGACCAACAGGTCATTTTCGAAAAATATCATTTTCGAGAAAATACTGAGAAGACCCTTGATTGGGTCACTGATCTGAGCCTTGCTAAATGACCTACAGACCATTTTCGGGAAATATCATTTCTGAGAAAATATTGAGAAGACCCTTGATTGAGACACTGCTCTGAGCCTTGCGAACTGACCAGCAGATCATTTTCGAGAAAAATACTGAGAAGACCCTTGATTGGCTCGCTGCTCTGAGCCTTGCGAACTGGCCAGCAGATCATTTTCGGGAGATATCTTTGTCGGAAAAATATTGAGAAGACCCTTGATTGTCTCACTGCTCTGAGCCTTGTGGGCTGGACAGCAAATCATTTTCGGAAAAAGTCGTATTCGAGCAGTCATTGAAAAGAGCCCTGATCGGCCACTTGCTCTCTGCCAAAAGAAAAGTAACGTTCCCTCTTTGGCGGCTTCCCCGCTCTTCTGATTGCGCGGAGGTGAGCTGATCCGAAGGGAACGGAGAGAGGATTGAACATTCCTGCGTGACACGGAGGGGTCAATTCCGACCGAGATTACTGTGAAATATTTGCAAAGGGAAAGATCTTAAAATGGCCTGTGGATAAGGACTAAGAGTGACCTTGCTGAATGGGATAACCCTGCTGGTCGCTGAGGACCTCGGAAGCGGGCGCGGCGAAGTGACAGGCGCCGTAGCCCATGGCTTCAGCGAACGGTAGGTAGCTCCTCCCCGGGTTTCCTCACACCGTGTTCCAGTCCCCCCCCATAATAGTAAATTCCCACATGGGGATGAGCTGTTTGATGGACTTGATAAATTGGGCTTTGCCTGCGTGATCTGCAGGGACGTAAACTGAGAAGAATGTCCAAACTTGACTGTTCAACTCCAATTTAACCCAGCACATGTGACCTGCTGGGTCAAAACTGGAATCTTTAATGCTGTCTGTTAGTCTTTTGTGTACCAGGATAACGGTTACCCCTCTCGTTCCTTGGGCCGGAGCCCAGACACGAGGGCCGCTCCACCATGATGGCATGGAAACCAGCTTTTCTTCACTGAGGAGGCTACTGAGAGCCTACCGTTCATCCGCAGCAGCGGACTGCAGCCCCTGATGGATAGGCTCCTGTGTAGTACCCTTTATGCCCTGGGGTTGGATCAGGCTCGATACATCCCACGAAAGCTTCGTGGATTCCTGAATGTACCTGGAGAAAACTGATCTCTCCTTTGGAATATGGGAGTCCAGATCAGCAATGACATCCCCCAGAATCCCATCCCCCAAGGATGGGTAAAACCTCTCCTTCACATTATTCCTTTTGAACCATGATATCGGTGCCCAGAACAGTCCCTTATCCACCACCTGGGGATCTGTTCCTGGGGCCTGAGCCGCCTCCAAACACAGACTGAGGATGGGGTGAGTCTTCCCTAACTGTCCTTTCCTATAAGTCGAGGTACAGGGCATAGTCTGGATAGGCCTCACGAAATATCTTTTGTCCAGTGTTTTCCTTGCAGAGTTCAGAAATTCGTTGGGGTGAGGAAATGCATTGGTTGTGAGGGAGGGAAGAAACAGACCGTTATTGTCGTTCTGTTGGAGAAGCAACAACGTGGTCTGATTACTTTGCTTAAATATCAGTGGGGCCAGGACATACGGAGACTCCTGTGGGGCTGTTGGAGTAACCGGGCCTCACAGCTGGGGAGGCTGCGGGTGTTGTATCTCCTGAGCCAAAGTGCCCATGGTCTCATCTTCCGTGCGCAGTTTCTTCTGTGGCTGCGCCACAGATTGGGAAGCTTCGCCCTTCGAGCCTTTGGCTGTGGTGGTAGCGTCCATACCGACGGGAATTGATAGTGGACCTGGGCGTGCAGACCGTCCTCACCTGCTGCTGTAATAGCCAGCAGTCCGTTGTCTCCTTGAGTCCCAGGCGCGTGGGTGCCTGCTTTCAGTTGTGCCGAGCCAACCCTACCACCTGTAGCCTGAAGGCCCCCCTGCCCCCCTGTTCTCAGAGGAGGTGAAGGGACCGGGCGCCAGGTGGGTTTATTCCCTGTGGGAGGCTTAGCGCGTGGATCTGTACCCGGGGCCTTGGTACCCCAACCAAAGAATGACATTTTCACTCCCGCAGAAAATGCGTTTCCCTGGTTCCACTGCGTTCCAGGCCTTCGTGGTGCTGGTTGTTGGGACTTCGAACCAGAGGCAACCTGGTAGTCCCAACTGCTGCGCCAAGATGCTGCAGTGTCCTGCGAAGGCTGATGGGAGAAGGAATTCAAGTGAACCCCCTGGCGTCCAGACTGATATTTGTTACTTTTCTTCCCGTTATTGCCATTGTCTGCTTTGCATTCATCATTGTAGTGACCGTATCTGTAACAGTAGTCACAGAACGGACAGTCGTCCTGTTTGTGACCGTATCTGTTACAGTTTGTGCACCATGGGGTGTTGGAGTTCACCAGGTCTGCCATCAGGTAGTTGGATCCATCCCACACTCTCAAACGAGGTCTGAATCTTTCCTCGGCACTCGGATGTAGTTGGTATTTCAAGTTGCCCAAATTCGGGTCTTCTGGGTCTCCTATCGGGGGAAACTCCTTGACGATCTTCCCCATTGCTGCTTCCAGTCCTGTTCTGATGTACACTGAAGCGGCAATGGGGAAACGCATCGCCATTACCCAAAAGTTATTACGCTTGTCCTCATCCCTCTTTTTTTCCCATTCTGTGCGAGGTAGCCATTGACAAAAAAAAACGAAATTCCACTTACTACCTTCCTTGAATTTCATTTCTTTTTTTCTGTTCAAAAACCATTGTACCACTTTGAGATTCTTAGCAACATAAGTCATCTGTCCTTTTCCCTCCATGTGAGCTGTTCCCTTTTCAGAGGCGAACTCTTCTTCAGTCATGACCGATTCCTCCAAATATCTAATCAGGTCGAACTTTTTGTCGTTCGAACAATTCTTCGTTTCCCCCTGAAAGACAATCGAGACAGTCATTTTTTTAGGAAATCATTCTGTGCATTTTGGAAGGTTTCGTTCGGCCTGACTTCGATACAGTCATCTTCATCGTTAACTGACGTTTCAACATATTCGGAGACGTCCTGTGAGACATGATCTATGAACCAGCCTTTCATGATCTCCGTCAGTTTTTGCGTTTCGTCACTGTTGTGAGAGGCGTTTGCCATTTTCTGCTGAATATGCACTACGAGACGGTTGTTTACAGAGTTGTGATATAGTTTATCTCCGCCAGCGGAGTATGTTCCTACGGCTTGGGGGGTGTGTGAGTAGTCGAGCTTTACTAGGCAGGGGACCGAGCTAGTTTGCTGGGGTAGTACATTCCGTCGCCTATGGGCGTTAGTCTTGTGACATAAGAGGTTGGTTGTTAATCAGCGGGAAGAATGTGATGAGACGCTTGATATGGGAACTTCAGGGGGTAACGAGAGACGGGATAAGCAAAAGAAGGGAGAGTGGGCTATGACGGGGTCAGGGAGCGAGCCGTGAACGATTTAGGAAGGCGTGAACAGATAGTTGGGGCGTTGTGTGAG
>BFEA01000489.1:563925-578989 GCA_003427395.1 Chara braunii
AGGTATGCATCCTTTCAGCAGAAACAGAGTCACAAAGTTTAGAGTTTAACGATTGCATCAGCCAATGATCATACACGTACCTGCCACTACGCGCCGAGTGCTGCTAAGGCATCCATCCGGCTATCGGGCGAGAGAGATCGCCGGTTCGATTCCGGCGGACCGACGAACACGTAGTAGCGACTTGCGAGTATACCACCAATCTGCTATATATGACAGTACAATCTCCACCCCAAAAAAAAAAGGAAAAAATGGTAGAAATAAAGATCCGCTGTCTTCGAAGCAATCAACTCAGCATGGGACGCTGGGACCCGTTCCCAGCAAGTGCTGCTCCCCACGAGTAGACTGGAGCATTTGTCCTTTCAAAAAAAAAAAAAAAAAAAAAAAAGGAAGCAATCAACTCAGCCGTCCGCTTACCCCATCACCTCGGCCTCACTGATCTGCCACAGTTGCCAGCAGGTCCCGATCCCTACCTACCATTAGATGGAACCTCAGCAGCAGAAGCAGTAGATACTCTGAGGATGCCCTACACACTGCCATGCCCCTCCCAACCTCGTCTTTTAGTATTCGGTTAAAATAAGAAAAAAGAAAAAAAAAAAAAGAAAAAAAAAAGATAAACAAGAAGATATCAACATACACAGGGTCTAAAGAAAAAAAAGAAGAAAAAAAAACGCACATCCTCAGCGCACGCTCCTGAACAGTACATCCATGTAACTGTCCTTAAAGCTGATATGAGTTTTTTTTTTCCTTCTTGGAGATCCACCTGAGTTCGACTCCCGCTGACGAAATCAAAAGAATAAAAAAATCATTCTCGATTATGTACTTGGGGCCGGGGTGTGGTCCCACTAGCAAAGAGGATCGGATCGAATGCCTGAATCTGGACGAGGTTATGGAGATGTGCAGGAAATCGAGATTGAACTGCTTTTCTGCATCTCTGCATAAAACACATCCAGATTCAGGAGCTCGATCCTATCCTCTTTGCTAGTGGGACCTCGAACCCGGTCAGCTCAATGATGATATCTTAAGTACGTCGTCATGTCCGAGGGTGAAAAAGAAAGAGCGCACAAGCCGCACAACCTTTCCGGGAAAAAAGAAAAAAARAAAAAGGGCACAACATACAAAAAAAAAAAATAATAATAATAATAATAATCCGTGCATTTGAATATTGATTTTTTTTTTTCTTTTGGAGTGAATGTTGATTTTACTCATCGGAATCTATCAATTTCTGATTTCATATATATCTCTCTCTCTCTGCCTACGGTTTACCGGGCAGTTCTGTTTGTGACGATATATATAAAACATACATAAATATAAATATATATATATATGTATTTATGTATATATATATTTATTCAAAAATATATAGAAATAAAAATAAATAGAAAACTTTGCGGTAAGGAGGAGAGACACTCAGTCTGACCTGTCACGCAATACAGGCTGATACGTGGACCGCAGTACTTTAACACCCAACGTTTTCCCCTCTCTCTTCTTTTCTTCCTCCGCCGGAATTAAAAAGTTCTCTTTTTTTTTTTTTTTTACTTATTTTTTTGGAATTTGTAAAGGTAAGCTATAGGTCTATTTTACTACAAACTCAAAAGACAATTTTAGACGCGTGCACCTGACCGGAATTACGGGCTGACCTGGCTGTATCCGACCGTAATTATTCCAAAGCTCATTCCGTACACACTCCCAGTGTGACGATGTTCTTACTCGGGATGACGGTAAAAACACAAAGGAGGAGAAGGAAGGGAAAAAAAAAAAAAAAAAAAAAAAAAAAAGAGGGAGGAGAAGGGTGGCTGCCAATGCCTCACCTTCCGCTCTCGGTGCGTGGTCGACCGTCTGGATAAATAAATAAATATTATATATATATATATATATCGTCAAATAGAATATATATATATATATATATATATATATATATATATATATATCGTCAAATAGAAATATATGTATATATATATGTATATATACATATATATATTATACATATGTATATCTATGTATATATATATAGTCACGCTGTGAATGGGAGCGCAAGGGCGGAAAAAGACAAAACAAAAAAAAAAAAGGAAAGAAGTAAGGAAGGAGAAAGCCCCGCCTGTTCATCACCACGTACCCACGTACGAACAAGGCCAGCCATGTGGATGACAGATTGAGCGCTGGCTGCCCCCATCCCCGTGTGTCACAAGGACCCACCCACTTGCACGCAGCCAAAGGGAAAAAAGAGGTAAAGAAAAGGAGGAGGAGGAGGAAAGCAGACCTCACAGAGGCAAGAGAAAGAGAAAAATATCCAATCAAGGAAAAAAGACAAAGGAAGAGGAAGGCATATCGGTCAAACAAAGCAAATGACACATCACTCCCGCAGATAAACCAATTGCCACTGTCAMAACAAAGTTCAACACTTTTTTTTTTTTTTTTTTTTTTTCACTTTTTTCTTTTCTTCAGCAATTTGTTATTTTGTTCTTTTTATCTTCTTTTTTTTTCGTTTTTTTTTTCGATTTTCTGTTTCTTCTTTCTTCAACTCCGTATCTGTCCCTCCGGACAAGACCAACCAGGATATCGAACACACCCTTGCCTGCAAACAAGCAAGGACTCTGCTTCCACTCCATATAACATACCTCTGCCTGCAAACAAGCAAGGACTCTGCGTCATCTCCAAGCAATCCCATATAACAAACCCCTTTCGTACTCACCAGCGACTCTGCTCCGACTCCAAGACTCCTCCTTTGCTATTGTTATTTGTTGCAAAAACTGGGATCGTTTTCATCTTTCATCTTTTTTTCTTTTTTTTTCTTTTAATCTTTCATCTTTCTACTGCTTCGCTGTTCCAAACTTAAAAACTGGGACGCCACCAAAAACAAGAAGTACAAAAAGTTAAAAAAGACAATCCCAGATGTGACGATTCCCAGAGTGCTGCTCGTTCTTTGCCCACCGCTGCAACGAGTCCACTCCCGACCACTCCGTATCTCTCCGTATCTCTCCGCACCTCTCGTGGAGACCGTGCACACCGAGACGAACTGGCAAGACCCCGGGCCGAGGTCCCACTAGCAAAGAGGAGTGGATTAAGCTCCCGAATCTGGTCGTGTTTCAAGCAGATATTCATAAAAGCAGTTCTAGCTCGATATTCTGCACCTTCGCACAAACGCGTCCAGATTCAGGCGTTCAATCCAATCCTCTTCGCTGGTGGGACCTCGGCCCTGGGGCTAGGTCCCACTTGCACGAATTAAGAGAGATTGACCCTAGATAACAAAGATCAACGGCCGAAATCTCCTAATTGGCGCAAGTGGGACCTTGTCCCCGGAGAGGACGGGCTCCTTTCATGCGCAAACCATCCGTCCGGTGGATATCTATCTATCTATCTATCTATCTATCTATCTATCTATCTATTTATCTACCTATCTAGATAGATAGATAGATAGATAGATAGATAGATAGATAGATAAATAGATAGATAGATACAGACTGTCGTACCATCCCCGGGCTCAGCGCAGCCAGGACAGGAATTGTTCAAATGCGCACCTGAGTTTGAATCTGGACGCAAGTGCGAGCAAGTGCATGGACTTCCTGCCTGGGGCAGGTGAGCTTGACAATGAGATCTTTGATGAGAGAGTATACCCCGTCCGTCACTCACATAACCTTACCACACGAGTAGTTCGCCGCATGTATCTAGCCCGATGAACGGCCAGATTCTGCCAGCGAAGTGTCTATTTTGGGTATAGTCGAGATTGCCTGCCGCACTATGCTTGTCATTCGGTAATCAACCAGACCTCATTTTTTTTTGACAGGGCTCTGCCGGACCCTTATTTTGACATGGCTCTACCGGACCCTTATTTTGACATGGCTCTGCCAAGTGTTGTTGGGGTGAAACCCCCAAACCTATCCTGGGGCTATGTCCCACCAGCGACTTATCGTGGTAGCTACCGTCTTCCCCCGAATGCAACGTACTGTCATTTTTGCTGAAGTTGGGGTGTCTTTCAGTCTAAATTCAGCTACAATGACCGAACGTTGTATTCGGGGGAAGACTGTAGCTCCCACGGTGGGAAAATTGTCTGCATAAAAAATAAAAAAAATAAAAAAGGAAAAGAGTCCGGCCACTGTACGGACAAAGAGCGTCACCTGCTCAGGCGGGAGGAAATTGAATTAAAAAAAATGATTGTCCTCATAAGCCGGCGCTCAGATTTCGTCAGATGCACAGGCCGTTGTCATTTGGCCATTTGGTGCGCCTCCTTTGGTTGCAATTTCAGTCGGACTTGTGAGGATGTGGGCGTGTTTGTGGTCTGATGCATTTAGTAGAGCGGGACGGTTGGTAAGTCAGTGGACGCTGTGAAAACCGTGATGTGTCACAATTTAGTTTTTTTTTTTTTTTTTTTTTGAATTCAATCCGGACCTCACAATTCAGCCAGCTTATTTTTATTTTTTATTTTTTTATTATTTTTTATTTTATCGCGTCAGTCTTATTTTTTTATTTTTTACTTTTTGGTCGCCTCAGTCTTGTGATGTGTACAGGAGCCGCAGCAACGTGTCCGTCGACCTACTCGGAGTCTGACCTCTCCGAAACGCATCTGACTGCAATTGCGGCCAAATGGGGGTGAATGTGGCAGCAAGGGCAAGTCCCACCAGCAGCATTGACTGGATCTGGTCGTTTTTGTGGAGATGTGCAAAAATGGGGTCTCGCTCCACTACTATCTGCTGTACGAAATTTCGTGTAGGGGCGGTATAGCTGTCAGAGCAAAAAAAAAAGTTTAAAACCTAGGGCCTCGCCGCACCACTGTCGAAAATGCAATTTTCTACAGTTTCTCTTCGCCACACAGGCTGTAGAAGTCCCAGACCGGAAAAAAATTCTCCAGTTGTCAGAGCATGCTTCTCGACAGCTCCTGTCAAAAGTTGTTGAATCCCCAGCCTGCTACTCCCATGCTTTCGACACTCCTCGGCTGCGGCGTCGACTTCTCTTCGGAATTCGGTGAGGGGGGGTAAGGTCGGGATGCACTAATGCTTGTCATACCCTCTGGCGCGTTCGTCTTTTTCCATCTTGCATTCACAAGTGCGTGCACTCTACAGTGCTGTGTGGCGAAGGGGGGGCAAACTGTAGAATGGAGGCTGTCGAATTTTTTCTGACAGCAGTCGAATTTTTGCGCCTTTCGACTGTGGTGCGGCGAGGCCCCTAGTGTCGCTCCACTTACTATCGGCTATACGAGTCTCCGATTTTGGAGTTCACTACAAAACACTCTCACAGCACTACAAGACATCAATTTGTCGGCCCAGACTCCAGGCTCTCCGTACGATTTTGCCATGCTAAGCCGACCTCCTTCGACCACCCTCCGAGTAACGACTTCTGCAGGCTGTGAACTATATGGGATCGTATGGTGAATCCGGAGGGCGCCATCTGACATCCATACGGTGATTTCTGAAGGTGGATTTCGGATAGTAAGTGGAGCGGTGACTTACGGTCTCGCTCCACTACTATACACTATACAAAATTGTATAGTTCGGCGTCGCTCCACTAACTATACACCATACACGTGAAAACTCCGTTGTATAGTTGTCAGAAATCGGCCGTGGATCACACTCTACATTTGTGTATAGTTCCCGGCCTGCAAAAGTCGTTACTCGGATACTCCTCGAAGGGTGGTCGAAGCAGGCCGCCGTCCCAACACGAAATCGGATAGTCCGCCTGGAGTCTGGGCCGACAAACTGCTGTCTTGTAGTGCTCTTAGGGTGTTTTGTAGTGAACTCAGGAATTGGAGAGCTGTATAGCGGATAGTAAGTGGAGCGACGGCGCAGACTATACACGAAATCTCCGTTTTTTGGTACTCTGACAGCTATACACGAACTCTCTGAAATTCTGTATAGCGGACAGTGGTGGAGCGAGACCCTTACTATCTGAAATCGTACAGCAGATAGTAGTGGAGCGAGACCCATTGTGTTGAGAACTGCACTTCTGCACAACACGTAGACAAAGATCTGACCTGCACGGATTATGCGATTTCTTTTTTTTTTTTCGGTCGTTGACCTGCGCTATATACGGTCAATATCTCTTAAATCGTGCAAGTGGGACCTAGCCCCCGGTACTTCACTATATGTAAATAAAATAAATTGGTAGTATAAGTATGCACTGTGTCTGCCTAAGGCAGTGCGTGCAGCTTGGGACCGGGCACTGAGGGCATACTCACAGGGGGACCAAAAGTCTCAAAAATTTGAGGCATTCGGTTCGTTTTTTTTTAGGCATTTGCTTTGGACGAAGGGCCTCGTTCCACTAATCGCCATCCCCCGCGCATTGCAGATGCTACTTCGTTCCACTGCATTGCCAATAGCCATGAAATGGACACTGTCAGAATTTGGGTCTGAAATCACTTGGCCATGTGTCCCCAAGGCTTTCCATTTCCCCTGCCTGCAACAGCCCTTCGTGGAGGGCGCTACTCCTCACCCCTTCGCAAAATGCTTTGTGTGGCCATTGCCCTTGACACAGCGGTCTTGACAGTAGACCTGCGTTGTCCCCTAGTGTTGAAGAGTTTTCGCTGCACCTGGAGTGATTTCCAGTCCGAGTACATGGTGAAGAGAAGGCCGCCACCGTTCCATTAGCCCGGCATCCGCCACAGTCCGGGGAGCAGGCCGGGACAGCAACCACAGCGCACGTGGCGGCGGCGATGTAATGGAACCAAGAACAGTTTTCCGCCAGAAAAATTCACTTTTCGCCCTTGCCAAGTCTCGCCACTGTTTGTCACGGATGGCGAGTAGTGGAACGAGGCCCGAAGTCGGGACCCTGACACTTCGCACTCAGGGCGCCCGGCCACATGGGGGAGGACCAAACAAAAAGATGGAATTTGTTTTTTATTTTCTTCACTCCAGTATAACGCGTGGGCCTTCTCTACAAGGTAAATGTTTCTGGTCGCACTTTCAGTTGGCGGGCTGTCTTCTTTGTCTACTATTCTCTTCAATTCGCCAAAAAAAAAAGGGGTAACTTCGGCGCAGTCACCAAAACAGTTTGTAATTGCATTCGAAACTGCGTTTTAGCAGTTTCGTCAGGGCCCGAGTTTCAATTGCAGTTGTTTTTTTAAAATGATGTCTTCTTTGTCTACTACCGAAGATCCGGCCCTCCTCTTCCTTGTTGCCCCTACTCTCTATGTTTTCTTACGTTGTTTTTTTTTATTTTTAATAAAGACAATACGGGTCACGCCATCTATTGGTGGGGTCCACCATCCGATTTGTACAATGATGCTTGAGTCTTGAAAATAATATTGTAGCTGGATCTGAGCCTCTTCATCTCATCCATGGTGCCAAATATATCTCATTTCCCTAACTCAGAATCAAAACCATTCCCTCCTACCATAATCTAGTTCTAATTCAATCATAACCATACCAGGACCTGGGGACTACAGCTGAAGGGTAAGGGGGAAATGGGTCAGGGAAGTCTTTTGCCGAGCGCAAAGGAATGACTCGATCCGCTGACGCCCAATCATTATTAAATTTCAGGTAATAGTTCCTGGTAACCTCTCTATCTTCCCCTTATGCAGCCCCTTCCGATATTACTCTCCCGATTATCCCATCCTGGGTTCCCCGAAGCCGGTATTGACAGAATTCTTGGATATGTTTAAGAATTTCCTTGAGTTTGGATAAATATTTGATTTTTTCTTTTACCTTTTCCCATTTCATTAAGATGGCCGTTTGGAATTGTTGTTTAATACATTCTGTGAATTCTGGTAATTTAAGACGCGCACCTTCCCATTCATAAGTACATCTTCTTCTCCATATGGCCCAAATGATCGCTCTCCTTCCCAAGGAGAAGAGGTTCTGAGTAAACTCGTCATATGGATCTGAAACCCAAGATTCTAGTAAGATTTTCTTCCAACTCCATGGTCATTGAGCTTAAGTCCTAAGTTGGCTCCAGATTCTATCCCACAACATCCATAGCCACACCGCCCTTGGACATTGTACGAATATATGCTCTATTGCTTCCGAAAAAGTTTTACTTGGGAAAGCGGTCCTATAGAACTTACACCAAGGGACAACACCCCCCCTTTGCTCTAGAGATGATCTCTCAATTAGCCAATCATTAGTAGGGAGACAACGATGTTTAATTTGCCACTGTAGGGAGACCACCTTTGCTGTTCCAAATTTCATAATATTAAACCATTCAATTGGTTTTAGATCATCCCTACTTAGGTTGAGGTGCTTCATCCATCTTGTCATCACTGTCTCCCTCAAATTAATTTTTTGACGAAACATACGATAGGTAGATTTGACTGTCAAGGTATGAAGGTTCCGATGACATAATCTTCCTTTCCCTCCCAAGGAATTCCAATTCCAGTTTTTGGGGTCTAGTGCCAGGTGGGAGACTGGTTTAGTTGGTCTAAATGTGATCAATGTGTTTTTCTGTTGCAAAATCCTGAAGATTTGACCCTTCTTAACCCATTTTATCTCTTCTTGTTGGTTTGGGGTGATACAATTTTTTTGTCTTAAATTAAAAAGAGACAATAGGACGTCCCCATTTGTAAATTTATCATGGATGTTGCCAATCAATTTTGGATTATCTCTAATTGCTACCCAGTTATTGATTTTCAACTTGAGCCCTTTACGCAAGATTCGGATCCATTCCAAAGGAATGAGCTCAATCACGTTGTCCCGAGCCTTATCAGGGTGGTAACAATATTTCAATTGACTGTGTAAATCCTTAGTGTGTGTGTGTGTGTGTGTGTGTGTGTGTGTGTGTGTGTGTGTGTGTGTGTGCGTGTGAGAGAGAGAGAGAGAGAGATTTGTGGGACAATGTCTCTGTTTTTTTCCTTTTTTGTTTTGCATATATAAAATGCATGGCATACATTTTGTAAAACACACAAAACGAATCAAAAAGAAATAAACAGAGAAAAATAGGTAAAAAAAACACACGAACATATATCCAAAGAAGATGGGGGGAAAAAAAAGGCAAAAAAAAAAAAACAAAACAACAGCGAAACATACAAGAAATTCTAAAAAGAAAAACCTACTCCGGCCCATCCCTTTCCCATGACGACAAAGGTCCATGCGGTACACGAACGTCCAACTGACCTCATATCCAATGGTACAGATACATCATGGTGGTCGTTTTATGCAAAATTCACCACCTTCTCTACATCGTCCTCATTTCTCAACCTATGATAAACATACATAACAGTTGTGAAGTTATGTTGCATCAGTGTCACACCTTTGTCGTTGGGACAACGGTCCTCGCTATGCACAAGGTTTGTCCTCATCTTCAAACCTGTGGTACTGTCCCCATCTTCGAACCTATGGTACAGAGACAACACTGTCGTGTGTCCACACCAAAATGTCACTGCTGGCCAAAAATGCGACATGAACAAAAAGTAAAGAAAATAAACTAAAAACACAACAAATCAAAACGTCGCCAAGCCAATGCACAGAAACCACGCGCCGTGCATTATTGACAGTTGTGTTACAATCATGCTACAATGTACATATTATGCTGCTGCGTGATGAGACATTCCGCGTTCGATGTGATCCAGTCATTGCCAGTAATGATGACCGACGATGCGCTTTAGTCGGAGCGTGTGCAGCGACCAAAGTACCTGTAATAGGATGATGTAGACGTATCTTGATCGTCTCTTGCTATTGCCTCGTTCACCAACCTTCATCCAGTTTGCATGCCACAAGCCGCGCACACTCCTTCTGTGTAGAGGATATGGATGTGAAATGTCGGTGTATTGCTTCTGCGCATATGGTACTGCAGAACGATATGTTCATGGCAAATTTTGCAACCTTATTAAGGTTGTTTTGAACGTATCCTTCCTAAATTAAATATACCGCTCCCAGGGTCGCAAGCTGTACTACTCGGAACTCCTTTGGGACCACCCCTCCATCAGACCTTGGGACCATCAGACCCTCCATCAGACCTTAGAACAGGACCCCAGTTATGGTTTTGGCTCCTCTTGGCATACAACAGCCTGATCTATGCTTGTTTGTTTGTTTGTTTGTTTGTTTGTTTCTTTTTTTTTTTTTTTTTTTTTTTTTTTCCCCTTTTGGTTTGTTTGTTGGATCTATGCTTTTACTCCCTCCATCTTTGCTTGCAGGGATTTTATGTGAAACCCGACCTTCCTTTATCTTATATATACATTGGGCCCGGTTCCCAACACGTGAAGCTGCCCACGAATAGAGTGGAGCAAGTGTTTTCCCAAAAAAAAAAAAAAAAAAACCTGCTAAAAAGCAGTTTGAAAGGCGCGAACTGAGGCTCAAAAGTTTCCCTGGATGGATGTTTTTGAAGGCCCTGACGGATTTCTCCACGCTGCACGGGGACTGCTGGGACGGATGGGTCCGTTTCTTCAGAGAAGGACTGAATGAACCAGGCCGCTGGTACTAACGTGTCACTGTGGAAATGGCGCTACCGAGAACAGCCGGATCGACATTTGTCCTATGCGGTGATCAGGACGATCGCCTGACTACGTATCCCTCCCTGGAGCAGATGATATCGGGAGATATCAGGAGACTCTCTTCGACCAAGCGCGACAAGCATTGTCTCTCCTGTCTTTCTTGTCTTGCATGTCTTTCTTTTCTTTTCTTTCTTTCCTCCACTCCGTCATCCCAAACGTGTTTTTTGCCATCCCCACCTCCCTACCTGTCTGCCCTCCTGCCTTGGAACAACCTGGATCTGTGTCGTCGGCTTCTTCTACCTTCCCGCCTGTTTCAAGGAAACTCCTTCTTACCTTCTGATCCCGATCTAAGCCTTCGCCCTGCGTTGCTCCTATCACCCCTGACCTGTATCTTCCCTTCTGTCTGTGCCACGGAGGCGCTGTCTGTCTTTTCCCGCGTTGCCCCTGGTAGCTACTGCATAACGAGTACTCCCGTGAGGAGTGGGGGCATGATGAAAGAAGCGAACCGACCTCGGAATAGAGGAGTAAGGTATGGTTACTGCAGTAGATTAGTATTTAAGACGCAGTGGAGTATCAGCCCACAAGCGCAATTGCCCCTGAGGACGGCCATTTCGGCGAGGTGGCCGAAACATGTACTTTTGAGCTCTTATTATTTTGAGTGAGGTTATCATTGCACTACTCAAGTGGGCTCTGTGTTTTTTTCTCATCCTTCTCCCTCTCCGCCCCCCCTCTCTATCTCTACGATATCGGATGAGTTTGACGATTCCGGCTTTCCATTTTTTGAGCACAACAATTCCCGCTTTCCATTTTTTGAGCGCACTATCACCGGAGCCCCATGCTCGTAGATTGTGTGCATGCATTCGACCTCCAGTTTGAAATGCGATTACAATATTGCTGGCCTTGGGCTGAGGAGCTCTGAGTAGCAGAGCGAATGAATTCTAGTTTCGGGCTGAGAGGAGGGACCCGGGGCAAGGTCCCACTTGCACGGATTAGGAGATTGCGACCGTTGATCTTCGCTATCGACGGTCGATATGGCATAATTCGTGCAAGTGGGACCTAGCCCCAGGTTTCCAACAGTGATGGACACACCGAAAAGGCGAGAACTTTCCAGGCAGGTAGACCCAGGTTAGATACTGGCCATGAGCTGAAGTGCTTTAGGTAGCAGAGCGGCTGTATTCAAGATTCTGAAGGGGACGCTGGACCCGGTTTCCAGCAGTTTTAGACACATCTCAAGCGAAGCCGGGTAAAGCTCCCGGTAAGTTGCATGGATCTACTCCGGGTAGACTGTGGGGACCCCGGCCCCTTGTTTATCATCTGTTTCATATGGGGCGCTGGGTCCGTTTCCCAGCTTGTGCCGCTCCCCACAAATAGATCGGAGCAAGTTTAATTAAAAAAAAAAAAAAAAAAAAAAAAAAAAAAAAAAAAGAAAAAAAAAAAAGAAGCATTTACAAACTGTAACCCTGAGTGCCCCGTAGTTACCTCAAAAATTATATTTAACGCCTGAATCTGGAGGTGTTTCATGGCAGATGCAGAAAGCCGTGATTGATCAGCTTTTCTGCATCTCCGCTAAGAATCTATCCACATTCATGTTCCTAATTCGATCCACTTTGCTAGTGGGACGTGGTCCCGGGGAGAGGTCCCACTAGCAAAAAAGATTGGATTGAATGCCAGAATCTGGACGTGCACGTCGGAAAAGTGCAGAAAATTGAGATTGAATTGCTTTTCTGTGTCTGCGCTTAAAAACCATCCAGATGCAGTTTCTTGATCCGATCCACTCGGCTCGTGGGACCTCGACCCCGTTGTATCGTAGCGAGGATCGGGGACAATCCCACGATTGAATACGAGGAGAGGGACCAAAAATAAAAATAAAAGAAATAAAAACTCCATGGGAAGACGAACACACGCACGATGCGGGCCAGTATTCATGACCTCAAAAAAAAAAAAAAAAAAAAAAAAAGTATTGATGACCTGTTCCGCACTATGAATACTGCCCCGCATGTCATCATTGAACCTGGACGTGAATGCCGGTGGATTCCTCACAGTTAAACAAAAGCGCAAGGGCGGTCTGAGGACGTACTCACACTAGCACTTATCTCAAATGTATCTGACCGCATTGACGCCATACCCGCATGTATGTGGCCACAGTTCCGTAACAAAATGTGCAAAAACGTAGTAGCGTGAGTATGCCCTGATACATCTATAAAAGTCCGCAGGCTGTGCGTACAGACGCTATGCGTCCTGTTCTCGAATTTGCACTGTTATCCGGGGCAGATACATTCTGGTGGCTGCAGGTTTGGACACTGTTGGCAGGTCCATGCACGTGTATTAGGGTGTGAACAGTGGCCAAGCCACACTAGCACGGTTGAGTTTCCTCAACTACTGAATCTGGTCGTGTTTGTGGAGACGTGCATAAATGGCATTGAGTTTCATCTCCACATACACGTCCACATTCAGGCCTTGAGGGAAATTGAACGCTGCAGGTGGAACTTGGCCGCTTGGGCAAGGTCCCACGACCGTCTTCCCCCGAACACAACGCACCCTTATTTTGGCTGTTTCCGGCGCGAAATATAGCTTGTGTACATTCCTTTTTAGGGTGCGTTATGTTCGGGGGAAGACGGCAGCACAAGGATTGGCTCATGAATCTGGACGTGTTTTGAGAAGTGATCAGAAAAGAAGTTCATGCACATATTTCTGCATCTTCTCACTCACACGTCTCGATTCAGCCGTCCAATGCAATTGCCGGTGTCAGTGCCACGTGGCCCACGTGCGCACGCACACGTGTCTGAGCACGCACACACATGTCTGAGCACACACACACTTCTGAGCACAATGTGTGTGTACAAAGAGTCCGTCTACATCTGGGAGAGAACTGGATTGAATGCCTGAATCTGGACAGGTTTCATGGAGAGATGCAGAAAATCGAGATTCAACGGCTTCTATGCATCTCTCGTCAATAAACACGTCCAGATTCAGAAAAAAAAACCGTTCAATCTCGATTTTCCACACCTTTCAGGAAAAACCAGTCTAGATTCAGGCATTCCATCCTATCTGTATTTGCATGGCATGGTGAGGAACGTCAAATAGTCTTATCTCGCACCGTGGGACCGTGGGTAGTCTCACTTGTCGTCCTGAATGATACACACAACCACGCTTAGGTGCATTCGTTGACTGGGAATGGTCGCACGTCTGCCACACCAACGGGCCCAGTCGGTACACGGCTTAGCCCAGTTGGGACACAAGTGAACTGTTGAAATCCGGACCTGAGCTCGAACCCAGGAGGAACCAGGGGCGTAGTCCCACTAGCAAGGACGATCAGATCGAATGCCTGAATCTGGACGAGTTTGTGGAGATGTGCAGGAAATCGAGATCGAACTGCTTTTCTGCATCTCTGCTTAAACACATCCAGATTCAGGAGCTCGATCCTATCCTTCTTGCTAGTGGGACCTCAGCCCAGATGAACCACATACCAACACGGACCGATAGGGCTATTATTCCCGGGGCCAAGTCCCACTAGCAGCGTTGAGCTACCTCAACGCCTGAATCTGGACGTCTTTGTTGAGACGTGCAGTTCAGGAAACTCGACACCATTTCTGCACATCTCCGCAAAAGCGTCCACATTCAGGCTCTGAGGTAGCTCAACGCTGCTACTGGGACTTGGCCCAACTGTTGGCGGCCGGATGAACGCAGCTGCATACGTCGTTGCGCCTGTTCGTGAAATCAATTAAAATAAATAAATAATTTTTTTTTAAAAGGGTAAATTTTCGAAATACCCCCCAAGTTTGCGTTTATTTGCGCTTTGCCCCTCTGACGGCCGACTTACCCTGATTTCCCCCTCTGACAACGATTCAACTTTCCAAAATACCCCCGCCGTCGTTTGGGCCTGAAATATGTTCAATATGCCCCTACGGGTACCCATGCCAAATTTTCAATATGCCCCTACCGGAAAACCGTTGGGTACCTCCCTTACCGGTATGTGTATACGTCCACGTTTCAGCGGAAGATTTCGTTTTGCTCATCGTATCTATGGAATATGTGTGTGTGTGTGTGTGTGTGTGTGTGTGTGTGTGTGTGGAGAGAGAGAGAGAGAGAGAGAGAGAGAGAGAGAGAGAGAGAGAGAGAGAAACAGTGTATATTTCCACGTTTCAGGGGAAGATTCATTCCGTTTTTGCTCATCCTATGGATGGAATGCTGTCTCTTATACACATCTAGATGTGTATAAGAGACAGCTGTATACCTGAGTGCCCCGTAGTTACCTCAAAAATTATATTTAACGCCTGAATCTGGAGGTGTTTCATGGCAGATGCAGAAAGCCGTGATTGATCAGCTTTTCTGCATCTCCGCTAAGAATCTATCCACATTCATGTTCCTAATTCGATCCACTTTGCTAGTGGGACGTGGTCCCGGGGAGAGGTCCCACTAGCAAAAAAGATTGGATTGAATGCCAGAATCTGGACGTGCACGTCGGAAAAGTGCAGAAAATTGAGATTGAATTGCTTTTCTGTGTCTGCGCTTAAAAACCATCCAGATGCAGTTTCTTGATCCGATCCACTCGGCTCGTGGGACCTCGACCCCGTTGTATCGTAGCGAGGATCGGGGACAATCCCACGATTGAATACGAGGAGAGGGACCAAAAATAAAAATAAAAGAAATAAAAACTCCATGGGAAGACGAACACACGCACGATGCGGGCCAGTATTCATGACCTCAAAAAAA
>BFEA01000489.1:610975-631206 GCA_003427395.1 Chara braunii
GGGGTGAAGTCCCACCGCCGAAGTTGAGTTTTCTCAACGCTGAGCTTTCTATCACGTGTGGCATGGTGGGACGGAGCTCTGTCGTTGATGTATTGAGAATCTATGGGTACTGAAATACAGGAGAATAACTTATTAGATTTGGTCATTTTATAGATTTTTTCTATCACGTGAAATCCGTTTTTTTTTTTTTTGAGAAGTTGTCAATTTTATATTCAAAACTATTGATCGAGGCCGGGGTCCTCACAATTCAACCCGGAGTAGCCCAGAACCTTGCTGGAAACCGGGTCCAGCGTCTTAAGCCCTACTGCCTTCTCTCAAAAAGAAAGAACTTCTCAAAAAAAAACCGTGAAGCTCAGTAAAAGGTGGTTAATGTTGCTGATCTATCTGTCCCAATGTTTCAGTCTAGACCGGTGTCGGCACCAATACCCTTACAAGGATAATTGTGCGTACTTTTGCACCTCGCAGGAGGAACACTCTTGATAAAATTTAAGGAACTAGCGTGTTTTTTGCTCGACCGTGACTAACTTTGAAGTCAGGGACGGCGGGCGCACGCATAGCTTATTCAAAGAGTGTGTAGGCGTGCACTTTGTGGGCACGCGTTAGTCAAATAGTGTGAACAGACGGACCGCTTGGCGGTCCAAGTTAAAAGTAAGCTAACGGTTCGGATAGCGTAGCACGGGCCGCAAACTTCGAACGTACTGACGAAGTCGCCACCGGCGCGAAGTTGGACCGTCGAAGCTATGGCTAGAGGAAAACTTTCGACTGACTTGTGGAAGGGCGACATTTTGAGGCCGCACCATGTGAAGTATGCAAGTACTACAGTTGACTATAAAGGTATCAACGGTAGGAGCTGTAACAAAATTTAGCTACGTACGACGCGTGGATACGGAGTGAGCAAAAGTCGGGGTCTTTCCAACCAAAGACGATAAAAGCATTCTCTTTTCGATGAGTACTGCGAGCTACGAGAGCCTCGGCCCGTAACCGCGGCATGGCGGGGAAGTGCGCATGGTAAACTCAGCAATAACCGTCCTCCAAGCAGAGAACATGGTCGTACGGGGCTTGGGCGCAAGGGGCAGACCAAGAGAAGGCGCTAGCGCATCTTTGCAGGCCTGGATAGGCTGTAACAACCTGCAGTTACTCTTCATATGCAGAAATGGGCCTGCTGCAACCAGACTTGGGCTTAGCCCTATTGGTTACAACATTGTTGTGATCTCGGAGGATCGTCTGGAGGACGATACCTTGCGTTGAGACCGCGTTTTGCTTGACTCCACTGCGATATTGGCCATCATTGCGGGGCCCTCAGGAGTGGAAGACTTCAAGGCCCTCTCCTGCGAGTTGAGTCTTGTATCTGGAGCGTCTGAAACCCCTACTTCTAC
The DNA here is from genome assembly GCA_003427395.1 of Chara braunii. Classification (NCBI taxonomy): domain Eukaryota; kingdom Viridiplantae; phylum Streptophyta; class Charophyceae; order Charales; family Characeae; genus Chara; species Chara braunii. The sequence continues at coordinate 612,352 of BFEA01000489.1, forward strand.
CTTTCTTACTCTAAGTCTAGTCTGAGGTTACAAGAGAAAGGCGGTAGGTGGGATTGCAACCCGTAGGTCCGCATCAAGACCTTGTGGGAGATCCACCCACCGATTGCGGGAGCTCTGCCGGAGCCCAGGCGGCGTTATGGAGGCAAGGAACTTCAGGTATATCTTCGTTAACCTGTGTGACCCCTTGCCCTAACCTTTATCCTAAGGCTACTTGAACACAGCTATGTGAGGTTATTACTTCTTACTTTTGTTATGTATGTCAGGACATGCTCTGCGAAAGGTTAAATAAACACTTATATATGAGAAAAGTTAGATACTTTGAGCGAATTCAGATAAAAGGAATTGGGGGAAGGAGAGAGAAAGGAGTTTTTGCATGCGTTTGACCAGGTCCACCCAAGGCTGAGCCCCTCCGGGTGGATGTGGGCTCAGTGCTGTGTTTTATTGAGGTTTGCTGATCTGAATGAGTGACTCTTATGGATGGTCTACCCGGGTGGGATAGGATCAGTCGCTGTTTTATTTGAGGGTTTCTGAACAGGAGGATGGGCACCCCGGGTGAGGAAGGCTCAGAATCCTGGTGTTTATTTTAATGAGTTTTCGTGTATGTTTTCTTCTGAGGGAGTAACGGCATAAGACTAAGCGTACCCTAGGGTTAGGGAGGCTTAGCCATGAGTCATGAACTAAATGGTCAACTAGAGTATAAAACTTGATATATATACAATTTGAACTTATACTTCTGACAGACCGGGCGCCCTGGGTGGGGAAAGCCAGTCAGTAAGTCAGGTAGAGCTAAGGAAGAGGGAAAGCAATGAAGAGTAAAACAAAGGTAACTGGGCAGACTGAACGTACCCTAGGGTTAGGGCGGTTCAATTATATGCTTATGATAACACTAAGGAGCAGAGAGTTAGTATAAATYTGATTTTATTTCCCCTTCTAGACATGAGGCTGAATCGGAAGTTCCACTAGTTGGAAAGRTCCGATTGACTGCCTAACAAGAGAAGGAAAAACAGAAAGTCTGTGACAGTATTTGTACCCTATTTTCTGTTGTATGGCTAACTAGACGTACCCTAGGGTTAGGGCGRCCTAGCGATAAGCCTTTGTCGTTTAATGTAAGTTGAACGTACCCTAGGGTTACGGCGGTCCAACATTTCAGTGTTTATAATTATTAGGGCAGCCTAATCWCATTGCCTTATGTGACTTGAACTGTATGGCTAACTAGGCGTACCCTAGGGTTAGGGCGGCGTAGTGATATGCCTTTGTCATTGATGTGCTGTGGGTTGGACGTACCCTAGGGTTAGGGCGGTTCAACTTTTTGTCGTTTGTACTTATGTTCAGGCAAGCTAGACCTACCCCTGGGTAGGGATRGTCTAGAATGATGCCGTATGTAACTTTGTTCAAAGCAGACTAGGCACACCCTAGGGTTAGGGCAGCCCAGTCCTATGCACTTGTTGTYAGTCAGGCATATGCCTTATGTGTATAGTTGATATTATGTTGGGCACACCCTAGGGTTAGGGCACTCCAAATGTGCGTGCCTTACTTGTGTACCTAGGYAGGTCAGGCATACCCTAGGGTTAGGGTCTTGTCTGACCGTATGCCATAGGAAAGAGGRATGTAAAAGGGAATAACGAGGTTTTTGAATAAACTATGAGGTTGAAAGAAACCTGAGGGTTGGTGAGAGATGTGCGTTGTGATTGTTTGTGTGGGTGTTTGCGGGCTCTCACTCAGGGGCATCTTTTGATAGGGTTAGTTGCTTTAGATGCTCGCTGAGTGTTGGACCCATAGGCAGATAAGATGGATGATGGGAGAGAAGCTTGGGATAAGATAGGACTTGACTCTGCTGGGAGTTAGGATGAGTGCTAGCCCACGCTCTCATCTAGAGGTCGTGCAGACTATCGCTGATACTACCTTCCAAGTAAGCGTCAAAAGTTAGTCCCAAGTATTGTTTTGCTTTGTCCTTCTATTTTCAGCTTTGTATAAATCTTGACAGCCATCTTTTTCTACGGAAAGTGCTGCTGAAATTTCTACAAATCTGAAAGAGTTCGTCATTTTTTGGGCTTTCATAAATTCTGAAAAGACACTTTTCCTACGGGAAGCGCTGCCGAAATTTCGTGAAATTCGAGGGGTTAGAATAAATTTCTGCTAGGAGAAACTTGGCAAATCCACCTCGAGTAGGGAAGATGCTGCCGAATTTCTTAGTGACTTGGCACTAGTAAGGGAAGMTGAGCATAAGATCAATAGATGGGCTAGGATACGAGCTAGAAAGTACTCTCCATGTGGGGTAAATGGAGTAGTGGTTTTTTTTTGGCCTGTACTGTGATGCAGGTCTCTGTGATTAGATTGAAGGCTTGAATTTGCCAGCCTAATCATGTTGAGGATTACTCTTCTGTTATCACCGATAATAGGTCGGTTGCCGATTCGTCGGTTTACGACTCAATTTTCCTACTACTTCTGCTTCTCAACCTAAGRCCTTGGCCCTTGCTGGGTTTTATGTTTTCTTGGGTTTTCACCCTGATTCTTCATAAATGACCATTTCTTTAAGGACTGAGTATCTTTGTTCTTGAAAGGTGGGGAAAAGGTTGGGCTTGTGTKCGTAAGGCAGGGTGTGAGATGCAGAAGAMTGAAAAGTTGACCCCTTTAGTGTGTGTGATATCGTTTGGATTTTATGCATGATCGCAGGTATGTRTGAAGAAGCCTCGATCRAATTGATGGTTGGTTGTGAATTGGATTAAGATGGGCAAACCACACTACTGTCGTGAGAGTGAACCACCACACATCCTTTTGCTTGACTGRCTGAGATTGCTTCTCTCCGTCTCGATATCGTGAATATTCTTAGTAAGCACACATTCGAATAACCCTCACAAGGTTATGCGACCGCGTGCTTACGTTTTTTTATTCTCTTTGACTTCGTGTGGTAGGGCAGTTGTCCCAAGCCTGGAAACCAAGATCCTTGTCCGGGACGTCCCAGGTCCCAGACTAACATTGAAGGTATTTTCTTCCGATAGTGTTAAGAGGATTCGTTTTTCATCCTTGTTGAGGTTATTTTGGTGGAACGATAAAGTTCCGGGCGGAAGGATTAGCGTGCTGCTGGTGATGCGCCAGACAACTCACCACCGCTCCGAATTCCTTCCTGCCCTAGGGACCATCTTACCCCGCAGCCTTTGGGGCACCTCAGGGTGCAGAAGATGGTAAGGCTCTTAGGTCGGTCTTGCGCTTGCTAAAGGCTTACCCCCCTTAGCGTGCGCTTCAGCCAATGCCTGAGTATCGAGAGCGATCCCATGGCTCAAAAAGGGGCCACTCGTGTATATGCATCACTTAGTGCGCCGACATCACGACTGAGTGCGCAAATCCGTATTGTTGGTCCATATGAGTGGGTCCTGCATCCGCACGGCCTTATACTAAACCATACGCGCAACGCTTATCAATTTTCGCGCTCTAAAGTTATGGGTCAAGCAAAAAGGGCAAAGGCGCGTTATGGCTAGTAGACCCGAGTTTCGATAGCGCAAAACGGCGCATGGGCGAGATATCAATCCCAGTCAACGTATGGGGGCTCGCGTACGAGCCTCCAACGCCTCGAACAACGGGTTGCCTATGGGCCCGATTTTGGGCACCATCCGCACGCATCTCGCAGGTTGGCCTACACCTTTCACTTGAGACTGCTATCAGATTATGAGCTAGACAGAGAGATAAAATAGGGCGATCCTCCCTTTCTATTTGCAGTTGTTTCCTCTTTTAAATTTTATTGGTTGGACGTTGTAGTCCGTGGTAGCCGCGAAAGTCAAACCCCTTGATTTTGGCTACCACGCCAGCTCTGAAGCAGCTCTGAAGCTGTTTACTCAACCCCTCTGCACAGGGTGCGGAAGAGGGTGTGGTCTTCAGCCGCACATGGCGGTTGTCTTGCGTCGAGAGATTACCCCTCAAAGCGCCTGTCAGCCGATACTTGAGTGTCGAACGCGACCCTCGAGATTATCAAAGGCCTCGAGGCTATGAGTACCACATAGTACCCCAACAGCGTAAATGCTTGCGAATGCCTGCATGGCTGGTCGATATGAGGAGGCCATGCGCGCGCACGACTCTTATACGAAAGTCCAGCGCGCGGAACCTACCTGATTCTCGCGGCATGAAGTTGTGGGTCGGATACTGAAGAGACCAGGAGTGTTGTGATGTTGTGTTTGTTTTGTGTTTTTCCATGTGTTATGTGTGGGTAGATGTGAGTATTGTGGCGTAACGTGTGGTGTGTAGGGTGCGTCCTACTCGACCGACGCCGGGTCGCGCTTGGGACTTCAGCCCCCCAGTGCGTCGATTCGCGTGCGGGTTCCATTTTCGGGCGTTCAACCGCGTGTAACCCCCTATGCTACAACAAACTAGAAACGCTTTCGGCTGGACCACCTCTGCAATTGCATACGAAAAGCTTTCGCATGTGGTTCAGTAGCTCGGCGGGGATACGTTCACCTAAGGGATGGTGACAACTCCCGCAGGTGGAGGTAACGTGGTGCCTCGCGTGGCTCTGTCCTTTCGCAGGGACTCGCGAGAGGTACGACTGGCGCACTCGGTCGGAGCGGCACCTCGCTTTCCGCAACGGAAGTCCTACCAAATCCTGCGTGATGCGGCCGGGAGGGTCCGCTTGCGGGACCGATGCGCTCGACAGGTGGCGCCGTTGTCGGGGATCTCGGCTGCCTACCGGGGTCCACAGTGAACGAACCCAGGTTAAGAGCAGGCTGATAATTCAGGCAAATCGACAACCCTTGATGAAGAAGTTTGATGATGATATGAGTATTGTGCTATCTTTGGTGGACTAACAAAATTTATTTTTGATTGCGAGTAAGGTTAAGGGTGTGCCTTATGTGTATTCGTTTCAAATAATAGAGTCGGAATTACGATATAAAGACCCGATAGACTACCTTAGTTATTAAAAGTATGTTCGATCGAATAACGAAACTAGAGAATTTAGAGGTTTGACGGCAGGTTGTTTGTCGAAATCGTTTTTTTCGCAACAGGTTTTGAGAAAGGACAAAGACGCCGGACTTCGAGGGAATCGAGCAGAGCCCGGGTGCTACACCCGAGAACTTCGTCAAGGCTTTGGAAAAGAGAGAGATGGCACGGCTTCATGTGCCCAAGTTTAACATCTTCCACTTCAATGGGGATAGGGTGTCCGAGTGGCTTGAGTTGTTGGAGCAGGTCACTTGCGAGGCGTCAGAGGCAGATAAATTCAAGCTGATGCCTAGGTACATATGGTGGAAGCTTAGACCTGAGGTAATGAAAGTAGCGGCCGGCGCAAATGGTGAGTGGGCAAAGCTTAAAGAGGAGATGCAGTGGCGTCTCAAGTTAGGGGACGGCATGCTCACAAAAGAAGACTTGGAAATGTTGAGACGGGACGAGTTCTCCACGGTAAGAGCCTTTGCCACAGCATTTGAGAAGATGGCAAAGAAAGTCCCAGGGCTGGCAGAAGAAGTGTGCCACTTTCCAGGGGCAATTCAAGAATTGGGAAGCCTCGTCGCTAACCAAGAAAGTTGCGCCAGGAAAGAAACTAACTTGGGGTGCCATAAAAGAAGGCGTGCTAGAGGGAGAGTTGGACCTGGTAGACATCTTCCAGATGAAACAGGCTAGGAAGAAAAGGAAGACTTTGGATACTATCGCTAGTGATGGGCGCAACTTCAAGCTAATGATAGAAGAGGCTGTGGCCCAGCACGATACAGAGAAGGAGGCAAGAAAGAAGGCTATGGCGGCACCACAAGCCCAAGGGAAAGGAAAGAAGGTGGTAGTGCTAGAGGAGGAGGAAGAAGAAGAAGAGGAGCCTGAACCACAAAAGTTGACAAAGGCTCAAAGGAAGGTAAGGAACACGACTCAAGGGGGGCAAGGCTTAGGAAAAGGTCAAGCCCTGCAGGCTGTAGCAGCGCCACCTCCTGAGTCGTCCAGTCAAGCCGCACCAACACCCTCTGGGTCATGGTCAGGTTGTGGACCTCCCATTCATTGGCATGGGCACTGTTCATATGCACCATGGCCAACGGGCGGGCCGCATGGATCATGTGCCGGAGCGCCGATGAGTACGGCTTCCTGTGGATGGACGGGACCCCAGTCTCAATAGGTGAGTCACTCAAACCCACCGCCAAACCAACCTCAGCAGTCGGCCCCACAAGGATCACAAGGGAATCAAGGTGGTGGAAGAGGACAGAATCAAGGATGGGGCCGAGGGCGAGGAAATGGTGGCCGTGGGGGATATGAGAGAGGAAACGCGAACAGTAACTCCCAGAGATGAGGAAGTGACGGGTGGAACGGTGCGGGGAGTCAGAGTGACCAGCAAGGTGGTGGAGGATATGGAAGAGGAAGGGTAGATTGGAGAAACGCCATCTGTTAGCATTGTGGCCAGAAGGGCCACACAATTAAGTTATGTCAGGTCCGAAAGAGTGATGAAAAAGATGGCCTGATAAGTTCATGCTATGATGGTGATTTTTTCGACATGTACGGTGAGTACATAGACCCGAGAATCCCAGGGGGGATAAGGGAAGAAGCTCTGCGGCGTGCTAATGCCCCAGCTCCACCAGCCCCTCCGGCCGCTTTCCATATTTGGCAGGAAGTAGAAGACCGTCAAGGCGTGAGGATAGAGGAGATAAACGAAAGTGAAGAGGTTGAGCAGAGATTGAGGGCCGGCACCATAAAGGAGGAACCCATAGTAGTTGAATCGGACGGCGAAGGAGAAGAGGATAATTTGGTGAGGGCAAGAGATACGATGGAGAGGAAGGAGGACCTGCTGACAAAAATCGGGAGGTACCAGGATAAGCTGACCACTCTTTGTGAGGAGGTCAACAGGTGGAAAGGAGAGTTACCATTAGTATACCTCATCGATTCAGGTCCAGGGGCACAAGGCGGGTCTGGAAACCTATCTGGAGTGACCGTCACGACATAAACTCCTAGGTCTGGAATGACCTTCAGGCCGCCGTCAAGAGCCGAAAGGGCAGCTTTGGCGGCACGCACTAGATCGAAGGAGGCACTCGACTCCAGCCAGCCCACTAAGGACAACCCGGGACCGAGTGGTGAGAAAGAGACTGTAGATATTCCCGAGGATGAGGAGGATGAGGATGAAAGGTTAAAGACGGAAGAGGACAAGAAGGCTGAAGAAAGAGCCAAGAAGAGGGATGCAAAGGTCGGCGCTGGTAAGGAACAAGAGGGCAAGAGAAGGAAGTATAGAGTCAAGTTAGAGGAAGGGTTCGACGTGGAAGGGATGGTCGATAGGCTCCTCAAGGGCCATAACGACCTGTTGAACTTGAAAGATATCCTCGCCTCGGCTCCAAAATTGCGAGACGAGTTAAAGGCTCGTTTGTCCCGACGATTGGTGGCGAGCGTATGTTTGGGGACTGTCATCCCTAAAGAAGGAGAGTGGGCTGAGACAGGCACTAAGATGGACTGGAAGTCCGTTGCATGTGGGTGCGTAGAAGTGATGGTAAAGCTAAAGCTGTGCACCGCGATGGTAGACACGGGAGCGGAAATGAACCTCATAAAAGAGGAGCATGCTTTACGCTTGGGGATGGAGATTGATCGCTCCGATAATGGAGTTTTAATGGGAGCGAATAGTCGGTCTGTGTTCATAGGGACTGCATCGAGCGTGGTTTTGAAGATTGACAAGGTTAAAGTGAGAAGCTGTTTCTTTGTGATGCCCGATCTCGACCATCCCATCCTATTGGGCCGATCCTTTTTTAGCCGAACGGAGACCGTCATACTGAATAAGCATGATGGGACGATGTTCCTCGTCTTATGTGACTCGGTATGTGGTAACTATAAGGTTATCACATGCAGAAATACGGGGCCACGAAGTATAAGAAATAGGCCCAATCCTGGCTCTTTCACGATTGAGGAATCGGAAGGAGAAAGGAAGAGGCTAGGAGGAAATGAGTTTGAAGAAGAAAGGAATCCGGAAGAACTGACTCTTAGCCTGACCAATATAGCGATGGTATGGACATAGTGTCAACCTATGGGATGGCAGACCCGGAGGCCGTAGAGGCCTTGAGAGAAAAGGTGATGGAACAGATGGGTGAAGGAGAGGTGAAACTGGTATATCGGACGCCCGGAAAGAGAGGAGGATCGGCAGGAGCCCAACCCCTGAGTGCAACTCGGCCTTTTTTAGGGGTGGGCTCAAGCAAGGGTCACAAAGGCGGTACAAAAGAGTAGATAAAAAATATCGTCATGTTCCTGTGCTCGTGACTGAGGAACAAGATGTTTATTACGAGCAGGAACGAGAGTTGAAATGGCAGATGCGAGAGGACGCACATAATTGGCCATGTCGTATCACTCCTGAGACAGAAAAGATACTGATTATAGGAGAGTCCGGCTTCCTTACGGCGCAAGAGGAGAGGCTTATGGTAGAGACCATAAGAGGAAGGCATACTGCATATGCCTTCAATGATGATGAACGGGGCCGTCTGGACGTGCATAGAATCCCGATGATTAGAATACATACCGTTCCCCACGAGCCATGGAATTTGCGAGGCACGCGGTACCCTAATCCTGCTGATGAAGAAAAGGTAGTTAGCTACCTTGATGGGAAAATTTGTACGCACGTATCAGACTACTCGAGTGGGTCATATGCATCCCCTTGGTTTTGTTTCGTCAAACCAAACGGGACCTTGAGGTGGGTACAGGATTTGCAGCGCCTGAATGCTGTAACTGTGAGAGATGCAGGTGGTCTCCCTAACGTAGATGCGCTTTCAGAGGCATGCGCTGGAAGAGTCATCATATCTCTCATAGACTTATATTCTGGTTACGATCAGTTTCCTATTTACCCCTCTGATAGGCCGATGACGGCGATGCATACCCCTCAAGGGTTAATCCACATGAATGTCGCACAGCAAGGGTGGACAAATGCAGTCGCCATGGTCCAGAGGCACATGGTGAGGGCAATGCAGCCAGTAAGCCCTCACATTACTCAGCCTTACATTGATGATTTGGCCGTAAAAGAGCCTAAAGAGAAGAACGAGCAGGAGGTAATGTCAGGGATTAGACGCTTTGTCTAAAACCATGTGCAAGACTTGTGCAGGGTCCGAGACTTGCTAAAGGAGCATAACCTCACTGCAAGTGGGTTTAAATCGAGGTACTGCATGAGCGGGCTCACCATCTTGGGGTTTGTGTGCGACGAGAGGGGTCGTCGACCAGACACTAAGAAAACCAATAAGATTCTCGAATGGCCAACCCCATTTGAGACTATTACGGAGGTGAGAAGTTTCCTCGGGACATGTGGGTTCTGGAGGATCTTCATAAAAGGGTTTGCAGCAAAGACGAAGCAGCTTCGAAAGCGCGTGCGCCAAGGACAAGACTGGGAATGGGGAGATAAGCAGGAATTGGTAATAAAGACCCTAAAGAAGGAATTCGAATAAGGGGGTCTAGTACTGGGAGTACCGGACCACTCGGCGGTAATGACCAGGCCTTTTATTGTAGAGACTGATGCAGGGCCAACTGCGCTAGGAAGTGTGTTGATTCAGCAAGACCTTAACAGAGAGGAGCGCCCACTAAGGTTTGAAAGTCGCACACTTAACACAACTGAGAGAAATTACTCTCAGTTTAAGCGTGAAACCTTGACAGTTCTCCATTGCTTAAGGATCTTTAGAAACTACCTCTTCGGCAGCAGGTTCATGTTGAGGGTGGATCCAACTGCTCTAGCCGGTTCTCTCAAGAATTTCGCTCCATCAGACCCTACTATCGCCAGGTGGTTAACATATATCTGGATGTTCGATTTTGAATTAGAGCGAATTCAAGGAAATAAGAATAGAGCAGACGGACTGAGTCGAGTCGACAAGGACAAAAATAATCAAGGAGTAATCGAGGATACTCCGCCAGTCGACGGGTTTCTGGGCACTGAGGAGGATGTGAGACTTCACATCAACTCTTGATCGATGGCCATGAGTAACTACGTTACTCTTGGGCAACCTGTGTCGCTCTCGCCTCTAGGACATGTACGGCGGCCAGACCTAGTCCTTAAGCCTTTCATCGAAGAGGACTTGTGGGGGATGCCCAACGTGCAGTGGATGATGGATCTGGCCTTAGTAGACAAATACCAGTTGCACGAAGACCTACTCACGATGGAAAATGTGGCGCAACAGGTAGAAGGGCACGAGAGATCGATAGGTGGGATATACCTCTTGACAAACGCTCTGCTTCAAGACGAGGTGGCAAGGATCGGGGATCAGCGGCAAGGTGAGAATGAGAATGTAATCCACGAAGGAGAGGACGACGATCTTGAGAAGGGAGAGATAAAAGAGGTTTTTCGCATGGAGGAGTATGACGGGATATATCTGGAGTTAATAATGCTCCTTTCGTGTGAAATGAGAGAAAGGGATGCATGCGAGAAAGTCCTCAAGATGCGGTCAAATTTCTTGGTAAGGAACGACCATCTGTTTATCACGAGTAAAGGAAAGAGGCCCAAAAGGGTGGTTTGTGGCGTAAACCATCAGATCGATGTTATGGCAGCCCTTCATGACGGGACGGCAGGTGGCCATAGGAGTGCGGATGCGACATACTTAAAGATTCACGACTTGTATTACTGGGATGGAATGGGACACATGATCGAGAAGTATTGTAAGTCTTGTGTACCGTGTCAGGAGCGTTCCTCCCTTAGGCCAAGGGAGCCGCTTTACCCAAGGTATGTTCGCGAGGTTGGGGCGGTCGTACACCTGGATTTGTTGGCAATGCCGCTAGGGGTAGGAGAATATAACTTCATCTTCGATGCACGAGACAACCTCTCCGGTTTTGTAGATGGCCGAGCCATACGCACAAAAACTGTTGAGACCTTGGCTCGATGCATTGAGGAGTATTACCTCCGCTATCCTTTTGTCTCCGGATTCGTAATGGACAGAGGGTCCGAATTCACTTGTGCTGAGGTGAAAAAACTGTTGAGAGGGTATGGAGTGATCGCAAAGTATACTACTGCGGCGCACCCTCAAGCTAATGCACCTATGGAAAGAGGTCATAGTACGATTATGAACCTCCTCGCTAAATGGACGTGTGGTAGGCCAAATCAGTGGCCTAACTTCCTGAGGGTCGCCTTCTTCGTGGATAACATCACTGTTAGAAGAAGCACCAACTACGCGCCAGCAACGTTGTGGTATGACAGACATGCGACCTTCCCTATCGAAAGCTTCCTAAAGACTTGGAGGCGGCAGGACCTCGAGACAAACTTGTCATTTGAGAAACTGCTAGACTTAAGAGCTCGTCAGATTAATGCCATAGAGGACAAAACTGAAAGTGCGGCGAGTAAGGTGGCTGACTGTCGACAGAGGGATAAGTTCAGGTGGGATAAGATGGCAAGGGTAAGAAAGGAGCCTCTCAAGGTGGGCGACATTGTGCTGTTATATGATTCATCCCTAGAGAAGTAGTGGTCACGAAAGTTGGACAAGAGGTGGTTAGGACCATACAGGGTCGCGAGGAGTGGAGAGCATGGGGCATACCAGATTGACGAGTTGAATGGGACTGCCTGGAAAGATTGGGTGTCAGGCTCGAGGTTAAAGAAGTTTGTCGCTCGAGACGAGGTGAGCATGGGTCCCACAATTTAGAATCCCTTTCTGTTAAGTATTAGTAGATAGAGATATATATATGAGAAAATTGTGTATGTTTCTCAGTAAAATGGTGTGATAGATGTATGTATAGGAAGTTAAGATAGATATGGGAGGGGAATGTCTGTCTCCTGTTTTGTTTACCGAACCTGCTTACCCTCTGTGTGCTTTCGTCTGTCTCTTCCTTGTTGTGCACGCTTGACACCAGTTTTTGGGCAGCCATGCCAAGAGGGAGGGGAGGGGCAGGGCCAGTGGAAACCCCTCTGGGGGTTACCAGACAAGGAACGCAGATGAGGGCCAGGAGAGAGGACAAGCCACCCATTTATACACGAGACAACGTTGAGCTGTTCATGGTTGGGTTCAGAAGGCGCGGTCATGAGTTTGAATGGGATAGTAGCAGGATGCTGCGAGAGGTGCGAGGAGCAGGCGAGTGGGCACAGCCCCTTGCCAACTTCGTCAGGGAGTCATTGACCTTGCAGGATTTTGAGAGGAAGATGGAGGGCTTGCACCCATCGCCACTAGGAAGGGATGAACAACCCATCCGTTTTGATGCCACTAACCTATAGGAATTCATGAAGGGCTACGACGAGTTTGCAGACAGCATCAACGAGCCACCAAGCCAGAGGGTGAGGGGTTTTATTCTGTTTGTAAGGGAACACCTCAGGTCCTTCGTCAGATCTATTGTGGAGCCTGCCACAAACTGAGGCCATTGCAAGAAATTGCTTTGGAACTACTATACTCCAACTCATCAGGCAGAGGAGAGGAGGAGTGTGCAGAGAAAGAGAAAGGAGCCAGAGACTGCAGAGAGGAGAACCTCTGAGCAGGGCATGACATCAGGAGCTCAGAGGGATGGCCAGAGGAGAGAGCACAGGTCCCAGAGGCAGGAGAGGGGGGAGGACCAGCATATTGGCAGAACTCAACAGAAAGAGGAGCAGACTGCAGAGAGGACCCAGAGGGGAGGGCCCTCAGGTGGATCAGATATACCTCCTCACCCTGCTCAGGTACCTGAGACCACTCCTAGGCCAGGCATGCAGCCAGAGACGTCTCATAGGGCACAGGGTCAGGGAAAGGATGAGAACCAGGCTGCAAGAGAGAAGGAACAGGACAAGGAAGAGAGAGCAGCAATAGCGAGAGAAATCAGAGTCCAAATCAGACTCAAGAATATTAAGGAGTTGCACGAGAAGGTTGCGCAGGGAGAGCAGCCTGTGATACTAGACGACAGAAAGGGAATTGGTTCACCTACTTAAGACGATGAGACTCCTCTTTTCACGGAGGCTTAGGACAACTTTGATAAGTTGTTCGAGGCAACAGGGAGGCCCAGGGAGCAGCATCAGGAGATGGGGGTTAAGCTGGTCTCTACAGACTTGCTTAGCCTAAAGGGCCTTATGAAAGAGGGTTTTGCGGCAGCCAAGACTTCTGATGAAAAGATGGAGAAGAGGTTGACAAGGGTGGCGCGGGCATTTCATGAGCAGAGAATGGACTGGCAGAAAGAAATAGGAGATCTCAAGAAGGAGTTGGAGAGGCAGAACAAGGAAGTGGAGGCCATGAAGATTGAGATGGAGAAGGTTTGGTCAGGGAATGAGGCCATCAGACAGGTCAACCAGACCCTTAACAAGGTCAATGACAATCTGAGGGCTTACTTGCAGATACAGCAGAACACCTTTCAAGTAAAGGAGGCAAAGTGGGAAAAGAGAATCATGGACCTTGAGGCCAAGTGTGCACAGCAGGCACCTACTGCAGTGGTAGACTGGACAGAGGTCTAGAGGTTTAAGATAACGAAGCAGCCTGCAGAGGAGGCCTTCAAGTGTCAAAAGGTGGAAGAGAGGGCAAATGAACAGAAGGATGAGGAAATCCCCCTGCTAGATAAGGAGATGTTGCAGTCTAAGGAGGTCCTAGCAAGGATGAAATCAGGGGTTGGGGGGGTTGAGTGGAGGATGCCAACAGTCTTGGCACATGAGGCTAGGCCACCAGCAGAGGATGCGATGGATGAGGTTGCACTTTCCATGACTCAGGGGAAGATTGTGGGGCGACAGGAGGTTCAGGAGAGTGTGGGACAGGCCATGGCTGAGACTGAGGAGAAGGAGGAGCGGGAGGTCTCTCAGAAGACCCCACCACCTCAGGATATGCCTCTGGTTGCAGGTTTGGAGGATGCACTAGGATCTTGTCCCAAAGCAGGAGGTCACCAGTGAGGCCACAGTAGCCCCCTCATCTGTACCCTCCCATGCAACTGACAAGATGGAGCAGAAGAAGTTTGGAAGATGCTTCTACTGCAAGAAAGGCAAGCACCCACAGGAGACCTGTCCCAAAAGCCTCAAGGATGAGGCCGACGGTTTGTTTTTATGGGAACCATCTGGCGTGCGCAGGGACAGAGATGAGAACCTGATCGTGAAGACTCGTGATGGGATACGGGCTCAGTTGTATAGGCAACTGGAGGAGGACATGAGTGATCAGGAGTAGGATTTACGAATAGGGTCCGGAAAGGTCTAGATTCTGACATGTGTAGAACATCTCTGACTCACTACTGATGGATGGCTGTATATAGAAGAACACACGGAGGATTGGATCACGCTCATGTACATCAGTTAATTAAGTCATTACAGAGATGTTTACTTTCGCATATAGACTTTCAGACTTAGTGTACATAGGATAGCATTGAGCGTGACACTGACTACTTCGGTTTTTCTTTCTCTTTTTTTAGTGTGGTGTGGAGTGTTCCTAGCCTCTAGGTAGTGCTTTTGTGTGAGTTTATGATTCTTTCTCTTTCGGAGCAGGGTGAGTCAGACAGTGTGTGAATGATGTGAGGTGTGGATACTCTGGCTCTCTTTTACTTTTTGACTTTCTTGGATATTTTGACTTTTTTTAGGTACCTTCATCTTTGGTTGGATACTGTGACACTTGGTACGGTACCCCGGTACTTTGTATAATATTTGATTTCTTTTGTACGATATTTGGATCATTTCGATACGGACAGGAACCTTTGCTTATTTGCAAGGTCCCCGCGTTCTGTGTATTTGTGCGAATCTCAGACTTTTTTTTTTTTTTTTTTCGTGAATCACGCTCACTCTCAGTTGTGGACTTGCCCATATGAATGATTATTGTGACGAGAAATAAATGTTCTGGAAATGACCTGATCTGCACTATCTTCCTCTGTACTTATGACTTTGTCTGTTCTAATGACAGATATGCCTAAGTACAAACAAAGTCATAAGTACAGCGAAAGAGAGTGCACCTCACGTCTGTTTGGAATAAGGAAATATGTAACGAGTTCAAAAGGATTTGAGTGATGATAAATAGAGAGGTCACAACTAAAAGTTGTGTCTTTTGTGTGGTTCAAAAGAAAATGAGAGAAGGAGACTCAATGGCCGTTGGGTTTTCCACATATATATAAGAGTGGAACTATGAGGGAGCACTCAAATGAGTTGCTATAATGATGAGGAAATTGTATGTATGAGTGAAAGTCTGACGAGGGAAGACCAAAATCTTTGTGAGAATTATGGATGGAAATTTTCTGCCAATTATGATGGGAGACTTTTGTGAGGTGTCCCTAAGACATGTGACCGCCGCCTGTTCTGATCAAAGTAAAGGGGGGCACGACCTTGTGGATAAGAGAGAAAGTTGCTGGAATACAGAGAGAAAAAGACACTATCCCCCCACATAGTCCGAGGTTCGGAGGGTATGTGAATCTAGAGGTTGTCCAGAGTTATTTGCCAGACCACAATGGTTAGTCTAGGGGGACATATTTTGTGAGGCCAAGCTAAGGGGCTATACTTAGCATCGCTGGAACTATAGAACCTAACTTCTAGCGAGGGTCGCTGACCGACGCAACCTGGCAGCGGGACCACGACTCACCAATGGTTAAATCTTGAAGGGTCGGCCGCCCAGAGAAGTATAGCTAGGGGGAGTCAGTGGGGTTGAATGAGTTCGAGAGTCAGTAAGTATGCCTATTGTTGCGCAACCAACGAGGGCATCATCGCTATATAACAATGCGATGAGTCGTGGATACGGTGTGATCGACCGTTCTAAGGTAGGCCAAGATGGAGAGATGAAACCTCCTGTGTAGACACCAGGGTGGGCAGTTATTACGAGAGATATTTGAGATGGTAAAAAATTACCATTTTCGGGACTAAAGGTGCCCCGGTTTTTTAGAGAGGTCTCGGTTAGGGCCCGCGTCCTGAGTTATGACCCCGTACGCGGGACGATGACTCATTAGGACACCCAACGATAAACCAGCAGATGTCTACGACGAAGCGAGGAGGGTTATCAATCTACTACTTGGAAGCGGGTATTACGCTGTAGTACGGATGACAGTACACCCTAACTCCTATGGCAGGATGTGGGAGACCCAGGTTAAAACCCTGGCAGTGGAACACCGTGACTGGGGTAAATTGACAAGATGCCTCTAACGGAGTCGAGCCGGCTAGTCGGAATGGTTACTACCTCGTCAGCGGATGAGATTTTGAGTGGTTATAGCCTTTGATTGTTCGACGCGACGGGGACGTCGCTTAATAGGGTCCGGAAAAATTGTCGGCACCAATACCCTTACAAGGGTAATTGTGCCTACTTTTGCACCTCGCAGGAGGAGCACTCTTGATAAAATTTAAGGAACTAGCGTGTTTTTCGCTCGACCGTGACTGACTTTGAAGTCAGGGACGGTGGGCGCATGCATAGCTTATTCAAAGAGTGTGTGGGCGTGCACTTTGTGGGCACGCGTTAGTCAAATAGTGTGAACAGACGGACCGCTCGGCGGTCCAAGTTAAAAGTAAGGTAGGGGTTCGGATAGCGTAGCACGAGCCGCAGACTTTGAACGTACTGACGGAGTCCCCACCAGCGCGAAGTTGGACCGTCGAAGCTATGGCTAGAGAAAAACTTTCGACTGACTTGCGGAAGGGCGACATTTTGAGGCCGCACCATGTGAAGTATGTAAGTACTACAATTGACTATAAAGGTATCAACGGTAGGAGCTGTAACAAAATTTAGCTAGGTACGATGCGTGGATACGACGCGAGCAAAAGTCGGGGTCTTTCTGACCAAAGACGATAAAAGCATACTCTTTTCGATGAGTATTGCGGGCTATGAGAGCCTCGGCCCGTGACCGCGACATGGCGGGGAAGTGCGCATGGTAAACTCAGCAATAACCGTCCTCCAAGCAGAGAACATGGCCTTCCGGGGCTTGGGCGCAAGGGGCAGACCAAGAGAAGGCATTGGCGCATCTTTGCAGGCCCGGATAGGCTGTAACAGCCTGCATTTACTCTTCATACGCAGAACTGGGCCTTCTGCAACCAGACTTGGGCTTAGCCCTATTGGTTACAGCATTGTTGTGATCTTGGAGGATCGTCTGGAGGACGATACCTTGAATTGAAACCGCGTTTTGCTTGACTCCACTGCGATATTGGTCATCATTGCGGGACCTTCAGGAGCGGAAGACTTCAAGGCCCTCTCCTGCGAGTTGAATCAGTCTCTTTCTTGTATCTCGAGCGTTTGAAACCCCTACTTCTACCTTTCTTACTCTAAGTCTAGTATGAGGTTACGAGAGGAAGGCGGCAGGCGGAATTGCAACCCGTAGGTCCGCATCAAGACCTTGTGGGAGGTCCACCCACCGATTGCGAGAGCTCTGCCGGAGCCCAGGCGGGGTTCTGGAGGCAGGGAACTTCAGGTATATCTTCGTTAACCTGTGTGACCCCTTGCCCTAACCTTTATCCTTGGGCTACTTGAACACAGCTATGTGAGGTTATTACTTCTTACTTTTGTTATGTATGTCAGGACATGCTCTGCGAAAGGTTAAATAAACACTTATATATGAAAAAAGTTAGATACTTTGAGCGAATTCAGACAAAAGGAATTGGGGGAAGGAGAGAAAAAGGAGTTTTTCATGCGTTTGACCAGGTCAACCCGAGGCTGAGCCCCTCCGGGTGGATGTGGGCTCAGTGCTGTGTTTTATTGAGGTTTGCTGATCTGAATGAGTGACTCTTATGGATGGTCTACCCGGGTGGGATAGGATCAGTCGCTGTTTTATTTGAGGGTTTCTGAACAGGAGGATAGGCACCCCGGGTGAGGAAGGCTCAGAATCCTGGTGTTTATTTTAATGAGTTCTGGTGTATGTTTTCTTCTGAGGGAGTAACGGCATAAGATGTACCCTAGGGTTAGGGAGGCTTAGCCATGAGTCATGAACTAAATGGTCAACCAGAGTATAAAACTTGATATATATACAATTTGAACTTATACTTCTGACAGACCGCGCGCCCTGGGTGGGGAAAGCCAGTCAGTAAGTCAGGTAGAGCTAAGGAAGAGGGAAAGCAATGAAGAGTAAAACAAAGGTAACTGGGCAGACTGAACGTACCCTAGGGTTAGGGCGGTTCAATTATATGCTTATGATAACACTAAGGAGCAGAGAGTTAGTATAAATYTGATTTTATTTCCCCTTCTAGACATGAGGCTGAATCGGAAGTTCCACTAGTTGGAAAGRTCCGATTGACTGCCTAACAAGAGAAGGAAAAACAGAAAGTCTGTGACAGTATTTGTACCCTATTTTCTGTTGTATGGCTAACTAGACGTACCCTAGGGTTAGGGCGRCCTAGCGATAAGCCTTTGTCGTTTAATGTAAGTTGAACGTACCCTAGGGTTACGGCGGTCCAACATTTCAGTGTTTATAATTATTAGGGCAGCCTAATCWCATTGCCTTATGTGACTTGAACTGTATGGCTAACTAGGCGTACCCTAGGGTTAGGGCGGCGTAGTGATATGCCTTTGTCATTGATGTGCTGTGGGTTGGACGTACCCTAGGGTTAGGGCGGTTCAACTTTTTGTCGTTTGTACTTATGTTCAGGCAAGCTAGACCTACCCCTGGGTAGGGATRGTCTAGAATGATGCCGTATGTAACTTTGTTCAAAGCAGACTAGGCACACCCTAGGGTTAGGGCAGCCCAGTCCTATGCACTTGTTGTYAGTCAGGCATATGCCTTATGTGTATAGTTGATATTATGTTGGGCACACCCTAGGGTTAGGGCACTCCAAATGTGCGTGCCTTACTTGTGTACCTAGGYAGGTCAGGCATACCCTAGGGTTAGGGTCTTGTCTGACCGTATGCCATAGGAAAGAGGRATGTAAAAGGGAATAACGAGGTTTTTGAATAAACTATGAGGTTGAAAGAAACCTGAGGGTTGGTGAGAGATGTGCGTTGTGATTGTTTGTGTGGGTGTTTGCGGGCTCTCACTCAGGGGCATCTTTTGATAGGGTTAGTTGCTTTAGATGCTCGCTGAGTGTTGGACCCATAGGCAGATAAGATGGATGATGGGAGAGAAGCTTGGGATAAGATAGGACTTGACTCT
>BFEA01000489.1:646784-689284 GCA_003427395.1 Chara braunii
GAGAGAGAGAGAGAGAGAGAGAGAGAGAGAGAGAGAGAGAGAGAGAGAGAGAGAGAGAGAGAGAGATGCTGAGAATGAAACGGGTAAGGAAGGTGTGTGTGTGACGAACCACTTTCTGTAGCACACGACTTTCTGTGCGGTTGCAATGAGGGGTCCTAAGTTGGGAAGGTTGGGCCAATTACGGGAGATTGGGATGGAGAGGAAATTGCATCAGTACCCTCGCTTCTTCGTCTTTTGCATCGATTCTTTTTGGATGGCTGAGTTCGGAGCTGGGTGTGTCCCGGGACGGGTGATTGATTGGTCGGATGGCGGGCGCGCCGCCAGGCGCGTAATTAATAAATGTTGACGTCATTTCCTTTTGGTTCGGTTTTGGAACTTTTTGGGCATGCACATCGCGCGGGAATTTGGTTCGTTATTTTTGAATTTTCGTTTTGAATTCTTTTTCGAATTTTGTCGAGCCCCGATGGCTCTCGGAATTTCGGACTTTCTTTTCGGAGTTTGTGCTTTTTGGTTTTTTTCGCATGAGATAGGAATTTTGTAATTAGGATTTTTCTTTTTGCCGCGCAGCGCCTTTTTGCTTACGCGCTTCTTCATGCGGTTGCAACGGAATTCTGATTAGTCAGCGCCTTTAATCGGGTGTGTAACTGTATCTTTCTTCTGGCGCTTCGTCTTTCCCGCCCTCTTTCTCTTTCTTTTGCTGCGATTTTGTAGCCACGGCCTGCATGCTCGGATCGATGCGTGGAGAGTGGCTACGTCCCCCACGCTGCGGCCTGGTCACGCAGAACGCAGGCGCTCCCTCTCTAATCTTCCTTCTAAATCCTTGTAATTTCGTGTTCTTCGTGCATGCATGCACGTTATAAATTCAGGATGCGCGATTAGTTAGCTCTCTTAACCGGCTGTTGGAAGCTCGGGGTTGCAAGATCAGAGAGGGTCGGCACACGAGCGAAGTAAGAGGTGAGTAGAGCAGGAGCCAGACGACCCGACGAGCCGGTGCCAAACACGCGGGGTTGACGATGGCCACAACGGACTGTGGGCGCGGGCGAACCTGACGGGTGCGGGAGGACTAAGCGGGGTGACGGCTTCGTGGGTTGGTGCGCGACGACGGACTGTCCGCATAGGAGAGAGAGAGAGAGAGGAAGAGGGAGCTGAGGTTGATGGACGCGGTTTTGCTGTTTCTTTTATCTTTTCTCCCTCCTTTCTCGTGTACATAAATTTTGATTTCGGCTCAGGGCGATCTGCCCGTTTTCTGCTTTTTGAAATTTGGACTTGGATTTTTGCTCACACCTTGTTTCCAATGCACTGTGTATATTGCTGAATGAATGGATGTATGGATGTCATGATTGGTGGCTTATCTCTCTATAGGATCCTTGCCTTTGCCTTTGTTTACTGCCTTTTGATGCATCCATGAGTAGGATAGGAATTTTTGCGCAATCGGTAATCCTGCTCTTATTTCTGCTTGACTGATTGAGCTTTGCGGTCATTGCATCTTGCATTACGGAGTAATTAGACGATCGGATGTCTGGCCCATCAAACGCTGCGCGAGGACACGTGTAAACGCGATCAGAGTTGCGCCTTTACACATACCCATGCGCGTCGAGTCGTCAATCCCAAAAAGGACCATCGATTGCAGAAGCACTGTCTGATTGGGTACGGCCACCCGATGTTTTGCGCCGAAACGATCATCATGTGCGAACATGTGTAAGCACGACTCGATTCGCGCGGCCTGCGTGTACTCCCACGCGGTGATCATAGTCAGCAAAAACGCACCCTCAGGAATATCGTGGCTCTCCGATGACACAATGACACGATCCTGGAGTTCGGATTCATCATACGACCCGGACTACTTCACCCCTTGGATAAACGAAATCCTCCGACAGAGATACCCTTGCCTAACCGAGAACCGATTGTGTCCTCGGGAGTTTGACTGCGCCACCACTAGCGACCCCCGGTGCTCTGATTTCCCCTCTCCGGACCATACCTACTACTTCACCCACCCCGGATTTGTCGTTATCTCCACCAATTTCCCTCCCTTTCGCCTTTTTCTTCCGTATCACCAACTCAGCGTCGTCCCGTGGCCGCCCATAGCCCCATACTTGCCCAATACGCTCTGCGGAAACTGTCGACGACGCGACGATCAGCGGACCCCGGAATCCCGGTGGCCCAACTCAAACGCGCGACGACCAGTGCCACGTGGCAACTCCCGATGGCATGACGCATGGGAACCCCACCCACCCCGAAGGGACCCTCCCGCAAACCGCCGTCCCCGGAACCAATGGCTCGCCCGGCCCTGAGTGACCCACGCATACCATCTGCCTTGTAAACAGAGGCAGTCCGCCCTCTCCGCCAAATTGCACTCGTGCCCCGGAAGAACCCTGCCACAGGAGATCTCAGTTCTGACCTGGGACTCCACCCCCACTTTCCCAAAAATCGTTGGCACACCCCTTTTCTCACTTCCAGGCCCACATCCTACTCCGATCAGGAAGTCGCGCTGGGSGKGRGGKKGGGGSGGGGGGGGGGGACTAAGTGAAATGATGAGAGAACGTCTTGATATCACTTGGGTGAAGGGGGAATGGAGTGAAAAATGGCAAAAAAGGGCTTGATATCTCGGATACTAAGGTGTAAAACCAACATGGAGGGAGAAGAAAACCAAGTGAAATGCTGAGAGAACGTCTTGATATCGTTGGTTGAAGGGGCAATTGGGTGAAAAATGAGCTGGCCACCAGGTGTAAGCAAGGGCTTAATATCTTCAATATAAAGGTGCGAAACCTGCGTCTTGCAGGGAAAGGGTGAGGATGGGTAGGGAGTTGCTCATGCAACTGACAAACGAGCCAAAATTAGCAAAACCTATGGCCTTTGTTTGGAGAGAGGTATTGTTTGTGCATCATGATGAACCCTTGTCCACAAGACTCGTAAACTTAGCTCTAAATTTAAAGGTGGCCCTTCTAACCTGTTTTGAAGGTGGCCCTTCTACCATGTTTTGAAGGTGGCCCTTCTAACATGTTTTGCGCCAAGGACGAACTTTGTAGACTGGCCCAAAAGAGTTGGGTTGAGAGTTGACCCTCCCCTAGGGGCCCTAGCAGCATTGAATCCCCTGCCAACGAACCACCAGTACCTACAGGTTGGGGTGGCTGTTAACGCGGAAGCCGAATCGGCCTGCCCCTCCTGTCCAAGTTCATTCGAGGCGGGGGGTACGGAAAATGCGGTAGGTACTACCACGAGTACATGTCCTAGCCATTTTGTTACACGGGGGCTGTAAACCCGTCGCACCTTTGGGGGCTTGGCCAATTGGATGGAAATGGCTGGGGGCGCCAGGCAAAACAGAGAAGATAGGCAACTTGCACCCTCCCGGGTTTGTTTGCTATGAGTGCACTAGAGAAATCCATATCGGAGAGAAGACTGCAAAGTACTTGTGTGGTTTTAAGCACTGATTTTATTACTTTTTTATTATGAAATATATTTTATTTAGAGAATTAAGACCCGACATTGCCATAGAAGTTCACCAACCGCGGGCCTCCAGGCCGAAGTCTCCACAAGTACCTTTAATTGGGGGGGAAGAGAACCATTTCCATAGAAACTAGGGGTAAC
Organism: Chara braunii; assembly: GCA_003427395.1. Lineage (NCBI taxonomy): Eukaryota > Viridiplantae > Streptophyta > Charophyceae > Charales > Characeae > Chara > Chara braunii. The sequence continues at coordinate 650,370 of BFEA01000489.1, forward strand.
TACGCGGGGGTCACAAAAACAGTTTGAACATGCATTCGTTGGTCGGAACAAGGTTTCTGCAGTCGAGTCAGGCCCTGAGTTCCAAATGCATTAGAAACTCAGCTCTGCAGAATGGTCGCGTGGCCGAGTTTCCAAATTGCACTTCAGTCTTCCAGGTATCGTGTGGCCCAGGGTCTGCCCGTAGGCCATAGTCCTGGGTTTGAAAGGCAGGAAGATAGGAAGGTGCCCGGCGGTCCACGGTCGAACAGGCAAACTTGTAGCCGTTCGAATTTGTGACGCCCAACCTCACGCCCAGCGTGACTTCCTGATCGGAGTAGGATGTGGGACTGGAAGTGCGAAAAGGGGTGTGCCAAGGATTTTTGGGGAAAGTGGAGTCCCAGGTCGGAACTGAGATTTCCTGTGGCAGGGTTTTTCAGGGGCACGAGTGCAATTTTGCGGAGAGGGCGGATCGCCTCAGGTCACGAAGCAGATGGTACGCGTGGGTTGCTCAGGCCCGGGCGAGCCATTGGTTTCGGGGACGGCGGTTTATGGGAGGGTTCCTTCGGGGTGGATGGGGTTCCGGTGATTCAGGCCGTCGGGAGTTGCCACGTGGCGCCGTCCGTCGCGCGTTTGGGTTGGGCCTCCGGGATTCCGGGGTCCTCTGATTGCCTCGTCGTCAGCAGTTTCCGCAGGGCGTACTGGGCTATGGCCGGCCACGGGACGACGCTGAGTTGGTGATACGGAAGGAGGAGGCGAAAGGGAGGGAAACTGGTGGTGATAACAACAAATCCGGGCTGGATTAAGTAGTGGGTATGGTCCGGAGAGGGGAAATCAGAGCACCGGGGGTTGCAAGTGGTGGCGCAGTGGAATTCCCGAGGACTCAGTCGGTTCTCGGTTAGGCAGGGGTATCTTTGTCGGAGGAGTTCGTTTGTCCAAGGGGTGAAGTCATCCGGGTCGTATGACGAGTCTGAATTCCAGGATCGTGTCATCGTAGAGCTACAAGGTGCCTCAGGGAAGATCCTTGTCGAAGGCGATCGCCGTGTGCAAGCACGTGCAGGCCGCGCAATCAAGCCGCGCCTACTCGTGCTTATAAGGAACGATGGCTTCGCCATTAGACGCAGAACTGCCACGTTCGATCAGACAATATCCCCGCAATCGCTAATTTCTTTTAAGATTTGACGAGCCGACGCACAGGAGCGCATGTAAGTGCTAAGATCAAGTCGCGCGGCGTCCACTCCGTATATGCAAGATGCACCCAACGCAACAGTCCGATCAAGTGACCAACAAAAACGAGAGCAGAATTGTCGATTGCACAAAAACTCTTATCCTACTTACAAGTGCATCCATTAAAAGCAAAGGCAAGGATTCCGACAGAAAGATAACTGACCGAAAATTGCATCCATACATTCACTCATTCAACAACGTGCACACAGTACATCTGAGGTGGAATCACGAAGATAAGTGCGAGCAAAAATCCTAGTCCGAATTTCGAGAAATAGAAAAACGGGCAAACTTCCTGGAGCCGAAATCAAAATTTATGTACACGAGACAGGAGGGAGAAAAGATAAAAGAAACAACAAAACCGCGTCCATCAACCCCAGCTCTCTCTTTCTCTCTCTCTCTCTCTTATGCGGACAGTCCGTCGTCGCGCACCAGCCCACGAAGCCGTCACCCCACTTAGTCCTCCCGCACCCGTCAGGTTTGCCCGCGCCCACAGTCCGTCGTGGCTCGCGTCAACCCCGCGCGTTTGGCACCAGCTTGTCGGGTCGCCCGACTCCTGCTCTACTCACCTCTTACTTCGCTAGTGTGCCGACCCTCTCTGATCGCGCAACCCGGAGCTTCCAACTGCTGGTTATGAGCTAACAAATCGCGCAGACAAAATTTATAGTCGTGCATGCATGCGCGAAGAACACGGAATTACTAGGATGTAGGAGGGAGATTAGAGAGGGAGTGTCTGTGTTCTGCATGACCGGGCCGCGGCGTGGGGGACGCAGCCATTCTCCACGCATCGATCCGAGCATGCAGTCCGCGGCTTAAAAAAATCACAGCAAAAAAAAAGAGAGGGAGGGCGGGAAAGATGAAGTGCAAGAAGAAAGATACAGTTACAATGGCGCTAATCCCAAGATTACAGTTACACACCCGATTAAAGGCGCCGACTAATCAGAATTCTGTTGTAGCTGCAAAAAGGCGTCGGGCGGCAAAAGAAAGTCCTAATTACAAAATTCCTAAATTCCTAACTAATGCGAAAAAGCAAGAGTACATGTTCTGAAAGGAAAGTACGCAATTCCGATAGCCATCGGGGCTCGACAAAATTCGAAAAGGAATTAAAAAAGAAAATTCAAAAAGAACGAAGCAAATTCCCGCGCAATGTCCGCCCCCAAAAAGTTCCGAAACCGAACCAAAAAGAAATGACGTCAACATTTATCAATCGCGCGCTTGGCGGCGCTCTGCAGACACAACCAATTAATCAATCGATCGTCCCGAGACTCACCCGACTCTGAACCCAACCATCCGAAAAGAGGCGACGAAAAAGACAAAGAAACAAGGACACTGATGCAATTTTCCATCCATCCCAATCTCCCGCAATTGGCCCAACCTTCCCAGCTTAGGACCCCTCATTGCAATGGCGCGCTACAGAAAGCGGTTCGTCACGAATTCCTACCACCTCCTCTTCCTCTCTTTTCCCTCTCCCCTCCCCTCTTCCTCACCCCGCTACCCTCGTTGTCCACACACACACACACACACACACACACACACACACACACACACACGCACGGTGTCATTTTTTGCAGCAACGACCACTTGCATCAAATCCGAATTTCTGGAGCGAGGGCATGATGGAAAGATGTATGAGGCTCATGAGGGCATATGGCACATGGACCGGTTAAATGAGACTGGCCGTCTAGTAAGGGCACTGTGGAAACACTGGAAAGTTGTGCCCCTTGCGACAGGGTAATTGGGCTGTCGGAGGGGCGCGATGCAAAATAATGGAAATTACATAGGCATCGGACAAAATTTATTTTTTTATTCTAAATGTGGTGAAGAATGTCTAAGAGGACAGGGATTCAGGATTTGAACCATGTACCTCTGGGCTGTTTTTTCCATGTATCTCTGCTGTTGTTTCAAAACTGGGTTTGACTCGTAGAGTTACTTTCGCACAAAGACGGGGATATAAGAATTGAGCCAATGACCTCTGCCACTATTGTGAGGTGATTGACACGTAGGTCGGGTGGTTTGGGATTCTAGTTTTTAGGTGAACTTGGTCATATTATTGTAGTAACTTGTAAGCAGTACAGGCTATCGAGTAGGTTAGTAAGTAAACTATATTAGACATGATTGTGTGAGCCCCGGTCTTTTCCGGGTCCGACGCAAGCGACTACTGTTTGTTTGCGGAGGTGGGTTAGCGGAAAGAAGGAGTTGAGTGAAGGGTGTAGTATGGTGACCACATGGCGGCGGTCGAAACCGGTCGGGGAGCCATATCACAATCGGCATGCAATCAGTTGTACATGTGTGCTTGTGTACCTTGTACGTGAATATACATGAGTTTTTTGATACTGTGTCTTCGGTGACTGTGTGATTTGCTTATGAATGTTTCTCACATAATCAGTTATCTACTGAATGCCCGTGTGAACCCGCTTGGAAGACACTGAGTGAGTGTGAGCACGTTTTTTCTGACGTGGACATATCTACGTTGAACGAAGTTGTGAGGGAGTAGTGTTGTAAAACTATAGGAGGTGTATGCTTAGCATGGGAGGGTTGCATGCACTGGCGGGAGAAATAAACGTTGACCGGCTTCATAGGTATTGTCGACTGGTGATGGTGGGAGTCAGCGTGTGAAGTAGTCTGCAGGATTGTTACATTAGTCTGCATGAGACGCTTGGACGGGAGGATACTAGTCTAACGGCGTCAAAAGATTTTGTCAAGATAGGTGTAAGGAATGGCTACGACTTTTGTTCGACATGAGCGAATCAGAGTCGATACACGGCATGGGTACGAATTATCGGGATTATGGGCGGGATGAGCGTCGTGATCGGAGCAATGACTGAGGATGGGATTTCGGTGGATACGAGGGATCACGTGATAGGCAGGGGGATGGACGTAGGGAGCACGCGATGGAACGAGGGAGCTCTAGTCATACAGGCCACAGGGAGGATCCACACCGATTCGCACCAGTTTGCTACGAATGTGGTGAGCCAGGGCATTATAGAAACCAGTGCCCAAAATTGGGTAGGGATGGAAGCACAAGATATCTGGGTCAACGAGAAAGGTCGATATCCTCAAGGCAGCGTGCGTGGTATCAGGAGCCGAGAGCTGCCTTCGAAGATCCGGGGGTTAAGCACCAGCTAGAGGAACTGGCCGCATCCTTTGCGACTATGAAAGAGGCGTTTGATGTTGAGAACACAGAGAGAGAAGAGAAGAGAAAGCGGAGGATGGAGAAGCTGGATCGTAAGAAGAGGGAGGAGGAGAAAGCTAAGGCGATGGAAGAAGCCCATTTAGCGGAAAAAAGGCGGGCGACAAGAAAGGAGGAAAATTTGAGAAAGGAGGAGGAGGACCGAAAGTTGATGAGAAAGGAGATGCTAATGGAAATCTCCCTTCATATGGGACAACTGGACGAGTCGCTTCGGCTTCGATACGAAAGGGACGAGATGGAGCGATCAAAAGGAAAGCAACGGGTGGTAAAGTCGTTGTCCGATGATGATTACGTGGAACCATATGAGAGCGACGTTGATACTTTGAGTCGTAAGACGGAACAACAGGTTATCTCGAAAAAAAGGGAAAGGGGTGTTGACAAGCCGGTGGGGAATAGTCCACCTATGGAAACACGTGCTAAGCAGACAGCAAAACGAAGACTCCAGCTTGAATGAAGAAAAACCCTTCACGTAAGACACTTGTAACAGGAAGGGGGAAGATCCCGACTTCCCCGGGGTCGGTCGGGAAGCTTAAGATTGTGACTGAGAACCTTAGGGAATTGAGAAACATGATTGTGGATGAATTGAAGAGAATTTGCTTATCCGAAGAGTCGGTGTACGAAGGGAAGAAGATGGAAGCTATTTTAGCTATCGTCGAGAACCGTACACAACAAGCTTACGGGGAGGAGGAACTGAGGGGCCTGGAGCAGGAGATGGGAGATAATCCGACAGATGAGGTCAATGAGGAGGAAGTCGATGCGGAGAGTGATACATGAACGGTGAGTTAGTTGTGGGTGCTTTGTGGTTGTCTAACTGAATTTAGCTAAGAAAACATCTACGATGAGACTGTTGATTTGCTCTATAATAGGCTAGTGGTAATTGCTCTCACATTGTGTAACCAGATCCGTTGGATGCAGAAGTGTGTGGTGTCTTGGGTTAATTTGTACAACCAGTATGGGATGGATTGTTTTACGAAGGATAGCGGAAGTGTGTATGTACTTACCTCTCCAATTTGTCGGGCGTCGGACAAATGTGTAGGGATGGTAAAATGCGATGGAGGGAGTATTTTTCTGTATGTAACAGAGGCCGTAAACAAAATCGCTTGTATAGATGGTGGAGGACTTTCGGCTATGAATCTTATGTACTGATTCTAATCGATTGATGCTCGGGAGCCGAATTGGTATTGATGGAGGAGACATATATCCGACAATGGTGTCCGATAGACTCCGACCTTGAACTCGACGGCGAAGATGAAGTTGAGGATAGACGGAGGTTGGAGAAGAAAAGGGAAACAAGAGAGGAGGAGGATACTATCGTGGAACAGGGGTATTCTGAAACTAGATACAGTTGTACCAATCACAGCTACGACGAGTGATACGGAGAATTGGAGCACGAACTGTTTCCAAGTTTTGTCGACACGGGAGGTGGCGAGATGTAGTAAGTTCACCTTACACTTCAGAGGAGGAAGCTGTTGGTGTGGGGGATGAAAGTTTATCAGATCGAGTTTTTGGAAGTCTGAGGTGAAGGTGAACAGTAGACAGTGTAAGTTGTAGATGTGCAAGTGGGACATGGAGATGGGTGTGGATATTGAGATTTTGCATTTGCGAAGGCAGAAACCGAAGATCACCAAGGATAAGAACTTCCTTATCTCGATCTTATGCAATCCAAACCGTATTGAGGTTTTGCGTAAATCTAACCTTGAAGCCTTGATTAGGCTGACGACGAGAGCAACCCAAAATTTCGAGGAAGTAGCAACTACAACGTATGTGCGAAAACTAATTGACAAAGTGATCAAGGATGACTACGGATAGAGTCTGGATTCCAAAACAACAGTTAAGTTCAAATTTGACAACAAGATCCAGATTGTCGAAGTTAGGAAGCTTTTGAATGACAAAATTGAGGAGATGGAGATTCCAACCTGTTTGAGGAAACATGCGCGATGTGGGGTGCGCATGGTATGGGGGAAAAACGCGTTGCGGGGTTATTCTCGAGCTGAGGTGGCGACCTGCTCTTATGCAGGTTTTCCCTATCCTCGAATAGGTGGTCACATGCGTTTTCGATTGCAGGAGGTGGAAGACATTCACCCTCTCTATAATGCGAACAACGTACCGAAACTTTCACATCGGAGCCGAGGAAGATTGTTGAGGCAAAAGATTAAGGCTGGTTTCGAAGGATGGGTGAACTGGAGCGGACCCAAGCCAGGGATCGGAAGAGGTGATGTGGAGACTTGTTTGATTGCGTTGTCAGACGAGCAGACGAAGTACCTGGACGTGAGGGAGGTGCGCCTTTTGAGGAAGAGACTTGAATGGCTTGGAATGACACCTTTGGAAAAAAAAACGAGGGAAACCCTAGTGATATCTCCAAAGGTATACTACGAAGCCCTGCGAGAATTATTCGTAGCAAGCACACGATATGTTGTGATCAGGAAGCAGGAGGAGACGGTGATCGAATCGATGAGAGTGGAGGTGTTGAATTCAGGCTTGATGAAGTTGGCGCAATGGGACAAGAAGGGGAAGATAGGGAGGGCCTATGTTATGCCAAAGCATAAGCACCTCACCCCTTCCGCCCAATTTGTCCTACGTACTCTGAGCCTACGATCAGAGGTTGTAGGATAGTTGTCAAAACTCTCAACCATATGTTGTACACCTTTCCTGGAGACTGGCACTTTAACCTTTGGTCTCTTGCTTTACTGGTCTCAAGGTTGGGCCGGATAAACAAGAGGATTTGGAGAAGGATGGGGATTAGTTCTGAGTTGTCCACGATGTCGTATAATATCAAGCACATGTTCAGCAAGTTACCGCACGAGGAGAGTGTGGAACGGTGGAAGCAGTGGATTGGTTAGTGGAATACCCATGGGAAAGGGTCGTAGCTTTATGTGGGTTAACTCAAGATAAAAGGGTTGTACTTTTGGGCGAACAACAGGGGATGATCATTGACGCACTGTAAATCTGCAGCAGATAAAAAGTTTCGTCGGGGTGGAGCTGAAGCACACGTATACACGGGCCTCAGGGGTGTTGTTGAAGCAAGTAGTGGGGATCCCTATGGGAAAGAGTACAAGCCCCCCGCTGGCTTATATCTTGTGTGCTTACGCCGAATTCAAGTTTTTATGCGATTTGGGGAAGGTCAGATACGATGCGTTCGGAATTCGCCCGATGGATGATGTGAGTTTGGTTATGCTCGAGCGAAGACAAGACCAGATTACATCCGAACAGATCAGACTACGGTTTGAACAGTGTTACCAAAAAAACCTTTAACTAAAGTGGACGAATGATGAGTCAACTTCTTGGGATTTTTAGGCACTCGGATGAGTGTCAATCAAATACAGTCATATGTAGCGTGTTTCCAAGTAGCAAAAAATGAGAAGACTATTTGCCATGCCGATGTTCTCGAGTTCAAGAATGGCCAATCATACAGTTCCTAGGGAAGCAAGCAGCAAAAAAGTGTTGTAATTGCGTGCCCCCTTCACATGATTGATCGAAATATAACTGTTCGATCATTTATTCCAAAGCAACTCCCGAGTTAGTACGCGAGATGAGGATGAAGGATTCAACAGAAAAATTCCCACGATAAATGAAAGTTGAAAAAAAAATCATAAAGAAAAAATCCTTTATATTTATAAATTATCATTCCAATGTTTGTCCAATTCTAGAATTTCCAGTTTTATTTGATAAAGTCCCGTACAAATAAGAGTTTTCCCTTTCAACTCCATCTATTTGTTCAAGATGGAACGAAAGTCTGGATGAGTTTATGAAATGTTTTAATTAAACTTTCATTCTATTACAACAAATATCGTCTAATTTAGATTGGATTAACCTATTTATGACTAAAAATCCTTACTTAGAATGACATTCCAAATAAAATATTTCATGAACTCATCCAGACTTTCATTCTATCTCTAGCATCTAGTTCAAATAAGAAGGGATAACCCATTCTTGGAAGGAAAGTTTTCAAGTAAGACATAAAATTTTAAAATTGGAATGACATTTTTTAAGATGGAATTAAAATTTAAAATTTAGAGTGTAATTTTACTATAGAATGATTATTTAATTCTAGGAAATTTTTCTGTTGTTTCCCGACTCTAACTATTGAACGAGTGGTTAAGCGATTTGCGAAGAGACGGGATAGGATTTGGAGTTGGACTGTCAATTGGTTGTATCTGAATTAGTTGAAGCATGCGCGGACAGGGAAGTCAGTGCAAATCGAGCCTTGAACTTTTGGTGCAGTATTTCGAGTGTGTGCGGTTTTTATGAGTTTTTCTATTTCATGAGGAATGAGAATCAGGGAAGTCAGTGCTTTTGAGCGCTTTTTTTTAATTTTTTTTTTTTTTCATGAGGATTGGGAATCAGGATTTGAACCATGTTCCTATACGGTGTTTTCTTTAGCTTTTTGAGTTGTGGGGTCTAAGAGGACAGGGATTCAGGATTCGAACGATGTATCTCTGGGGTATTTTTTTCATATATCTCTCTTATTGTTTCAAAACCGGGTTTGATTCTTAGAGTTGCTTTCGCACAAAGGCGGGAATACGAGAATTGAGCCAAGGATCTCTTCCACTATTGTGAGGTGATTGGCACGTAGGTCGGGTAGTATGGGATTCTTGTTTTTAGGTGAACTTGCTTGTTTTATTGTAGTAAGCGGTACGGGCTACAACAGAAAAAAAAATAGTGTAATTGAAAGAAAGTTTATCGCATACCTTTGCGTATAAAAACAGATTATTAATAGTTTATAAACTGTTTCAGAGAGGGGTTCATTTATATATACAGGAAGCCAATCAATCTGGTTTGGTTAGACATTGATCATGTTCTCTGTGTTGGTATGGTTGTTTTAAACTGTATACAAACAGTTTAACAACAGTTGATTTTGTGTTTAAAATTTCGCTCAATGTGTTGAAAATATGTTTATAAACAGTTGAAAATCATTTGATAAACAGTTGAAATCATGTTGGAATTATATGGTTGTTCATTATGTTAAAAACTTGACATATCTAGGCCAGGAAAAAATTCAGAATTACATTCTAGCGGCCTTTATATAAAGTCGTTGTGTGTTTAGGATGCATTTTTTATATTGACATCATGAAAACTAGCTTTAGGTTTCATGAATCTAAGAGATTGATTTTATGTTTGTTTCTCGTTTTTTTTTCCTTTTTTTTTTCTGTTTCTCTCAATAGAAGGCTATAAGAAAATGTGTTTCCCATAACACAAAATCATGCACGTTCTCTATAATGCCCACCATGGTCATTGCATACCTTTTTATTTAAGTGCAGTAAAATAAGTGTAATCTTAAGTCGATATGCGTTTGCCATGCAGCATAATTGTGCAACTGCAGAGTTGACGGACCAGCAGGAAAGGCAAATAATAATTTTTAAATTAAGTAAAAAGTCACTTTTTATAATCAGGTAACTGATTTTGTTTTAATCTTCTATATATTTTTTCATCGAAAAGTTGACTGACGCCTCAGAAGCATATTATTTTATATGTTTCTCATCTGTAAATTTCAGGGCAATTAGCTATGCCAAAAAAAAAATGAAAAATGGCCAAAGATGGCAGTGTCGAAAACATGCTCGCGCACTGACTAAAGTTAATTATCTTTTTATTTAGATTTATTTTTATTATTAGTATTCATTCTCCGTATTTTATTTTTATTTCAAATTTGGTAAGGTATTCAGACGTAATGCTCAAGCAAATCTTGTTTGATTTATTTTTCTCCATAACTTATCTTTTTTCCATATTTTTTTGATGACTTTGTTTTTTTTTTTTTTTTTTTGGGTCCGCATTCGACCCGAACGGCCGAACGCATCCTCAAGGGGTCCCATACATTCGGGTGTTCGGGTTTGGGCGTTCGGCCCGTCCCGAACGCCGGTTACCATGCACACATATATATTAATACATATAAATATATATTACAATATATGAAATATGAAAGTTTTAAAAAATAAAAATAAAACTTACTTTTTGTAATTAGGTAAGTAATTTTTTTTTATTTTTTTTTATCTTTGTTTCTTCGGAAAGTTCACGGATGTTTCGGGAGCATATCATTTTTCAAATTGTGAAGTATAAATAACTCATTTGTTCCAGGCGACACTTTTTGGGGTTGGTTGGTGCATACATTGATATTCTGCAACGAAAATGTTAACCCATAAAATAATATGCACCTACCGACCTTATAGGAGGACATTGTTAGACACATGATAGACGACTAAGGATGATTATAAAAAAAAGCGTTATATCCTTTATTAGAAGTGCTCAATGCTGATAACGTTTATATATATATATATATATATATATATATATATATATCGTCACAAACAAAACTGCCCTGTAAACCGTAGGGAGAGAGAGAGAGAAGAGGACAACAAACGAGGGGCTGTGACAAACTGTTTCGTCGGAGCTTCACCGACTCATCAGGAGGCTGAACCCTCAATACTCTGCAGAATCCATATATATATATATTTATATATACATGGTTGCCAGGCCGAACGTACGGAGGCTTATAAGCTGAACCCCGAACGTTCGGGCGTTCCGGTCCCCGTACGGGGCCCGAACTCGAAGGGGTTTGGACCCCGCAAATTTTGTTTTGTGAGTTCTTTGTTATGTAAGCTATCTGCCAGATAATTTTGAAGGCATTCTGTGAAGCCAAAAAATAATGAAAAATCGGCAAAGATGGTGGTGTCAAAACTTGCTTGCCCACTTATTAGTTTGTTTATTTTCTCTTTTCACTTTTTGTTTTCCCTTTATTTCGGGGCATGAGAAACATTATTATTTTTCAAAATTTATTTATAAGTTCTCTATTATTTAAGATACGTATGTATAAAATTTTATGGCATTTGACAAAGCCAAAAACAAATGAAAAATCGCCCGAACGTTCGATCAGGTAACCCTGTATATATATCGTCAAATAGAACTGCCCGGTAAACCGTAGGCATATATATATATATATATATACATATATATACAAATATAAATTTCAGCGAAACAGTTTGTGACAAACCCTCATTCGTTGTCTGCATCTCCCTCTCTACCACCGATTTACCTTACAGTTCGATTTGATGAAATATAACTTTATATACTTATATATATGTACATATATATACTTATACATATATAACAATGTGTAAAATATGAAAGTCTTACATAAAACAAAAACGTGAAAATGTAATGGTAATGTTTCTATTACAAAGCAATACCATACGACACTTTTTGTGGTCAGTCCATGGCTAAATTTATGCACGTCAATTGATACAATAAGCCATAAAGGAGTATGCACATACCGACCTTATATGCAAACATTGTTGTGCATGTATTGGTCAAGGAAATATTATAAATATAAACAAAGCATAAGTAATAACAACAAGTTTTTATCGATCATTACCAAAACATTTCTGCAAATAATAAAGTCTTAAGATGGTTTTGAACTTATTGGTCCATGCGTGGACGTGAAGGCATAACTCGTACAAACCACCAAACGAACATGGAGTGCATTGAAGTTCCTTATAATTTATAGAACACTTGATATCAGGGTTTTCAGCGTTCGGGACAGTCCGAACGCCCGAACCCCCACGCCCGCACGTTCGGCACCCCCTCTCGACATGTTCAGCCAGACGCGAAAAACAAAAAAAAAAAAAATTCAAAAAAACTAAAAAACAAATATGTTATGCAGAATAATAAATTGAACAACATTTGCCTCAATGTCACATCCGAAGTCTTTACCAAATTTGAAATAAAAATTAAATACTAAAAAAAAAAAAATCAAAATTAGAAAAAATAAAACGAGAATGAAATAATTGAATGGGCGAGTACGTCTTTGATACCACTAGCTTTGGCGATTTTTCATTTTTGTTTGGTTGTGACAAATGCCATAAAATTTTATATATGTATTATCTTATATAATCGAGAATCTACAAATAAAGTTTTAAAACATAATATTTTTTTTCATGCTCTTAAATAAAGAAAAAAAAAAAGTGAAAAAAAAAATAAAAACAATTAGTGAGTGGGCAAGAAAGTTTTTACACCATCTTTTTCGATTTTTCATTTTTGTTTGGCTAAAAAGAATGGCTTCAAAATTAAGAGAGATATACCTTAGATCACAAAGCACTCACCAAAAAAATCATAAAAAAATAATAATATTTAGGTCGCAAAATATGTTTTGCAGGGTCCAAACCCCTTAAGGTTATTGGGACCCGAACGCCCGAAAGCTCGGGGGTCAGTTCAAGGGCTTCCGTACGTTTGGCCTGGAACCCAGCTTCATATTATAGAAATATTTAAAAGTATTGATTTGTCGCAACTGAAATATAAAACAGAAACCTCTAAATTTATTATTTTAATGATGTATAAAATTTTAAGTTTTATATAAAAATAGAAAATAACGCAAATTATAAGATAAATTTGAGATAGATAAGCTTTAACCTGTGTTGCACGATGTACGCGTATGCAGTGCGTACGCGTACGTATTCCAGCGTACTCGTACGAACCCGAAATCGCACGTACTCGTACGAACCCGAAATCGCACGTACGCGTACGTAAAAAAAAAAAAATCCAAAAAATCTGAAACAAAAGTATGTTTTGCAGACTAATAATACAAACAACCTTTACTTGGTAGTCATACCCGAATTCCTAACCAATCTTGATTTAAAAATACAAAACCTTAAAGAAAACTTTAAAATAGTTTTTTTAATTATTATGATAATATTATTTTTTTTTTTAGTTTTTAATTTCTTACTCGAGTTAGATTGGGAAGAATATCACTTTAAAATATTTCTTATGTTGTAAAAAGTTGTTTGTATCATGTTTCTGCATAACATGTATTTGTTACAGAAGTTTGTTTTTATTTTTTTCTGTTTTTTTCCTAATTTTTAAAAAAAATTATTTCAATTTATTTGTGTTTTGTGTATTTGATTTTTCACTCGAGTTATGTACAGAATTTGGCAATGAGTCTCAAGCAAAAGTTGTTTGAAATATCATTTTCCCTAACATAGTGTTTTTTTAGATTTTTCCGATGATGTTTTTTTTTTTTTTTTTTTTTTCTTAACGTATTCCCACTCTTGTGTACGAGCGTACGTGTCGCGTACAGGAATATGTGTACGCGTGTACGTGCAACCTGCGTACACGTACGCCGTGCAACACAGGCTTAAACAACAAAATAAACTTTCACACATAAGAGGAAAATCTTAAAAACGTAGCACGTGAGTTTGAAAGAAATAACACCCGTATCGAAAAAACAAGACTATTACTGAACGTGTTGGTGGTCAGGGCGAATGAGAAAAATGTTTACATAAAACTAACATAAGATTTTCCCCTCTTGCGAAAGAATAAGGTTATTAAATAAATACGAAGTTCACAAAATCGGAGCATAGCCTAGTAATCGTTCAAGCATCGTATAATTTATACAGTTGTTAATCAAAGTCATTAAAGTTTGCAAGAACAAGAACACGAGTTTCAACATTTAGCAAAACTAAGAAAAGTTGAATACTTGAACGTGGAAAACACATTACTGATCATCTTCAACCACATAAATAAACTACGTATCAAAGTTATCAAAAAAGAGGATTTATAATGCGCAATAATATTCGAGATTCCTATTTATCAATATCACCATAAAAACGAGTACTTAAACATGAATAAACATGACAATTCTCTTATGTGATGAACTTAAGCATAATACCGATATACTAACAAAAACAACCATCAAGATTTGATGTGAAACAACTGACATATTGTCACATGTTTTATAACAAAGAAGAAATATACTTTGATAATGTTTTTCTTATCTTTATAAAATATGAAAAACGAGTACAAAAAATCTGATTCGACTATCAGAAAGTCACTCAGTACACCACGGAATATAAAGGTAGCGACTTCTAATGATAATTGCATATGTCGGTAAGAAAAATGAGCCTTCAGGGTACTACGTACGCATGATCCTACCCCTCATCGACAAAAATATCAATAAATAAAAAAATAATAAAAATTATTTAGAATTGCAAATCAACATATAAATAATATGTTTTATATGTGCGTCTTCTTCCTTTATGCGTTTCCTCGTCACAGCACAGTTGAACCATTGTGGTGAAAAAAATAATCCTCGTCGATGAACAAAGCGTCGCGTATGTCACTGTCTTGTTTGACTGACTGTCATGCTTGAAAAATAACAAATGTTTTGTCTGCCACAGTTGTAGAATGGTCGAGGTTCAGGATGTTAAAATTTACAATAGCGTCTCGGGCCTGGATCGATTTAAGGATATGATTTTTTATGACATCGAACTCAAAAATTTTATCTGTTATACATCCTCCCGGACGAACCTGCAATACATCTTTCCGTATGACCATCTTTGCGAATGCGAGTTGTTGCAAAGATACTCGGACTCCTTGTCCTTTCCTCGTGTGTTGGAACACCCTTTTGAGCGTTTGCCGGGATGCTGAATCACCTTACGACTCTCTCCCACTACACCTCCATGTCATTTTTTTGGACATTTCATCTCTCATTTTCCTTCTCACGTCTTCTTGCTTATCTGTTTGTTTGACTCTCATAAGAACATATCCCTTCTCCGCCTAAAATTCATGTCTCGGGTTCCATGTGATCTTCCCTCTGATTGTTGTCATTATTCTGTTGCATTCGACAAAAATGTGTCGCATTCCACATTCTTTTAGAAACACTGTCATCCCTTCCACTGCCCAATCACTGAGTTTGTTGGTTATTGATACAACAGACTGAAGAAAATGATCCTCCTTTGGATAAAAAGTACAATCACCCGCAGACATATACGCGTACGCCTTCGCGACAAAGCGCAAAATTTTATGTTTGTTTTTTCTTGTCATCTGTAATGTTTGTCCCTTTGTGGTGGTGCAAATCTCGTCCTTCTTCCTTTGCGTCATCTCGGGTTTCCTTGTTTTACATTTCTGACGATCTGCATCGAAAAAACACATATTTCATATTCAGACAACAATTTACCAACGTCGAATGAAAGCTCAATATATTACTCATTGTGGTATATTTTATTTCAGGGTATTTCATTACTATCACAAAAATAATTTTGAATTATACGTTACGCATTCCCCGAAGCACAACACACTTTCATACAACTGTACCTGACCCGAAAGTTAACTTGCATACATTGCTCAAAATTCAATTTCAAATTGTTTTTTCCCTAAGTGTATGTTAAACTATTTTTTTCCTTCTTACATAGTTTCTCAATTTTTTTATCGTTCATATCATTTTTATGAAGCATAATATGAAGCACACTTGCGCATTGATAAACAAAAACTTGGTTTTACAGAAATATATATACCTCTCTTTGATGAACGAAACTTTTTTGTATGTGCATCGTTGTTTTCATGATACCCCTGTAAAGCATGTTCATATTTTTTAAGATTTTCATCCTCTTCTTCATCCTCAAGTTCTTCGTTATGTACAAATGATTGTGACTCCTCGTTCTTGCCTGATCTGTCCTCAAAACTTTATGAACTTGTTGTTTTCTGACCATTTGTTTCCAAGTCATAAATTTGGTTTTTCCCTTCTAATGACTCATGCCTTGACTTGCTCTTCATACGATATCTCTCTCCATAACTTTGTCTTCCTTCTGCAAAATAAGTCTTTGTTTCTTTTTTTTCTACGTGAATCATTTTTTCACTTTTACATTTCGTTTTTCCTTATTTTTCTTTTTCTTTTTCTTTTCAATTGTTTATGTCTATCAACGAGAAACACTTTCGAGGGTCGAATATGTATTGTCTCTACATCAACCGACATACGTGTAGTTTTTGCCTTACTCGGTGCATTTGACATATTCCCCTCAATTTGTTTTCGACCAACATTTCTTATGGGTGTTCATATGGAGAATGTTTCATATGTCTTTTCTCTCATTTTCAGTGTTCATGTCCTTGTCAACAACGTGTGATATATAACCGTCTTTTACCTCTTTTCCATTTTCTTGCCTTCTTCTTCATCTTGTACATCATCTTTATTGCTTCCCATTTCAATATCATTTTTCGGACACGAGCGTTTTGGCCAAGAGAAAAAATAATAAAATCGGAGGGGTCTGCTCGCCACTATGGGATCCCCCAAAAACAATTTTAAGCCATTCCGAGCAAAAACGTAAAAAAATGATAAAACGGGGGAGAAGAGTGGGGGTTAATGGAGGGCCCGTTGCTACACACGAGGAGGAGGAGGGCGATAAGGAGGAGGAGGAATATGAGGAGGAGGCATATACGATGGAGGAAGAGGAGGAGGAAAAAGAAGAAGAGGAGGAGGAAAGAAGAAGGAGGAGGAGGAAGAAGAAGATAGGGAGAAGGGGGAGGAGGAGGAAGAGGAAGAAAAGGAGGAGAGGAGGGAGAAGTAGGCAGTGGAGGAGGAGAAATGGGGCCGTCACGATGGTGTACGAGGAGGAGGAGGAGGAAAAAGAAGACTAGTGAGGGAACGAGGATGAGGTTGAGGAGGAGGATGATGTTTTTTTTTTTCACCGCAATCTTTGATGATTTTGTTTTTTTTCAAATAAATTGAAAATGACTCTGAACTTTTAGGGATATACCTCACTTCTTCGTGCCAAAGAGCCCACAATAATTTTTTTAATCTATGTTTGTATGAGTGCTTATAGGTCTACGAGTCTAAGATAGAAAAAATGAATATAGGAGATGCATCTTTTTCGTGGCGAATTGCATACCTTCCCTAACACAAACAGAATTCCGGTCAAGTAGTTGTGAACTAATTGGAGATCAAACATTCACGGTCCTTCTATGAATATGCCCCAGCTGATGCTACTCATCTTGTATCTTCTCTTATGAAAATGAAAGCGTGGTCGGTGTGTGCCTACGATACATTGAATGCAACAAAATGAATAGGCACCCACCGGACGACGAGGATGAAGACAAGGAGGAGGAGGTGGAGGAGGAGAAGGACGACGAGGATGGCGACGAGGAGGAAGAGGAGGAGGAGAAGGAGGAAAAGGAGGAAAAGAAGGAGGAACAAATGAAGGAGGAAGAAGAAGAGAAGAAGGAGGAGACCAAAGTGCGAATGGGAGAAAACGAGGAGGAGGAGGAGGAGAAGAGGAGAAGCGGAAGGAGGAGGGGCCTTCAAAAAATTCCCCCCCCCGGCCCTCCGCTTCGCCTCTACCCACAACCCATCTCTGCATTGTGCCTCCCCCCCAAAAAATTTTTTTGGGATCGGACATAGGACCCTGGGCGGGCGCCCGGCCGCTTGTCCGATCGAACAGTCCCGGGCGGTCAGGGGGCTCGTGGACTTTCGAGATATAATATCGTAAATGATATCTCTTTCATTCTCTCTTTTATTCTTATGCAAAAAAATAAAAAACATGAACTGTAGAATTGTTATGAATGCGCGCTTTGAACGTAGGTCAATAGGTGCATACCAATTTATGTATGTCGATTTTGTTTAGTGTCAAAATAGTAGGCACCTACCAGCTATGGTTCAAATTTGGTCACAACAGGTATGAGATCATTTGGAGCAGTCGAATTTCCTCTTCTAAAATTTTTAAAATTTCTCAAGATTTTTAAAAGTGAATGTTGGAAAAATTTGCATGAAAGTGCACTTTTATCTTGATGTTTTATATGTTTTTTATTTTTATTTTTCGATTTTTCTTGGACAGTTTTTGTTTTTCTACTCTATGACTTGATGGCAAGTTTGTTTAATGACCCTAGGATTTTGTTAAAAATGGCATGATAAGTTATCTCATAATACGGATCTCCGTTAACCGCCTCTCAATTTTTAAGTTGGAGATATAATAAAATTTCGGAAGAGTTCATGATATTAGTTCAATCTATAAGTGATGAGATTGCGCCAATGTGATGAGATTAATTGCTCATCGAAAGATGAGGATGAACGCAACCAACCACTACTCGTGGTATGTGGTAAAATTATAAGCACTTCGGCAATCCACTACATTTTTAGCCTGTGTTTGCGTGTTGATCCGAACGACACCTCATAAATGTACGACCGTACGAATCCTCACTCGTATGCTACTTGTACGAGAGGCGTCCCGTAGGGCTTTTTTTTTGTTTCCTTTTTATTGTGGTTTTCGTTAGTATCCATGTAGCCCATATACCTCAAATCAACAAAAAAATGAAGTTCCAAAACACTTTTATGTATACAAAGCGTGTGGCTTAGAATACCTCTGCCCAGTTACGACGAGAACATCCATTTTATTTATCGATTGAATATAGTCGTGGATGATAAAAAAAAATAAAAACATAAGAGTGTGTATGTATGTGTGTGCTCTATTCGTGTCATGTGTGTTTGATCGTGTATGTGTCTTCCTTTTTATCACACAAACATACATAAATATACAAAAATATATTGTCGTTGCGGTAATTTTTAATTTTTATTTATCATTTTTATGTTTCAATTTTTTTCTTGTATTATAATAAAAATCTGGGGTTGGTGCTGAGACAAATATTGCTTGTGTGTTTACGTTACATTATATGTTTTGTTTTTCAAAAATAAATTTCCCCTTGTGCATTTCATGTATAGAAAGTGTGTAACATCGTACGGGGTTACATACGTAAAATATGTGTACGTTATGTACGAAAAGTCCTCGTATGTGTACGGCCGATAACATAGGTCGTTGTTAAACGGTGGTTGAACAAGGGAAAATTGTTGTGTACCTAAAACTATCCCCCCAAGATTAAATGGGATAAAACGACTTACATAATAGTGCATCAAATTATAAAATACATAATCCTATCCCATTAGAAATCAATTAAACCAATGAAATTAAATTAAATTTATTCATTATAGCAATTAAGACCACCAACACCTCTGATCCTTCCTTTGCCGAACATTATCGAGTAAGGGTCCCATTTTTATTTTTATTTTTAGTACTTATAGAATTTGCAGCTCATAATTAAAAAAAAAACTTTTCGAACGCCGTGATAGCCATTAGATATATGATATAATCATATAACGTGTCAGTGAGACAACACCTTCACCGAGCTTTCGGGTGCTTGGCTGATAAACAATGAGTGAAGAAGAAAAAAGAAAATCATTAATTATATTGTGATTGAGGTAGGATACACGATGCTGCATTCGTAGTATCAATGAAAGAAAGTATCATTATGTTGTGCACTTCTCTCAAAAATATATATTGTCAAGAAGAACTGGCCGATAAACAATAGGTAAAGAGGGAGAAAGAGACAACAAACGAGGTGCTATGAAAAATTATTTCGTAATAGATTCACCTACTTATGAGGAGGCTGAATATATATCGACTTATGTAGCAAACCGAACATGCCATACCGAGTTGCCGAACATGTTCTGATGCTCCGCCAAGCAAGGACCGAACATGTTTGGCTGAGAACAAATTAGGGGGCTGTTGAGCGCATCCTTCTGTATGTGTGGTGTGTGGAGTGGGTGTGCAGCATTTGTGGCGTGTGTGTGAGGTGTGTGTGTGTGCGTGTATGTTGTGTGTGTGTGTGTGTATGTTAGGGAGTGATGAGCAATGCCCCCCACGACCCCCAAACCCCTATATATATATATATATATAAAGTTCAGGCTCAATTTATTTTGGGTCACGTTGGAGCTCAGTACTGAGCGTTAGTGTTCAGTCACCGAGCCCGAACGTGATGCTACGCAGATGTAGACATGATATAACATTAAAGCTAGGCTACCATAGTGGCTCGAGGTCACTTGCCCGGTCGGGGAAAAAAAACAAAAAAAAACAAATTATTTTAACATTTTATTGTTTATTCTAAATTGGGTGAAGAATTTCAATGTAACCTTGAGGCAAAAGTTGTTCGGTTTATTTTTCTGCATAACATAGTTTTTTTTTTTTTTTTTTTTTTTTTTTTTTTTTGGGACCTTCTCTGGTCCTTGCACGGGTTGGCCACCCGAAAATTAACGGCCCGACTAGTAGCCTCGCATTAAAGCAATAAAACATTGTTGAATATATTTTTTTTTATTGATGAACCCATATCGGGACATATAATTTGAAGGACTCAAAATTTGTACGATGTATAAGACAACAAAAAAATTTCCTTGAATTAAATATTCATTCTATAGTAAAATTGCATTCTAAATTTCAAATTTTCATTTCATCTTCAAAAATGTCATTTCTATTTTAAAATTTTTCGTCTTACTTGAGAACTTTCCTTTCAAGAATGTGGTATCCCTTCTTATTTGAACTGCATGTTAGAGATGGAATGAAAGTCTGGATGAGTTCATGAAATATTTTAATTGGATTGTCATTCTAAGTAAGAAATTTTCAGTCATAAATAGGTTAATCCAATCTAAATTAGAAGATATTTGTTGTTGTAGAATGAAAGTTAATTAAAACATTTCATAAACTCGTCCAGACTTCCATTCCATCTTGAACAAATAAATGTAGTTGGAAGGAAAAACTCATATTTAGACAGGAACTTATCAAATAAAACTGAAAATTTTAGAATTGGACAAACATTGGAAGAATAATTTATAAATATGAAGGATTTTTTTTTTTATGGAATGTTTTTTCAACTTTCATTTCTCGCGGGAATTTTTCTGTTAAAGTCGATTAACTAGTTCTCTTATACCCCGTTTAACAATAAAACCTAACAAAATATTTTTGTTCATCATTATTTATGAGAAACTATATAAGTTCATTATATATGTTGTGAAAGGTCTTATAGAGATATGTAAAAATCCTAGCAGTTGATAACATCCTATTACGGAATAACCATCTACAATAATAAAACAAAATAAGTATCTTCGAAGAAAAAAAACTTATCTGCCTGAAATAATGAAATAAAGTTTTAGTATAAGTTTGTTCGGGGAAGTACACAAAAGAATGGTAATGAAGCATAAAGGTGCATAAAAAAATGAGTATAAGGTTTAACACTATGTTATCAACTCTGACGTTCGGGACCCCCTTGATCGTCCGGGGTTGTCAGGTCGGACAGCTAGTCCGACAACCTCCTTGCGCAGTCTATCCGACGCATGAATGGCCAAAAAAAAAAAAAAAAAAATCCGAAAAACTATGTTATGCAGAAAAATAAACAGAACAACTTTTGCCTTTGGGTAACATCGAAATTATTTATCAAAATTGAAAAAAAAAAAAAAGCTATATTATGCATAAAAATAAACTAAACAACATTTGCCGTGGGGGTACATCGATATTCGTTATCAAATTTGAAATAAAAAATAAAATTATGTTATGCAGAAAAATAAATTGAACAACTGTTTTCTTCCAAGTGTGAGTGTGCGTGTGTGTGTGTGTGTGTGCGTGTCAGTGTGTGTTTGTGTGTGTAGACAGTGCATCTGTGTGTGTACATAGTGAGTATGTGCGTGCAGACAGTGTGTGTGTGTGTGTGTGTGTGTGTGTGTGCGACTAGAGAGTGTATGTGTGTGGCTGTGTGTATGCGTGCTCACGTGTGTATCACTCATTGTGTTTGTGTGTGGATACAATGTGTTTGTGTGGATGCCGGTGTCACTACAATTGCTGCATCTGCCGGAACGGATGGTCAGCACGTTGCGTCAGACGAAGCAATTGTAGTTACTCCATCGGCAGCAGTTGCTGACTGCAGCAGCAGGATCTCCATTTAAACTCCTCATGCAATCCACCCCCCCCAACAACCCACAATCACACCTCCCCCACCGTATCTGACTTTTTTTTTTTTTTTTTTGACTCGGAACATCATGAATTTTTTTTTGGAGGGTCCCGTAGTGGTGCACATACGCCCCCCCATTTTTTTTTTGTTTTTTTTTGCCAAAAAATAATTGTCGATTTTCCGGACAACTTACCCCTAACGGTCTCCCAAACACGTCCGGGGGAGGCGTCTCCCCATCGGACAGCTGGCAACCTAGGTTTAACATGAAAAACGTCACTTTATTATAAAGTCATCCTAACGGGATAGGCCGTGCCTCATATAAAGAATGAACTGGATTTTAAAGCGGTAAATAAAAAATTCATTCGACAAGGATGACGATCATCTGATCAATTTAAAAAAGAAACGACTTCTTATGGCTAAAACATTGAAAAATTGTACATGGAAACAACCAATAAAACATTGATTTAATTTTAAGGGTTGGCAATGACCCTTGCAAATATAAATATATAGATACTTATGTAGCAACAAAGCGATATTATCAATCCCCAAACTCCTCAAGGTAGTTTTTTTTTTTTTTTAACCACATTTGCAAGAGTTTTAAAAATTATTAAAGTGGAAAATAGAAACAACCAACCATGACTCATTCAACATGGAATCCTTGGCTTACTTTGTCAAAACAGTTCATGATAGTAAATAAATTTGCTTATTTGTCGTAGTATCCATAGAAATGATAATTAAAATTCGCAACATTGAAGTATCGAATATTTTGTTCAAGTTTCTTACAGATCCCTCTATGGTCAAGTAAACCGATTATTGTATGATGTGTTTGTATATGATTCTATTATGTGTACTAGGAATAAGGCTTGCAATAGTGGTTAAAATGTTAGCACCTCTCAAGTCAGACTTTCCTAACTTCTCTTTTATAGTGGGTTTAGTCTCCCTATGGATCGAGCGAGGAGGCTGGACGAGTTGGTGAGATTGGAGGAGGCGATGAAAGTGAAGTGTTGTAGAGCATATTCTATTGGGGATGAGTCTAAGAGAGACGAGGTGCCGTGAAAAAGAGATGTAGAGGAAGAGGAGTCCCTTGTATAAGGAGGGGCAAAAATGAAAGATGTCCTCTGATTGGAATAGGTCATGGAGGAGGACAACAAAACTGCGAGGGCATCCGAGATGAATGGGACACCACCTTTGACGTCCATTAGGGGAACCACTATGGACCAAAAGAACAATGGTACACAATAAAACTGGTTCAAAAAAGCAAGGGACAGAAGCAAGAGAAACAAGATAATGGTACTAAGATGCCTAATTTACTCTTATCTTGAAACCCGAAGAAAAAAAAACGAATGAACGGCGAGCATTCATTCTGTAAAAGAAAGAAAACAAAACAGACTGCAAGTTTCTACCATATAATGGATACCTGCAAAAAAACGATGTGTGAAATAATCTTGAAACCAAGAGAAGGAGAGTAAAACAAACCACAAATGAATATCATCTAGAAAAAAAAAACATGACGGATTGCGAGTGTCCGATATCTTAAAAAAACACATGCAATAGAGAGTTGTGAGAAAAACTAGAGAGCAAAGTGAACAAATTGCAATTATGTATCATCGAATGACATTCAACCAACCATCCACCAAGTTTACAAACAAGCTTCAGTGAGAAGTCGAGAAGGGTACTCACGCTCCAACTGCGCACTTTTCGATCACCTTACATCAACTAAACCTGACTATGCCTCTCTTAGTGACTCACCACTTCGGTGACCCATCCCTCAACACACTATGAAAACTCAATACTCTCACTAGAAACAAATGAGGCAAAATGACTTGTGGATGGCCCCCCCCCCCATCCGACATGCGTAAAAGAAAGGACAGATGGTTTGCATACGTGATGAACTAAAGTATAACTAAACATTTAAGTCAAGGGTATCTCACTAGTGTCGATGCCCCTGACACGACTAAAAGGAAGATCCGATGGTTTGCATATATGATGAACTAAAGTATAACTAAACATTCAAGTCTGACTCAATGGTATCTCACAAATGTCGACGATACTCTAGTACTACACCAGAGCAATTTTGATATATTATTTACCAGTCGACACACACTAAGGAACTATGGCTTAATACGTTTTCTTATCTCAATGGTGTGTTTTTCTACTCTTTGTATACATCATTAACATTCTTACTTTTATAGGTGTGATCCTACTACTCGATAACCACAGGTTGGTCATAGTGCACTATACGTCCCTCAAGGGGTACATTAGCAGGGATGGCCTCTCATGTACCCTATAAAAAAGCCTTATCCCACTCTCCCTGTAAGATAAATATTTTTCCATTGAGTCTCCCTATAAGCCCCCCCACCTCTCTCTCTCCCTCGTCCTATAAGAAGATATCATTACCATCTTTCTTTACCTTAGAGGGGGCTTCCCATCCCTTTGCATCTCCTTGCCCTATAAGGGGACCTTGTGGTCTCTGACCTTTGAAGAATGTTCTTGCGATTTGCATGCAATGTGGCGTTGAGGTCGCCACTTCCCGGTTTCCTGACCGCGGATCATATAGCGCTTCTATTGTGGTTCGGTGAGATCGTGTGCGGGCCAAGGCAAATAATTTTTTGTCCATTGTCCCTTTTGTTTCGTGGCGTGCCATTCGCCCCCTAATACGTGTTCCTTCCCACCGTTGCGTCGCGTAGGTCCGGAGCTCATGTTGTAAGGATTGTACTTCCGGATGACTATTGAGAGCTACCTGACTCTGGTGTTTTTCCTGTTCTTGTTGTTCAAGCTGGTGAAGGCGGTTATGGACTTCCATTTCCTGTTGGTTCTTTCGTGCTGCCAAAAGTTTGGAGTATTCTCTGCATTTTTTCCCCAAATAGAGAAGACCGTTGTTGAACCAGTCAGTTTGCCACGGTATGTGCTGTTTTTGTGTGTGCCAAAACTCCCGGCAGTCCTTGATATATTTACGGAAGGCGGGTTGATGCAGGATGGACACATTTAGTTTGTAAAAGCCTGGTCCCTGATCCGGTTTCTTGCGAAACGATATAACGATGGAGCACATTTTATGGTCCAGGCCCGGATGCGGGCTAGCGGGAAGGATTGCCGCCAACAGCAGCGACCCCGCCATGTCGTCTGAGATTAGGATTAAGTCAATACGGGATCTAGAGTGTACTTTCGTCCCCGTTTTCCGCAGGCATGAGTAGAAACGGGCATTTGGGTTGAGTCTGCGGAAAGACTCATAGATCTTTAGAGAGAGGCATAGAACTCCTATCATCCGTTCGTTCTCGTCTATATATGCAGGTGTCGGGCAGGGTGTCTTCCACCTGTCCATCCAGCGATCCCGGGCTGCATTAAAGTCCCTCGTTATGATTATCGGGACTCCATCCAGGATCTGTGCTTTTAGGCCCTCGAAAAAATCTCTCCTCTCCTTTATAAGATTCGGTTCGTAGATGCACAGAATACAAAAGATCTCTAGTTTCAGAGCGACAAGGACTGAGACCCACTGGCCCCCTTCCTGATCTATCGCCCAATACACCGGATCAGCCCGAGACTCTGGGGGGAACCAGATAGCCACTCCGACACTCCCTGGTTTCGGTGAGTGTGCCCTGATCGCATTATGCGGCCATATTTTCTTATGGACGTGGTTGTGTTCCGGAGTGTCCATCAAATGTGTTTCCTGGATGCACACCACGTCCGACCACTTTTTGTCCCCTACCCCCCTGATCAAGTCCCATATCGCATCCTGTTTGTCGGGTTTGCAGGATGCCAGACCGTTAACATTCAGGGAGCGCAGGTCCAGGTCCGCTGCCCGCCGGCATTGGTTCCAGATCCGATCCTTCCAGTACACTGCTTTAACCGGGTCCATTGTTTTAGGTGCCGAGACGAACGGGGGAGGGATGCGGGAAGTGCGGGAAGGAGGGACGAGAGAGAAAACAGATAACAGGGGACGAACCGGGAGATGCAGCGGACCATGCCCAAGAGATGGATATCGATCCCTTCCAAGCCGCTTTCGTCCCAGAACCAATGGAGGTGGACCCCCTCCCGGCAAACGCCGGCGAGTCGCCCGAAGGGCTGACCCCCGGGGGAGAGGTTGCAGCGGGGGAGGAAGGAGCCCCACCACCACAGATGCCTATGAAACAGAAGCTCATCGCCATTGCAAACTCGCTTATGACCAACCTCAAAGCCAGGTATGGCCCCCGCACAGAAGAATTATGGGATCAAACATACCTAGAACTGTTCCCGTTGTTGGACACCAGCACCTCCCTCAAAAGGGTGCTCGAGCACGGACTGCACCCGGGGGTGGGATGGACGGAAGCGTGACACAGACTAGCCACCTTAGTCTTTTCACGTTTCCAGCCACCCCGACCAACCACCGAGAATGGGGAAGACGTAGAAATGGCACAGAACTATGACGACCACAGCGAAAAGCTCCCCTCGACCTCGGACCCGCCCGCCCCCCCTCCCGACCCGGCACCCCCCGACCCCGAAGAAGACACCCCACTGGAGTTAGTGCGAAAGAAAAAACTCAGACACGTAGTAGAACAGGGCCAGGATATGGGGACATTGTCACAGGCCGCTATACTGCTGATTCCCGTACGCAGGAGAGACGGGAAATGGGAGATTGGCCTGTCCCCGGCCGGGAAGGACAGGCAGGGCGGACTCACACTACAAGGTGGCGTGGGCTAGTGCGAGCTACGGGGAGCTTTGCGCCGGTAGCGCCGAAACTGCCACGAACAGTCGTGGGGTTCATCTCACCTCGGCGACATGCGTCCGGGACTTGCCACGTCGGTCGAGGGCGTGGCGGCGACACGTGGGACGCGAGATCTGCGGAGGCCGGTGAAAGCGAGTTTTGGCCATGCGCGGGCTCCGGAAGGGAGCAAAGGGCGCGCTGGGCCAGGGAAACTCGCGGGCGGACGCAGCGTGAAGCTGACTGGAAGAAGACGGCACATCATCGACATCGCCTTTCGTGTAGAAGACGTATTGCCACAAACTGCAGCGCGACGTGCGGAGCGGAACAGCGCAGACGATCGCACGGGGGAGGACTTGGCGACACGGGGAGAGTTGTCAAGAAAGCAAGAAATAACCCCAAGGCGAGAGAGACGACAGGCCAGTGGAAGAAAGGGCGGTGGAAACGACGAAAGGAGGGACGGGATAAACACAGAGAGGAGGACACAGCGGGCCAAGGAGGTTGAGGGGAGGTGTGGCATGACCTCAAAGAAAGACACGCGAGGCCCCGGGACGCGACGAACGGTAATAGCAGGGGAGAGAGGAAGAATAAAACACCGGGTGGGGGGAAGAAAACGGGGAGAAACGGCGGAGAAGAGGAATCAAAGAGCAGGGATGAGGAAGACAGTAGAAGGAAAAGGACGAAAGGCGGGTGGGAAAACGATAAAAAAAAAAAAAAAAAAAAGCGAGTTGTTGAGGAAAAGGAGGGGGGGGGCCCAAATTGACACGAGGGATCGGGGAGAAACGTCCAGGGAACTGGTACGGGGGAACGGGGAGACCGTTTCAGGGAGACCACGCCCGGCCGGCTGGAACGTGTCGGTGCGATCACCGGAACAGGTAAGAGTGGAGTGCATCACCACCGCGGCAGCAGAGGGGGACGCGCACCGGGTGGGGGGAAGGAAACGGGGAGGAACGACAGAGAGGAAGAATCGAAGAGCAGGGACGAGGAAGACAGTAGAAGGGAGTAGGGACGAGGAAGACAGTAGCAGGAAAAGGACGGAAAAGGTGGGTGGGGGAACGATCGGAAAAAAGAGAAGCGAGCTGTTGAGGAAAAGGAGGGTGGGGGCGCAAATCGACACGAGGGATCGGGGAGAAACGTCCAGGGAACTGGCACGGGGGAACGGGAAGACCGTTTCAGGGAGACCACGCCCGGGCAGTAGGAACGTGTCGGCGAGATCACCAGGACAGGAAAGGGTGGAGCGCATCACCATAGCTGCAGCAGAAGGGGACGCATCGCAAACGACTAAGAGACAGAGACGAGGTAAGTAGGCGGCACTCTTCCCCTTGGGCGAGCGAGGCAAGAGTAACGGCGGCCTGACACGGTTAAGGGCACCAGTAAAGGGAGGAGGGACAGCGAACGTGGAGGGCGCAATCGTGGCCTCCCATCCTGCACCAGCCAGTCTCTTGGAAGAAAAAAAAAAAAAAAAAAAAAAAAAAACAACCAAAACGAGTAAGAACCAAAAAACGAGGAAGAACCAAAAAACGGAGGAACCCGCAAGCATACAAAAGTAAATAGTCAGATATAAGTAGGAAACAACAGCAAAACGGCCACCATGAGATTGATAAACAGAACACAGTGGGCGCACAGAGGACTGGACTCAATGCTCTTTTATAGCGGAGCAATGAGACACATCGCGGACGACCACCTCAGATACGGGAAATGGGCCCAGCAGAGCCAGGCCCCGCGGGAGCCCAAACTGGGCCCGGCGGCATTCACACAGACTGGTGAAGAAGAGGGGTCGCAACGACGGGTGGAGGACACCGGGGTGTTAACAGAAGAAGAGAAGGCAGTGGAACTACACAAGCAAACAGGCCGGGGTAGATCACAACCACCCCCCATGCAGGCCTCCGACAGCCACACCGCCCAACTCTCCTGGGCTGACCGACTTAAGGGCCTGCCCAAGGGCCGCATGCTCACAATCCAGAGAGGCCAAAAGGGCCTGCGCATTGGGAACCTGGACATCCCGCTGGAGGGACTGCCGCCAGCCCGGGCGATCTTCATGTCAAAACTCTTGTTCCCATCGGAAACAAAAGTGGTCACACAAGGAGGGAAACAGGTAATGGTCAAAGCATACCCTAATACAGGAGTCTCCAGCAGAGACGAGATCTACACGAAGCACGCGAACAATTAGGTTTTTCACAATGAGAAAGCCAAGTGGATCGGCCGAAGGTTGGAAACACTCAAGGGGAATGCCGACCAGGCGAGATATCAGTTTCTAATACAGCCTGTCTCGAATACTCTGTTCACGGTCCTGAGCATGCACGAAGCGGACAAACAACTGATCGACGGGTGGCAGCACCTGAGGTGTGAGCGGTCGGAGGTGCGCATCCACCAGTGGGTGCCGCAACGAAGGCTGGGCCCAGAAGAAAGAAGGGCCCAACTGATGCAAGACCATTACTGGGTGGAGTTCCGCTATATGCCTGTCGAGATTCAAGCTGCCTTCGTCTATGATTTCGGGTTGATGTATGATATTGTGGCCTTCATTGACCCCCTCCCCTCCTTTGTTGCCAAAAGGGACGATTATCTGATGCAGGCCCTTGACTTCCCCCTGGGCCAGCCTTTCTCCCTGGATGACGTGATTCCGTACAGGGTAGGGAGCAAACAATACATGATTCATACCGCGCATAAGATGCGCCCATGGTGCCCCAAATGCAGAACATATGGGCACCTCTGCACGGAGTATGTCTGTCCACTACACCCACAGAAGAGGACTCGATCTTCTGGCAGGTTGCAGAGGGACCCAAATAAGGCGACTCACTGGCGTACCGTGGACCCGGGCCACGAGGGATGGGTGTACTTGGAGGACCGAACGAAAGAAAGGGTCCCAAAGGGATGGGCCTAGGAAAGAACAGGTCAGACAGAATGGGAAACACGCCCTCCAAATACATGGACCCCCCCGGCGCCGGTGGAAGAGAAGATACAGGAAACGCAGAAAATCCCTTAGTTGGAAAATGAGGAGAATAAGGAAAATACGGACAACCGGAATTGGACGAAGGTGGAAAGGAGGGGAGTGAAAGAGAAATGGATGCCAAAAAAAAATTGGGCCCTGGAATTGGGCAGAAGGAAGGAAACAGTGGCAAAACCCCCAGAGACCCGCTGGGTCCCCATGCGGAGCGCTACGTCCCCACCTCTACGCAAACAAAGGAAAGTTGCTTCACACAGCACAGGAACAGAGGGGAAACACCGACCCCGGGACAGGTAACTAAGGAGGTGGCCAAAAGGAACACAGAACAGACAGAACCCCCACCGGCGACAGAACTGGACCAGGCTGGAATGCAAAATAACACGGAAAAAAACGGGGGAGGGATGGGGGAAGTACGGGGAGGAGGGACCAGAGAGAAAACAGATAACAGGGGACGAACTAGGAGATGCAGCGGACCATGCCCAGGAGATGGATATCGATCCCTTCCAAGCCGCTTTCATCCCAGAACCGATGGAGGTGGACCCCCTCCCGGCAAACGTCGGCGAGTCGCCCGAAGGGCTGACCCCCAGGGGAGAGGTTGCAGCAGGGGAGGAAGGAGCCCCACCACCACAGATGCCTGTGGAACAGAAGCTCATCGTCATTGCAGACTGGCTTATGACCAACCTCAAAGCCAAGTATGGCCCCCGCACAGAAGAATTATGGGATCAAACATACATGGAACTGTTCCCGTTGTTGGACACCAGCACCTCCCTCAAAAGGGTGCTCGAGCACGGACTGCACCTGGGAGTGGGATGGACGGAAGCGTGGCATAGACTAGCCACCTTAGTCTTTTCACGTTTCCAGCCATCTCGACCAACCACCGAGAACGAGGAAGACGTAGAAATGGCACAGAACTATGACGACCACAGCGAAAAGCTCCCCTCGACCTCGGACCCGCCTGCCCCCCCTCCCGATCCGACACCCCCCGACCCCGAAGAAGACACCCCACTGGAGTTAGTGCGAAAGAAAAAACTCAGACACGTAGTAGAACAGGGCCAGGATATGGGGACATTGTCACAGGCCGCTATACTGCTGATTCTCGTACGCAGGAGAGACGGGAAATGGGAGATTGGCCTGTCCCCGGCCGGGAAGGACAGGCAGGGCGGACTCACACTACAGGGTATGACCTCCTTTTGGGCGGAACCGAAGAACTGTCAATCGGAAGCGGCTGCGGGGCTCCTGCAGATGCACCTGGACACATACATTGCTGAGAATCTTCCCCCAGGTGCACAAGCTATGGCATCGGTGTCGCTCGACCCAAAAAAAATTGCTCTCAGAGATGTATACATCCGATACGAGCCGGACAAGGACGCAGGCCTTAGATGGCACACTCACTCCCAATTGTTAGATCTGCAAACAGTCAAGATCAGGTCCAGCGAGACCTGGACAGTGCAAGATGTTCAGCGATGCCTGGGAACAATGCTTAGACTGGGCATGCAGAGAGGAGCAGCAGGGTGGGATTGGGAAAAGCTTCCATGGGTCCGTCTCGACACCTAAAACAATGGACCCGGTTAAAGCAGTGTACGGGAAGGATCGGATCTGGAACCAATGCCGGCAGCCAGCGGACCTGGACCTGCGCTTCCTGAATGTTAACGGCCAGGCATCCCGCAAACCCGACAAACATGACGCGATATGGGACTTGATCAGGGGGGTAGGGGACAAAAAGTGGTCGGACGTCGTGTGCATCCAGGAAACACATTTGATGGATACCCCGGAACACAACCACTACCACAAAAAAATATGGTTGCATAAGGCGAGCAGGGCACACTCCCCGAAACCAGGGAGTGTCGGAGTGGCTATCTGGTTCCCCCTAGAGTCTCGGGCTGATACGGTGTATCGAGGACTGCTGGGAGTTCTGGCACACACAAAAACAGCACATACCA
The DNA here is from genome assembly GCA_003427395.1 of Chara braunii. Lineage (NCBI taxonomy): Eukaryota > Viridiplantae > Streptophyta > Charophyceae > Charales > Characeae > Chara > Chara braunii. The sequence continues at coordinate 681,836 of BFEA01000489.1, forward strand.
TGGGAAACTGACTGGTTCAACAACGGTCTTCTCTATTTGGGGAAAAAATGCAGAGAATACTCCAAACTTTTGGCAGCACGAAAGAACACCCAGGAAATGGAAGTCCATAACCGCCTTCACCAGCTTGAACAACAAGAACAGGAAAAACACCAGAGTCAGGCAGCTCTCAATAATCATCCGGAACTACAATCCTTACAACATCAGTTTCGGACCTACGCGACGCAGCGGTGGGAAGGAACACGTATTAGGGGGCGAATGGCACGCCATGAAACAGAAGGGACAATGGACAAAAAAATATTTGCCTTGGCCCGCGCACGATCTCACCGAACCACAATAGAAGCGCTATATGATCCGCAGTTAGGAAACCGGGAAGTGGCGACCTCAATGCCACATTGCATGCAAATCGCAAGAACATTCTTCAAAGACATGTTCACCTCCAGGTACCCTGGTAGGGAGGAGGCAGCCTGAGAAAGGGAGATTACAAACTTTCTAGCACCATTGGAGAAGACCCTGACAGATCAGCAAAGGGAGCAACTTGACAAACCCCTAACCAAGGAGGAGGTCTGGACAACGCTGAAACAGATGGACGACGAAAAAAACCCGGGGGTGGATGGATTCCCAAAAGAATTCTTGGAATCGCTCTGGCCAACTATGGCCCCGGACCTCATGGCCTTTTATCAGCACATGTTGGAAACAGGACACATGGGGGAGCTGGTAGGACGAGGGGTCCTCACCCTGCTGCATAAAAAAGGCGACCGAATGGACATCAGGAATTATAGACCGATAACCTTGCTTACTATGGTATACAAAATGCTCTCCAAAGCCTTGGCAAACCGCCTGATTCTGGTTTTGGAAGACATCATCCATCCGGCACAAACGGGGTTCATTAAGGGACGCAGAATCCACGATAACATTTTACTGGTTAACGAAATCCTTAAGCTAACGAGGCAAGATAAAGGTAACGCAGCCGTGATCTTCATCGATTTTGCGAAAGCATACGATCACGTGGATTGGACCTTCTTAGACAGATGCATGCAAAAAATGAATATAGGGCTAGCCTTTCGACGCTGGACGAAGATCTTACACCACAATGCGACCATGAGCGTCCAGGTGAACGGATTGATGGCACCAGATATCTCGCTGCAACGCCCGGTCCGCCAAGGGGATCCCCTAGCACCCTTCCTTTTTATCATCGTGATGGAGGCACTGGCAGCAAACCTGCGTACTAACAAAGACCTTAGAAAACTACAGATTTTTGCCATCCCGGAGGAGGCGATCCCGGTATGCTCGATGTTCGCAGACGACCTAACGGTAATGGTGGATGCCACCCCCACGAATATGGAGGAGATCAAACATCTGCTGGACCGTTTCACAGAGGTCACGGACATGACGGTCAACTGGGGGAATAAAACGCTTGGATGGTGCCACCACCAAGGAGTGCGTCCACTGGAACAACCTAGAGTCAAATGGCTGCCGAAAAATGCCCCGGTTAGAGTATTGGGCATAATGTTGACGACATCCGGGAAACCAGCCTCCAACGACGAATGGATTCTCAAACCAGCACTGCAAAAACTGACGAGTTGGAACGATAAGCATACATCCCTGATTGGGAGAGCGCTGGCAATCAACAATGCAGTCTTGGAAGCCTTGTGGTACAGATCATCCCTTTGGGCCCTCAACAAAGACACGGTCAGATCACTCAAGAGGCAAAGTACCGCCTTGTTGTGGAGAGGCAACAACGAACTACCAAATGTCATAAGTAGGGTGGTGTGGTCATCAATGATCTAGCCCAAGGACAAAGGGGGGCTGGGTATCCTGGACCCAGTCATCCAGGTCACCACCTTGATGGTACAATGGGTCAAAAGACTCATTTTCACGCCGGACCTCCCTTGGTACCATCTGGCCCTGGAACAAATCACTAGACTGGCCCCGCAAGCGCCGCGAGGACTGGACCCCCTAATATGGTTAGAGGGCCGCCACTGGTCCATCGCAGTGCCCCCGCATTGACAGAGAGTCCACGCGAGGAGCAGCAAGGACTGACCTGGCCAAAGACGACTTCTGGCCTCGGGTGTTGAGAGTCTGGCGCCAACTCCAGCTACCGGAGAAATCTATGCCGAGCAGGTGGGAAGAAGTGATGAGACAACCCCTCTTTGGCAACAGGAACATTACGGACAAAAACGGTAGGGTGCGCTGCAGTTCAGCCCCCCCATGGAACAACTGGGTTAGAAATGGCGTATTAAGGATTAAGGATTTATGGGACACGACGACTAGGGACTGGAAGACAGCACAACGACTGAGGGGTCAGTTGAGGTATTGCCACGACATTGAAAGGAATCTCGAAACCCTGATCTAAGACATCCCCCTGGACTGGGTACGCACCCTCCGTAAAGGCCCTCGGCCAGCAAAAGGGGACTGGGTTGCAATCCGGGGCGACACACAGACTGTTGGGAGGGTGGTGGAAACACGGGCAGATGAATCCCAGATCAAACTCTTTTGGAAAGGAAAAAACAACATCCTTACCGCTCACTCCCCGGTCATGGAACGGTGGGGGAAGAACGAAGAATGGTATAGAATCCGGGTACTGGAACACGATCGCGAATGGATCGTCTATCGTCCCGACACTCCTTTAGTCGAACTAGCCTTCGACCCGGAGGATTGGCACTGGAAACCCACACGGAGAACACAAACCAACCTCCTCGCCCTATCGGTAAAGGCGACCTACCGCCTGCTGAGGCCGAAGGTGAACCTAAAAGAAATAGTCAAAACTCGCTGGATAGCCCACTTGAACATGAGTCGGGGGTCAGTCCGCCCGATCCGGTGGTTTGCAACCACACGCTCCAAACCCGCCAAACTGGCGTCGCTGCAGTGGCAGATCGAGCACTCTGCCTTCCAACAAACAACTGGTTAATAGACCGCACGACCCTGGAGCAGAAGGGTCTGGCGCTCCCCTGGTGCAAATCATGCCAGATGGCCTTCCCCTCTTGAAAGATCCCGGAGACTATCGAGCACATTTTCCTGCAGTGCCTGGGGGCGGTCCTCACTTGGCGCTGGTGGGACAGGATATGGCGCCTCCTTGACACAGGCTCCGACTGGCCGTGGGATTGGAGGGCGATGCTGTGTGAAGCTTGGACCTCCCCCACAGACAGTGATTTTGAAAACAACATGTTCAAAACAAGGAGGAGAGCTGTAATCTGGGCACTTTGGGGGAAGCGCTGCACTCACGCCATAGAGGGCATCCACATGGAGGGAGAGGAAGTAATAGAAATAATCAAGCAGTACATACAGCAGAAACTCCTCTCACGATGGCAGAAAACAAAAAATCAGTTACACAAGCTACACAGGAAGAAGGGCATCCAACAGGCAATTAATCAATTCTCAAGAGACTGGCTGGGGGGGGGAAAAGGGGGGTTGGATTGCTTATGTCCAATGGGATGGTGAAGGACAGGGACAGGAGGGACAGGCTCCGGGACAAGAGCAGGCAGATTTCAAGAGGGACTACTGCATCTCCTTCAGCGAATGGACTAAAGTGGACCAGAGCGTGCCGTTGCTATCTCCGACGGATTTTCCGGACCCGTTCCCAGAGTTGGGCACCGGGCGCCCACAGCCGCACCCACCTGCACCCACCTGACCCACAAGGTGATGGGTCGGACTTAGCTCTACATGAGCTGTCTTGGGTGGTTATGGGCGGGTGCAGCCAGCATGCCTTTCTGGGTGACGGGCGGGTGAAGATTTGACCTGGGTCACTCACTGGGTGGGTGGAAGGCGGGTGATGGCTTGGCATGGGTCACCCGACCCATAGACCCAGGATGACCCTGAAATTATGCAAACCTCCCCCCCCCCCGCCCCTTGTGTAGTGCGTCGGGCTTGAGGTTGAGAGCCAAAGAAAAAAGTGCCTGATTCAGTTGACCAGGTCCTGATAAAGTAACGCCAGTGCGAAAGAAAAAAAGCGGCACGCTCCAGCAGTGCAGCTGCCTCTGGGAAAAAAAAAAAAATCTTGAAATATTTTCCTTTGAGATGTTCGAGTCTCATTGCTTTGTTTTGTTTTTTTTGTTTTTTTTTTTAATATAAAGCCCAGGTTGTTGTAGAAGCCGGAGTCCAAACACACGGGGTTACTGACAGAGCTATTGGTTGTCCTGACAGTCCCTTATCCTCCGTAAGACCACTTTCCCTACCCATCCTCTCGGCAATTCTCCTAGCGTACCCCTATCCTACTATCCTACCTGAGTATTGAGTACTCAAGACTATCACCATGCTATGTTGCCATTGTTTTAATAATAGGATTTTAGATGTCGTTGTTGCAATGCTATGTTGCCGATGAAATGGTGATGGTGTAAGGGACTGTGCAGGAGGGTGCCGGTTCGAGGCCGTCCGTGTACGGCGGGGCATGATGCTCCAAACACACGTTGTTCAGTAATCACTGTGAAGGCGTCCGTGAACCTCGGGCAGTTGGCCCTTGTGCGTGAGCGGGATAAAGTAGCGGTGGTGAGCTGCGTGTTGTCCAAGCGGAGTGTGTGTGGATTGTTCGAGTCCGTGGTGTGGTGTGTGTGTGGGTGTGGTGTGAGTTCAAGGACGCTACAACCTTGGAGGTGGGCCGCATATCACGACCGGTATGGATGCAGTTTTTATAACAACTCCAAGGGTTGTAGTGGTTACGATACTTCGCTTCTGTGCAGGAGGGTGCCGGTTCGAGGCCGTCCGTGTACAGCGGGGCATGATGCTCCAAACACACGTTGTTCAGTAATCACAGGCTGATGCGGGTGGGTGTGGATGAAGAAAATTCAGGTATTGGACGCGGGCGGGTGATGATACTCTTACGGGTGCGGGCGGGTGTGGGTGAGGGCTTTTTTCGGGTCCTGGGCGGATCGGGCGTGGGGCTGAAATTTCAAAAAATATTTTGGGTGGGTGGGGTCATCTAAAAGTAAAAAATAAAATTCTTGGGCCTGGTGGATGGGGGGGAAAAACAATTGGGCGGGTTGGGTCGAGGGTGAGGAAAAAAAAAAATTGCCCACCTCTGCCCGTTCCCCCCCCCAACAGCTTTCCTTGGCAGACATGCGGTGGTACGGCGCAGAATAGACCGTCGGCATGGATGTGGCATCACCGAGACCAACAGAGGAGTGTGACGACCCCCCGTTCGTCAATTTAAGCAGCTCCAAGCGGGGGCCATAATATCCAACACGTCCACAGAACAACTGCAAAGTTTGAATTTCATACAGCGACAAGCACAACAATAAATTAACTGATTCATTTCATGTCAAACCGCCCTGGCCCAAGCAACAAAACCCCCTGGAGTAGCCATTTGGCTACACCCGATGTCAAGGTATACTATGTAATGGTTTCAATGGAGTGAATGCCCGTTCCCGTTCAAACGGGTAAGTTCAATTCCCCAAGCACTTCGTCCAATTCCGTTCAAACCGTTTACAGGCTACGTTGTGGGAAGTGATTAAACTTGGTGCACGCACGTACGGGGCTACCACGGGGTGCGGCGAGTTTGGTAATATCACAAAAAAAAAAAAAAAACCTCTATATCCCTCTCAAAACCCCCTAAACTGCCCCCCCCGCCTTGCAAAGCATATTCTCAACTGCCGCAGCCAATCCCNCCTTTTTTTTTTTTTTTTTTTTAATCAGAACCTCTCGGTTCTGGCTCCTGCCATTATGGGGAGCGACAGTCCGGTTCCTATTCCTTCGGCAAGTCAATCAGGAGTACAAGGATAACCCACAGGAGGCCCAAGTGAGCGACATTGATTGCTTCCGTCAGGAAGGATATAACACCCCTCACCCCTGCCTAAATTAACCTGTTGCAACTAAGCTTTTTCTGTGTGGCATCTACATGTCCCTTCTGCCTCTGTGTGCTCCTCTCAGCTATGGGCTGTCGGTTACTGCATGTATCTCTAGAGCATGTCATGCTTGATTTCAACATGGTTGTTGTCATGTTCATGACTTTTTGTTGTAGCGTCCATTGCAGATTGTAGTGGCCCTGCGATATCCTGAGGCATGTAGAAACACGGGAAGGATGGGGTCACCCTTTTTTGGAACGCCCGATCATGAGGGAACATTATTCCTATAGCACTGTTATCCCCATTCTGAATTGGATGTAGTCTAAGTTTATTCATGCTCACTATTTGGGTCATCTAACCCCTCCATCCGTATAGTGTATATCCGTGGGTGGGGTCGCGGCTTTGGAATCCATTGCGGGTTGCGGCGAAGCCCTAACAGCCAAGGTGCCTCGTCGTCCTCTGTTCTGATTGGAAGAATAACCACCCGTGAAAATCGGACTACTGGAGGAGGGGCGGGCCCGACTACGATGCTCAAGTGATCTTTAATGAAAATAAGTTTTATGGTGGCCCGTGGTTGTTGTTCTGTATTGCCCCCTAGTTGTTCTACTGGCGTTGCGAAGTTGGGAGCAGGGGCATGCTCAATTTCCAGTTTGTTGTTGTTCCCCTCTCTTGTTGTTGTTGTTGTTGTCAAGTGTGGGGAACTGTGGGTTAGTAACCGATGCCGAAAAATGAGATATAGTCAATTTTAGGTATGTATGATTTAAATTATGACGGTCACCCTGTGTTGTCGTCCAAGTTGGAGCTATGACTCATCCCATCACTTTCTTTGTCTGATTCAAGTTTCACATCTAACGGTTGTGCTATTTTTTTCTGCAGTCGGTCTTAGTTGTGGGTTTGTTGTGCCTGCCTGACGGTACCCCATGCTCACGACATCTTGATGTGGAGGAGGGGTCCGAGGAGGTGTTGCAACACCAAATCTTTCGGGCCTACATTGACAGGGGTTGCCTCGTGCAACCCCCCTCATATATGGTTTCCACCTCTTGCACAAGGACTGCAAGTCAGGTAATGCCTTCCCACGTTGTATCATGCACTTCTTGTTTTCATTGGATTATGGTGGCCTATTTAAGTCCCAGACAGTGTTCAGTTAGGAGCTTTTACTATTTTGTTTGTCGTCGTGTTTTTCTAACCTTTTCTTTGAGATCATATACTGCATTTCTGATCCGAATGGCCACCACTTACTAGTCGACTGTGGACGAGTCCTCGAATCCGTCTATGTATGGTGTGAGCGAGGTTGTGTTCACGAAGACCCGTTGTATGTTCCCCCATTGTTAGGGGAGAATAGCCATTTGGTCCCCTTGGGCCATCAGCCCAAGTAGGACCATGTTTGTGATGACCTTAAACATGGCCCCACTCGTCACGGGACCTAGTGAGGAGGCAAGGGGTATCCCAACAATCCCAAGGATACCCACAAGATAACGGCCCGCAAGACCCAACTACTTGTACTCGTCTCCCCCGCCCGACCCCACCGGTGAGAACACGACCGCAGTTAGCCAAAATTTCCCAAAAGGTTATAGAGGTTGACCTTGACATTAAATCTGTTACTATCAATGAAATTGTCCAACCCAATAAACAGAAGAGGGAAGCACTTTGGAACCAGATAACTCAAGACACAAAG
>BFEA01000489.1:694284-703389 GCA_003427395.1 Chara braunii
AGAATTCATAACGAATTGCGGAGTGACCCTCCACCAAAAGTTGTTTGATTTACAATTGTGTATCACAAAGTTTTTTTTTTTTTTTTTTTTTTTACAGGGAGTGTGTTGACCAAGGTCAATCTCAAGGAAACTAGGTAGCCTTTTAGTAACCAATGTAAATTATGATATTATTTTATGTACTTTAATTTGTATGATGATAAAAATGATTTGTTTTGACGAATTGTTGTTGTAAAAGATAAATTTTTTAAACTCGAATCTCACTTTGTAAGTTTGAACAGGTACACGACATGTCTCCCATTAAGCATCAACAAGATGCAATTGTGAATTTGACAACGTACTTGTAGTTTTAGGAATTTGGTTTGCAACACAGTTGGAAGGGATTCATGCATGGCAACATGTTAGTTAGTTTTTGTCCTAGGCTAACAGAGTGGTCCGATGTCACTTGCTCGGCTGGACAAAAAAAACAATAAACATAAAAATAGAAATATTATTTTTAATTTTAATTTTTATTTTAAATTTGGTGAAAATTTTCGATGTCATCCTGAGGCAAAAATTGTTCAATTTGTTTTTCTGCATAACATAGTTTTTTTTTGCAGATTTTGTTGATGTTTTTTTTTTTTTTTTTTGGGACCTTCCATAGGTCCCTGCACGGGCTGCCCCCGGGGACCCGAGCGGTCCGGCTGGTAACGTAGTTTTTCTTTTATTTTTTGTTTTCATTTATTTTCCAGTATGATTTTTTTTTTATGTCTTATGCAAACAGTCATACATATCATTCCACAAATGTTTTAGTTTTCATGCATACAAGTCAGCTACCTATTTGCTAACATTACACTAGTAACATTTTTTCCCCCCTACGTGCAACCTCTGCATGTTCCTGTCAATTTCAATGCTAGAGATCAATTATATACGGTTCGACCTGATCGAAATATGAGACGATTTCAACGCATGTAGCTCGATCAATTTGTACAACTTTTGCAAAAAATTAAATATTCTGGTCATTCCCACTTTTTGTGATTTTTGTATCCACATTCTTAGTCCCTTACCTTTCCGGTCAACTTCCCCATTATCTGCGTTGACATACAATCTCCTCTTGTACTATAAATTTATGCAACTTGTTCCTCTTCTTTTCTTTAATCTTGGTTGTAATGTCGCGTAAGCTATTTCCATGAATCACAATATTGAATAAGATGTAAATGATGAATCGACTAGGCAGATTGACAGAATGAGGCGAGTTGCAGAGAGTCCTTTTTCCCTTGATTCCGTTTCTGCATAACCACATGCTTGTGCTCGAACTTTACATTCGTCCATATTAAGTCTCCCTGAGCTCATCCTTTCAAATGAAGGAGTGCTCTATTACAATAGGACCTCGTTCACCTCGTAAATATGTCCAAAATTGTCACATTGGAGATTAAAGCTTGTTTCTGATTGATTGGTTGATTCCCTGCAAATTGTTGTTTTTTACTCGGACTTCACAGTGTTATGTTGGAAGGGTATAAGCCACATCGTTCGCTCATGATAGTTCCTAATGGTATAAGCTGTGTAGCATCGTGTTCGAGTTCGGTGACCGAACCCGGACGTTCGAGACCGAACGCGAACGAGCGCCACAAACGCGAATATTAAAAAAAAAAAAAAAAAAAAAAAAAGTTCCCCAAAAAGTATATCCTCGTTGATAAGTCACCATCCTTCTGTTTTCGTTCTCAAATTTACTTTTATATTTGTTGTTCCCAAAAGATGAATGTAAACGGCGATGATCAGGTGCCACTGGGCTCGCAGCTCCTGGGCATATATTCTTTTTGTATCTAAGTTGACCCGGATCATTGCTGCCAAGCCTCCATGGTGAAGACAAATAGCTTTGGTGCGATGGGGTCTCTGCAGTCGGATAGGGGGTGATAGGTATCCATTCATCATTATGTTAGTGGTTGTTGTTTTATGAAATATGTTCACCCATGTACGGAATGTAGAGCGAAAATTCATCCTTTAACTGCCATTTCGTCAAAATGGACATGTTTTATTTTTTGAACAAAATTGAAACCGAGTTTTTTGCCCCAAAACTCGTCAAAGTTTGTTGTTCCTGAGGGTCCGGCGTTTGTAAAACGCTGGACCCCCTGGCTGTACGTGGACCTAGCTTGAGACCAGGTAGCTCCAGGAAGTCTTGCGTGGAGGTGCCTGGTCTCAAGCTAGGTCCATGTACAGTCAGGGGGGCGTTTGTAAAATGCTGGACCCTCAGGAACAACAAATTGTGACAAGTTTTCAGTCAAAAAACTCGGTTTCAATTTCGTTCAAAAAATAAAAAATGTCCATTTTGACGAAATGGTCGTTCTTTGAAGACACATTTCCTGAAAGTCCCAATCGATGCGATCATGTGGTTTTTCAAAGTCACAAAAAAATATCGTTGAGTCAACTGGTCTTTTTGTTGCATATCTTATAGTCTCATTGACGAGCAATATGTTATTCTGGATGTTCCTGTATGACATGAACCCAGATTGATCAAGATAAATGAGGTGAGATAGTTACGGCAAGAGTCTGTTTGCCCAGAGTTTTGCCACATTTTTATAGAGGAATGAGAGAAGGGTGATCAGTCAGTAGTTGTGTATCCCTTACTTATCCCCCTTTTTGTATAGGAGTGTAGTAACAGTCTGACATATCATGTCACCGAAATTCTCTTCATTGTAGAATGCATTTACATAATAATAGAAATCATCTTGAAATATCTCCCAGAAGTGAAGTCATAACTTTTTTTTTAAGTAATTCAGTCCTGTTTTTTTTGAATCGTCCATGTCTTAAAGGGTTTATGTCATCTCCTCCTTAAAAATGGGTGCTTCCATCGCATTCCTTTGCGGTGTTGTGAGCATGTATGGGAAGACGTTTATGATAGACTAAGTATCTTTGGTCGGATGCAAAAAATGGGGTGGATGTTGGTTGACGTATTATATGAAGAGTTTTTCGTAGTATGATAAGGTGTATTTGGTTGTGATTTAGGTGTTGATTGTCATTGGTTGGTTGTTGTGAAACGGGCGTCTTAAAGGTGCAACTATATTTTGTCTTCCTTTAGCTAAGGTTTTTCTAAAAAAGATATTGGTTATCATATCGTCAACAACGTCTCTTGTAATATGTGTGTGTATTCTGTATGTTTGTGTCTAGGCATCCACATTTTCCTGTAGCTGGACTCTTACTCTTTGCAGGGTATTGAAAATTTTCATGTTCATAGGGTTGTCCATGAATTGGTTGTTCTATTTTTCTAATTATGCCAGAAGGCAGCCCATGGTTTCCTTACGCTCTCGTGCATATTTGAAAGAGTTGTGCAATGCCTTCATTGAACAATTGCACTAGGTTAACAGCCCGGTTTCTATGTTGTCTAATACACCCGTATGTTTTTTACCAAGTTCTTAAAGGGAGTAATCGATTTCGTCAAAACGGATGTTTTATATTTTTTTGAATGAAATTGAAACTTTTTTATTTGGCCTAGAAAATATCACTGTTTATCTCGCGAGGGTCCATTTGGACTCTACTGAAGCTCAATACTTCCAAGGGGGACCCGAAGGAGCTAAAAATGTGACATTTCCAAGGTCAAATAAGTGGGTTTCAATTTCGTTCAAAACATATAAAATGTTCGTTTTGATAAAATCGTTGTAAATATTGAATTTGAAAAACCTTAGGCCCTTCGTAATATGGAAGTGAAATGGTATTTCTAACACTCGTATCCTATTATCTCTTATGCATATTTGAAAGAGTTGTGAAATGCCTTCATTGAACAATTGCAGCAGACTGACATCCACCTGTTTTTATATTGTCCAATACGCCCAAAAGTTTTTTACCAAGTTATGAAAGGGGGTAAGCTCGAGGAGTGTCAAATTGAATTTCAAAAACTATGGGTTGTTAGTAATATGGGAGAGAAAGGATACTCCTATCACCGGTATCCAATGATCGAAGGACTTCTATAATGATATAGTGCAGATGTTTGCCACTGTGAGAGGACCTGCTAACTCGTCCGACACGAGTCTAAGCCCTATTATGGAGTTTGCTATACCTCATGCCCGCCTGGACCAGACACGTGTAGGTTCATTTGGCTAGGTGTAATTCTCTATAAAATTTTATGACTGTCGGGTCGACCATCAAGTGTCTCAACGTTGTGATCTCTTCACTATTTTGTGCCTGGTTTTGTTTGAGGTTTTGTGAGGGTGACCTTCTATCCATAAATGAGTTCGATGTCGTGTTATAATCCCCTACTTTTGTTATGGGGTGTCTTGGGGCAACGTTTTTTGAAGTGAGGTGAAGAGAGTCGATGTTCGAGTCGGGTCCTTAACTACATAAATGCACATCAATACACTTTTTATGTTCCTAACAAGGCCATGAGGCGGATCTATCAGCCCTCCACTCAATCCCATTCTGCGAGTTTTGGGGCAAGTATGCTATGAAGTCGTGCATTCATTGAACGAGCGTTTCCCGTTCAATATTTGAACGGATTGAACGGGCGTTTAATGAACACCGTTTGAACGAATGAACGAGATTGTGCAAAGGTTTGGGGGGGGTTGAGAGGGTTAGTTTTGGGTATGTCTGGTCCCACAGTTTGCGATAGTCAACTTTTGCGTTTTTCTGTACTCAAAAAATTTCACAAAAAACTATGAAAACTGGACAACTTGTAGGTTTGGTCGTGACCTTTCCAGAAAAAATATTAGTAAAAGTCAAAAAAACATTAAGACGGAGAAATAATTACCGCGCTGTTTCAAAATATATATATGTGATGATGATATATATATATATATTTTTTTTTTTTTTTTCAACTCAGCTACGTTTAAGCCAACACGAAATGTACTCCGACTTCAGTGATTTTCCCCGCTCCGAGACATACGTTAAAAAATCTGAAATTGGGGTACTTGTAGATTTTAGTATGATTTTTCCTGAAAAAATATTAAATAAAGCTAAAAATGAATTTCGACCAAAAAAAAAAACATCAAATCTGCAATTTGACCCATTTTTCATTTTATCATTGAGCCTTTCTCTCACTCTTTCTCTTTCTTTGATAGCCCTCCCCACCGCCCGTCCCTTCTCTCTCTCTCTCTCTCTCTCTCTCTCTCTCTCTCTCTCTCTCTCTCTNGACAAAACCTCACGGGTGATAGTGATGCTGGTAAGAGCAGACACCACTATCACCCTAGAGGGGCTCCATCTATTGGTGGGGAGCTTCACCTGCTGGAAAACGGGTCCAGCGTCCCTTTTACATGAGATAAAAGAATCAGAAACCTGTCAGCTTTGGATATACAGGGAGATCTTGGTTATTGTCTATGCCATTGCCAGGCCCTACTCAGTTAGGTACAAAAAAGGGGGGCTGGTAGGTGGCAGTTGGAGTGAAAAAAAGCGGGGCCCCTTGCTCGGGGGGGGGACCGGGAGTAGGGGCCCCGTCTGCCATTCTCACTGCTCAGCTATCGAACTCCACCTGGTTGAGTGGGTCATCTGTATTCTCTACTCTAATGGCCATATGCCGGACAAACACTGTACCACAAAGATGTATCCCTGTCTCTTATACACATCTAGATGTGTATAAGAGACAGGTGTATGTGTGTGCGTGTGTGTGTCTCGCACACACTTAGCCCCATTGCTTTGACTCACTGGGACGGTTCACAATTCGCAACGCTAACGCTCCGGTATGGGGCCACAGTTGGCCAGAGCGATTCCTAGAATTCTTTTGGGAATCCATCCACCCCCGGGGTTTTCCCGTCGTCCATCTGTTTCAGCGCTGTCCAGACCTCCTCCTTGGTTAGGAGTTTGTCAAGTTGCTCCCTTTGCTGATCTGTCAGGGTCTTCTCCAATGGTGCTAGAAAGTCTGTAATCTCCCTTTCTCTGGCTGCCTCCTCCCTACCAGCGCACCTGGAGGTGATGTAAAAAAGTCCAGGATGGCCTGCAAGAACAGAAAGAGACCATTCTGTTGGTCTGGATCTCAGTGCTCAAGAAGGGGCCAATGGTGAGACAAGGGGACTGGGTTATTCGGGCTGAGGACTGGCCAATCCTTTTCTTTTTTTTTCTTTTTTTTTTCAAACCATTCAACAACATGAGAGGAGGGGGAAGTTATAGCAGGGTCTGACTTAATCGATAATCCCATTTAAAACGTAGGTGCTTCATCTGTAATCTTGCCAGCGCGCCACTATTTCACAAAAAGCCAAAGACCTATGTGGGGCACTAATTAGGCAAGATGCAACCTGAGCAGGGGCATTGATTGCTTCCCCAGCAGGGAAGGATTAACCCCGCTGCTCAAACCCTGAGTAATTGTGAGTAGAGGTTAACAGAACACACATCTCCCAAGTCCAGCACAAGTCAATACCAACACAATCAGGAAGGAGAACACCAATTGAAAGAAAGTTCCTAATCTATGCCTAAAAGCTCGCTCCGCAGATCATGGCAAAACTCACATACAGATAACATCATGGCCATGAAGAATAGCGCGAGACCGAGGCGATTTGTAATTGGTCAATGAAAATCTCGAACTCCTCCTGCGACTCACTCCAAAATCGCAAGAAAAATCCTACTCAGAAACAGTTTCAAATCTGTAGGAGATGTGCCTCCCCTTGTCCCGGTTAACACAATCACAGAAACGGAGGTGGCGAGGAAAGGTTCAATAGACATCCCACACCCTCCTCAGCAACCCAAGCCGCCCCATACCCCTCTCTATCACCCCCACCATCCAACGGGAATGATCCTTCCCCTTCTTGCCCACCGTACCTTTCGTCGCCACCCCGCCCAAAATCGGGACGCCCAGCACACCTGGCAGCCAGTAACCCTCGCCCTCCCTTCGGTCCCCACAGTAGCCCAATTTCGAAAGTACTTGAAAAAGTCTCACGCATAGGGCGAACCGGAGGGCACGGAGTCGTACTCACCGTGGTCGCCAGTGTCCGTGTAGCCGATTCATTTGTGACAGTAGTCATTTCTGTTGTAGTTATAGTTGATGTTGTAGTCGTTGTGATGAGCTGTACTATATTCGATGATACTGCGGTGCCCCATGCTCCATCCGCCGTTACTATAGAATTTGTTGATGTTGATGAGTCTGATGCCGTAGTGGGTATTATAGTCGTTGTGACAGGTGTCGTCATCACAAATTTCCCCAAGGAAGAGGTGAGAGGATTGAGATCCAACTGTGCTTCGGTCACCAACCTTCCCTTCAGTGAGTCGTGATAGTCTACACCCTGCTCGAAGATCGTATTGCAATTTATTATCAAGGCCTCCGCCTGCCGCCAATCAACGAAATCCTCCATTATCGGATCCTCCTCGATCTGCCAGAGGAGGGATGAGAGTTGCTGACACGTGTCCTCCAGCCATACTACCAGGGCAGACCCCCCCCAATCTGCGACCTGCCAGGCCCTGAGCAACAGAGGCCAAGACTCCCACAATCTGCTGCATACACGACTGTGTCTCCTCCAGCCCGGCCAGCCACTTGCCCACCTGCTGCTGGAGAACTTCTGATGAAGCCATCTCCTCGGAATCCTGATGCTAGTATACAACGTTGACAGGGTGGTAATACAGCAGGTACGACTACACGCCTACAAACCATGACTGCCAGGGGAAAGATCGTCGGAACTCCTCAATGACGAAGAGTTGGACCACAACAGACCCCTTACTAGCCTCACAAGAGAGTGTGTACTAAACGAACAAGGCAAGGGTAGATATTTGTATAAGCCAGCCACTCCCCTCAGCCAGCTATCTTTTGACCCACATGAACGGGAATGGGACATGGGGGGAGAATGGAACTCCAGATATGGCAGTACACAGTTAAAAATAGCCACAAGATCGCAAGAAAATCACTATCATGGATCTTGGACCCACTCGAAGGGCTATGGTTCAGAGACTCTCCCGAAACTGAAATGGAATGCCTTCTTACACATTCGAGCCACCAACTTCAGAGCCCTGCAATAACAGATTATTCACCGATGATTGCCAATCCTGAATTGGCTTACATCATCGACGGACCTGGAAGAACAGGGGGAGCTCTCTTCTCTTTGTTACTTCTGCTGAATAAGCTCCCCTAAAAAATGGGCCTCGTTGGAACACCATTGCATTTTGGATTGTCTAATGGTGGCCAAATTGTGGAGTTGGTGAGACGCAGCATGGCATTAGCTGACACAGGCTGACAGGCACCACCTGCCATGGGACCTCAAGGCCATCTTCTTGGGAGAAATGCCGCCACAAGCAGCCAGGTGGTCGCCTTCATGACCAATCTGTTCTATACAGCACGCTTGCGGATGCTAACGGCAGCATGATGGATGAGGTATGCCCACGAACACAAAAACACACATATATTTTTTTTTCTTCTATTTTTAAAAAGACTATACTCTTCTCTCAATTTTTCCTCACACTACCGACCTACCACTACTCCTACTTATAGGCATACGGGGAAACCCGTAGCATACCAGAGCCGTGTTTTTACGGCCCCTCGAGCCTGCAGGATACCGGCCAGGGGACGGCCGGTAGCAACAGGGATAAAGAGAACCAATCCCCCATGCCTCCCCTCAGCCCCCTCCACACATATTTGCTGAGACTGCTTCCTCTATGGTGCACAAGCAAAAACAAACTCGAAAATGCCGTTCACCTATGGCACGTGGATGAATTGCACACGTGCATACTAACACGAGCTCGAACCCAGGGCCACAGCCCACTAGCAGCGTTGATTTTCCTCAACGCCTGAATCTGGTCCATTATCTGGACGTGGTTTTGGAAAAGTGCGGTTGAGAAAACTCAATGCGATTTCTGCACATCTCCAAGAACACGTCCAGACTCAGGTGTTGAGGAAACTCAAGGCCTCTAGTGGGACTTGGCCCCCTGATGTTTTTTTTTTTTTTTTTTTTTTTTTTTTTTTTTTTTTTTTTGGATAAAGCCCGGCTCCAGTCTATTTGTGGGGACCAGCACATGCTGAGACCGGGCCCAGTGTCCCTTATAAAATTGGAAATTACATGTCGGGGACCGGGACCCCACAGGGACCCCACAGTCTACCCGGGAATACACACACAACTCTCTGCTGGAAAACGGGTCCAGCAACCCATCTATACTGTGATTTCTGTGCTAACTACCACTGCAAAACTGATCTGCGTCCTGCTTATAACGACTCTCAGCCTTAAGGCTGAT
>BFEA01000489.1:717109-730284 GCA_003427395.1 Chara braunii
CGAGATCTACCGCCTAGTTGGAATGGGCCAGTAGAGGCGGTACATGGAGGGGAGCTCACGGAGGCGACGGGGAGGAAGTGGGGGTAGGTAGCGATTCATCCCTTCCATCATCACCGGAAGCTCCTCATATCAGATGATCCGGTGGAAGCGAGGAAAGCGATCGCCGCTATGAGGGAGGGAAGCAAGGTAGTCGCGATAGAAGGAGGAGAGGGTGCGGGGGAGCGCCGCTCGAAAAAACTCGTAGTGGCGACAGGCGGGGATTGTCCCCGTGGCTACGCAGTAGACTTCTTACAACGTTGCATCGCTTCCATGCAGCGCTGAACAACAGGATATGCCACCAGAACGTGGGGGCAACGGGCTGAAGGGATGGGTGGGGGTAGACGATTGCGAGTAGGCGGGAAGAGTAGAAGTCGCGGAAGAGATGGGGAAGGAAGGGATGGAGGGGGAAGGTGACGGGGGTGCGGATCTGTTCGAGGGTGAGAAAATCAAGGGGACGGCGGGATAACGTCCGAGGATGAAGGCCTATCGCCCGCATCGGTACGTGGGCAAACTGGGGGACGGGTGGGGCTGGAGGAGGAGGGGGATCTGCTCCGTCTCCATCGTGAGGTGCTTGGGGAGGCGGCTGTGGGGTCGCCATCTTCGGGATTCGGCGGCTCCAGATTCGTGGTTGGATCGTCACCGATGCGCAGGCTTGCTCCGCTGGCTAACTCCAGCTGGCGCTTCCCGGTGGCAATTTCTTCCCGCTTGCGTGTGGCCTCAGGATCTTCCGCTTCTGTGCCCGTGTGCGCGGCTTCCTCCGGTAGGGCTTACCACTCAGATCCGGTTTTTTCTTCCTCCTCTTCTTCTTCACTCAGCTCACCCTCACTATATTCGCTATAGCTTCCCTCCTCCGACGTTTCCTCGTCGTCGTCTTCTTCGTCGTTGTCAATCACTACTTCCTCCACCTTCGGATAAAAGGCGTGAGGGATGATGTCGTAAGGCTTCAGATACTCCTGCCGTGATGGTAGCGTATCTTCATCCCTGGGTTCCTCCAAGCACGCAGTCCATTGAAGGTACGGATCCAACGACTGCTCGAGAACGTAGGGAGCGGGGCTGTCGTCACTTTGCGAAAAGATGTCGGGCGAGAGGTCGTCCGCCAACTGCACAATCGACGCGATGAGCTCCTGCGCAATCAACTGGCGGCGTCCCGGCCGTACCGATCCAAAGAGAAAGCCGAGAAGATCGCCCTCGACGTTAGTCCTCCAAGCTTGTATGATCAGCAGTTCCAAATTTTCGATCCACGCAGGATGCTCGCTAGTCTGGGTCCACGTCACCTGTACTCGGGCCAAGCAGAAGGACAACTCGTTCAAAGTTTCGTGCCACAGTCGCCAATGCCCAGGATTAATAAGCGGGACAGAAAGAGGCTCGAACGAGAATGAAAGAGAAGGATGAAGATCGGACTGCCAAAAGGTAGGGAAAAGAGAGGGCAGACTGAAGATGGAGAGAGGAGCGAGGGGATCGGCGTGGTTCATTGGGGACGTGGGAAAGGGACGAGGGTGGGGATCGCAACCGGCGGCTCGCGCGGAGAACGGCGGATCTCGCCAAGATCCGGTGCAAAGGTCGGGATGAGGTTATGCCCTGGCCGGGCAAGACCGTGTTGCCACACGTTGGACACCTGCTCCGTCCACTCTCACAGCGAGGTCAAGATCGCGGTATGCCACCGTGGATTGAGTGGACCGATGTCGCCGTTGAAAGCCGCAACCGTGGTCACGTGGCTCGTTCTGGGAGCCGCTCGCCGATATACTGCTATTACCTCCGCCAGTACCACTCAGTCAGCCTGTGAGTTCCCTTCGAATCGAAACGGGGCGGCGGCACACACACCCACGTCGCAGAAGAACTGCGCCAAACGCCGAAGATCCGTATTAAGCCTTGGATTACGAACTTGCCGAATTTCGGAGATGTGGCCACGTGGCTGCAACAACTGTTCGTCAAGAGCCCGCTCCGTGATGAAACTCATGGCGAGGTCGGAGAGGAAGACGAAGGGCAGGAGGGAGAGAGCGGAGAGAGAGTTAGATCGTCGTCGTTCTCCTCGCTTTCGGAGGAGGGAGAAGGAGGAAGATGAGAGGGAGGCAGAGGACGAAGGTAAGAGGTATGCCGGACGATGGGGACAGAGCTTATGGCTGGCACTAGCATCACGCGCGATGCGCACCGTGTTGGCGTCGTTAGGACCGAGCTTCACAACGCGAAAGCAGCCAGAGAACTTGGGAGCGAGTTTGCGGTCGCGTGCACATTTATGTACCTGCACTAGGTCCCCTAATTTATATTGATGCTGGGGCCCAGCATTTCCATTCCGAGCCTCGTAGCTACGGACCAACCTACCGTGGGCCAGATCGTTCATCCTTTGTCTTTTTCGAGCTAGCTTCGGGACGGTCCGCTCCATGAATTCGGTGTACCTTTTGGTCTTGGCCGTGAGGGCTGTACGCGTGTCTCTACCCCCTGCTTCGGCAATTTTCGAGTTACCCCGGTAGTCGACACAGGGGAGGCTATTAGTACGAAGCTGAAAAGGGGTAAACCCCGTGGATTCGTGAGGGGTGGACCGGTGGATCCCGACGATCTGATATACGATCTCGGGCCACGAACGTGTGTCGTGTGCCGCGAAATTCCTGCGAAGGAAGGGTTTAATCATACGGTTGGCGTTTCAGCCAACCCGTTCGACAGGGACACGTGGGGTGCCGTATGTCGGAGCGTGACGCCCCTTCGTGCGAGCAGTGCCTCTACCTCTCCCTTAAATTTGGACCCATTGTCGGTTAGAATTTCTTCCGTATCTAGATGGGTATAGAGGAACCGTTCGATGTACGTGGCCATTTCTGCGGCTTTTCGGGTCTTACAGGGATAGACCTCGATGTACTTGGAAAAATGGTCTATTAACACTAACAGGATAGAGTATTCACAGCGGTTTGGGCCAGGTGGCATGTTGATATCTGTTGTGTCCATACTGACTCGCTGGAAGAGGCGCTCTACTTCCGTTGGTACTATCGTGTTTGGTCCCCGTATTGGGCCGCGATCAGCGGCACAGACTAGACCGTGGGCGACAGTGTATCTGGCATCATCTCGTATGTTGGATCAGAACCATCGGTTCTGGTCTACAGTTGCCTCCGTGACACGTATCGCCAAATGAGCGGCCTGTTCTTCGTGAGCCGATCAGATCCAATCATATCTCTGGAACGGGTGGGGAACCGTCAACCACGAACCCGATCCGTCAATTTTATGGTTCTCCAAATGGCCGTTTATCCACCGATAGTCCCGAGATCTCTCGGTTGCCCTACGTCTGTCGTGTTTGGTGAGGTGTCCCAATGATAATCCTGCTAATTTCGCCAATAAAATTTTATCCGTCCAAACCTCCGCTCGTCGGTATTTTTCGTCGTATTCAGGGTCGTCCGTACGGGCGGCCTCAAATCGAACCTCGGTGGGGAGTTTGTTTGTTCTACACAGGGGGAACCTCCATTCCTTGCTACTTGTCCGATATCAAACGCAGGCCCCATGCGCACGATTGACACACGTGGCACATTCTACCCAATCGACAAACCCGGTTTCGGAAGGATGACAGTCGACGCCATAAACCCGTGCAATACACGTACAAAAATAGAAGAATTTATCGGGGAGGGTGGCAAAGAAAGTTGAGGAAGTCAGAGGGGCAGAATTAGTAGGAGAGGAAGGGGTTGCAGAGACAGGTGGGGTAGTCATGATGATAGAGGAGTAGAGATGGGACCGAACTGCGGAGAGGGTAGAATCAGACAAATTGATCCTCCTGTCACTTACTGCTTTGACAAGATCTCCACTTGGCCGTACCAAGGTCCAACCTCCTGTTCGGGTTCGTTCCACGAAATCACCTCCTCACTCTTCGGAACTTTCTCAGGCCGGTGCAGTCGTGTCAGTCCGTCTGCATTCCCGTGTCTCTCGTGCTTCTGATGACGAATGTCGAAGTCCATGCTCTGTAGCAACGTTGCCCATCGCCAGATCATGCCAGAGTAATCCTTCGATTTCTTCAGAGCCAACAGGGGCTCATGATCGGTTACCAAGGTGAACTTCCGTCCGTACAGGTAAGCGCGAAAGTGACTGATTCCCCAAAGAGCCGCGTAGCATTCTTCAGCTGGAGCGGCGTAGTTGCGCTTGCAGGCGGGCACTGATTTGGACGCATACTCCACCACGCTCTCAAGTCCACTTGGTCCCACCTGGGCAAGGATCGCCGAGATCGCCTCAGGCTGCTAGTCAGTGATGAGAACAAAAGGTTTTTCGGGATCCGGTCTTATAAGGACCGGAGCCGAAATGAGAGCGGCCTTGAGTTTCGAAAACGCTTGATCACACTCCGACGTCCAGATCAACGGCTGATCTTTGCGCAACAGATTCGTGAGGGGTCCCGCGATCGCCGCGAAGCCCTTGATAAATTTTCGGTAGTACGAGGCCAGGCCCAAAAAGGCACGAACTTGTGTGATAGTCGTAGGCACCGGCGTATCTCTGACAGCTGCCACCTTCTGCAGCTCCGGTTGGAACCCCTTGTTTGTTACCACGTGTCCTAAGAAGGAAATGGTGGTAAGAAAAACCTGACACTTTTCAAGCGCCACCTTGAAACCCGCATCTCGTAACGCATGCAGAGCCCACTCGATGTGATGCACGTGTTCCTCCTAGGAACTCAAGTACACCAGAATGTCATCCATGTACACAATCATGCAGTAGTTGACGATGCTCTACGTCAAACGAGTGTTCCGTACGAAATTATGAAAAACCATATTCATGGCTCGCTGAATGGTTGCGGGGGCGTTGCAGATACCCATCGGACATCGAATCCACTGCCACGTACCTTCGAAAAGCACAAATGCTGTTTTCGGACGATCTTCTTCTCGGGACAAGAAGATGATGGAACCCATGGCAAACATCAAACTTACTGAAAAATCGAGCACTTCCAATCGCATCCAACAACTCATCAATCCGGGGGAGGGGGTACAGATCTTTGATAGTGATATCATTCAATTTTCGATAATCAATACAAATACGAATCCCTCCGGCCTTTTTAGGTATGATTACTACGGAAAAAGACCATGGACCTATAGCGGGTTCGATCCATCCATTAGCTCTGAATTCTTTAATTCGTTCAAAAGTGGTCGCTCTCTTAGATGGCGAGTATCGATAAGGAGCGCAACTGATGGGCGGATGTTCTCCCGTGAGGATGGCATGCTCAATCACGTTAGTCAAGCCGATATCATTATCATGCACGCTCAGCACCTCTGCATAACCGTTCAAAACATTGATTAATGACTTTCGTAGTTCCGTGGGGATGTGGCTCGGTAGGGTGATCGTTGATTCCCCAGGAGTCTTAAGGGGTATGTCGATCCAATCAACCGACCGCTCCCGTCGATCGTAGATACTCGAAAAGACGAAACTACTAGTGCTAACAGAGAAGGCAGTCACAATCATCTGTGATTCGGCGGGGCTGATCATTTCGGTTTCTTTAGCTTTGGCGTCAGTTTCAGAGTCTGCCGAAATCTGCTCTACAGTCAGTCCTGTTAGGTCCGCCATCTCCTACATTAGATCAGGCACGTCATCTACCGACGCTTCTGCTTTCTGTTTAATCAAAGCGATGGTCGCCCCCGTCGTTAGTAACGATCTGGGCGGGAAAACAGAAATGTCTAGATACTGTTCCGTTTGTTGATAACGTGTTCGTAAGGAAAGTGCTCCCTCGTACAAGGTACGAGGGGGTTCCAAATCATCAGCCTGGTCAGACACTTGTAATATGAGTTCCCCGAGGAGGACTGAAGGACTGACCTGGGTTTTCGGAGGTGCAAGAGTGCTGTCTCCTGAATCCTCGTGGAAGCTTCGGGCAGTGTCGGGGCACACTCGAAATTCTTCGGGAATTTCATGTTCGAAAAGTTCAACCAGGTGCTTCCATTCATCCTCACTAGGCAGTTCTTCTTCGTATTCCTGTTTTCCGATTCCGCTGCCAATGTCCGAGGAAGAATACTCCTTGGTATCAATGCATCGAATCATCCCTATTTGGGTTGAGTTAGGAGTTCGTTTTATCATTCGGGCGTAAATTCGCAAGAGAACAGTTTGAGGCTTTCCCCCAGTTTGCGTGAGCACCAGTTGTTTTGAATCGAAATGCAGACAGGCCCCTACTGCCATCGCCCAAGGTAATCCTGACAACACAGAATAGGAACGCACATCTATTTCTAGTGCGTTAACAAGGACATGTACTCGTCCAACCTTTACAGCCAGATTCTCAATAATGTCCACGATGTTCATTGCTTCCTCGTCGGCAGAGACATAATTGTCTTTGCCAGATTGAGGAAGAATGGATCCGAGTCGTCCTGTCTTTCTGACAATGTCTAAGAATATGGCCACTGCAGAAGACCCTGTGCCGATAAGGGCGTTAAACGACTTGCCCCAAACTTCACAATCACATTCCGCTCTCTTCCACGGTACCGACCGAGCTCGTACGAAGTGATCCTTCTCTGCTAAAGAAATCGCTGCTATTCGTGCGGCTTCGGGTTCGCCGACTTCAGGTTCGGGCGGTGCAACTTCCTCGCCTCCTTCCTTCTTTTTCAACATTCGCTGTATGCGCTGGTACGTGAAGCGCTTTTGATTTTTCAGACATTGTTGTAACAATTTGTCATTTGGAGCTTCAGATATGGTGAGCAAGTGTCACATCGGGATCGGAACGCGGATATCTAGCTGCTTGACCGCTCGTAACACATCGATTTCGTCCTTCCTAAACTGTGGACCGGGATTAGAATCGCGATCGACCCACTCGAGATCATCAGGGGCCGATCGGATCGCTCCGATCATGCCTGCGAGATGAAGATACTATAGTCAATCGACCACGTCATCAGCGTCAGAGGAAGAGGCCTGATGTCGAAGCTGTTGCCATCGAGAGGAGGGGTTGTTCTGGGGCAAATGCCACGAGCTCTCCTCCTTGGGCCATGTCCATCAATCCGGCCATTCGTCCTTGGTTTAGAGCAACAGGGGCCGCAGCCAGTGGGGGCTGATTGCGCTTTGGCTGCGGACAGTCTCGGGTGAAATGTCCGGGTTGTTTGCAGTTAAAACACTCGATCTTTCCTGCTGGATTAGCTGGGTGAGGGAACTGAGGTGCGTATCCTGGTGCAGGTGGGGCAGGCAAGAGTGGAAATGACGTGAGGGCAGGCCAAGTAGGGGTCGGGTTAGGCTTCATTAGCCTGGTCATCATCTGTTCCATCCGCTCCATGTGAGCGGCCTTCATTTGGATCAAGTTGCTCATTCATTCGGACTGCTTGGTAGTGGCTGTATGGATCATCTGGGCAAGATGTAAGTTGGTTACAGCCGGCGAGGGGAGTTTGTGGGAGATTCCGCTCCTAACTGCCGCTATCGTTTGATTCGTTGTGGGAGAGGAAGAGGAAACAGGCCGGATATCGGAAGCGATCCTGTCGGGAAGGTCCTGGTCGAGGCGGGGATAAAATCGTTTTACCGCTCGCAACCACGATCGTCTTTTAGCCGCTACATCCTGTATGGTATCTGTAATATCTTCGTCTCCCTGACTGATATATTTTTTTGTATCAGGCAGGTCCAGTTCCAACGCTTTAGCGATGATAGCAGATAGTTGGTGTGTCTTCGGCGGGACCTTTTTCTGTAACTTCCGTTTCAACGTCGGACTTCGTAGATGATCAATGAACAAATCTCGAGCGGACTTCTCGTCTCGCCCAGATTTGTCCAACGTGGTTTGAAATCTATCCACGAAATCGGGCAGCAATTCCCCTGGTCCTTGTGGCCGAGTTTTGAGCACGTACCAGGCAGCATCTTCACTGACCGTATCAAATTGAGCCAAAAATGCTTGTTTAAAAGTATTCCAATCGACCCATGTATGCTTTCTAAACCAGTCATGCGACGTATTACAGAGCAACAAGGTAAGAACGAGGGGAAGATCACCCGCGTTGTAACCTTGAGCTTCAACGGCTTCCAGCCAAGCTTCGGGGTGGGTATGGTTAGGGAAGAAGGGGAAAGGGGCAGGAATGCTAACGATCACCCTATTACCATCTACCATTGGTATAGCCGGTATAGCCGCACCAGATATAGATCTGGTCACTGGACGATCTCGGCAAGCGGGTGGGGGACTTCTTCTACCTCTCGCCAGTTCGACTTACTATCATCAGAACCGACACGTGTTGGCTCCGATACCAACCTCAAGCCCTGTGGTGTCTTTCGTTCGGAGTGCTAGATGTGCGGAAAGAGGCCCAGAAAAACAGCAAGATGGGGTGTGCCAAGGATTTTTGGAAATTGAGTGTGGGGACACAGACGAAACTGAAATCCCCCGTATTGGTCCGACGAAGTAAGTCGATCGTCTTTCGTGTGGCGCTAATTGCGCGTGCGGAAGTTTGGCGTGAAAGGAGTGAGAAATACAAATTCAATCCAGGAAATATTGTCGGACTTCCCACCTGGCTACGACCCGTCATTTAGAACAGAAAGGTTTCGGCACGCTTCGCGTGTCTCGTTTCCGTATCAAGTCCCGTCGTCGTTCACTGACCAGTTCTGAATCCGACGTGGAGGGTCTTAGTAGCGTGGCTCTTTCTCTATGTTCGTCCTCACTCCACACATGGTAGTGGAAACCCCTGGTTTCGTAGCGCTCAAAGGGCTGGCATTCGGTGCATAGAGTGCGCGGCCAGTGGGGTTCTACTGCCGTCCACGAGATGACTATCAACTCGTTGAATGACAACAATATCGAGTAGGGTGGGAAGTGTGTATCGATAATGACAAACCCGGCCTCTACGAACCCTGAACAACGGTTTGCCGGAGGGAAGTAGTATCGTTCGCCGATCTGTGCCACAACTTCTCATACGTCACACTCGCATACACGTGTCCTTTCCTTGTTGTAGGGAAAAGGTCGTGTTGATACGGGAGGTACGGGAGGCTGACGCCCGATCGAAGGGTGCTTGTCAGTCCACATGTCAATCAATTGCAAAAATTCCGAGACGTCATCAAGGAAAAACACTCGCGCAATCACCAATCAATCCTTTTTGACACGAGAAGAGAGAAAACACTCATCAGCTCGATCATGCATGAAACTGAGGGACCGACCCGCGACTCAGGTTTTCGTAAGCCCCTGCGGTGTTGATCCCAGGCGCCTTATTTCTCGAGGCTGCCCTGTAGATCGGCTGCAGATGTCGTGCAGCATAAGGCAGATGGCATGCGCAGTGCATTCAGAACTACAGATCTAAACACTCTTGCATTCTCGAACAAAAGCCCGCTGAGTGCGGCGTCTAAAAAAAACAAGCATCTCCATACATTCATTCACTGTGGAAGGTGCGAAAATGACAAGGGTACACAAATCGGAAATCAACCGAGGGAATTGTACACACGCATCCACTGTTCACGAGACAAGAGGATCAATTCCTCGACCACCGGGGATTTCCCAGGAAACTAATGAAAGAGTTCCGGAAGAAGTTCCTTCACGCAGGAAAGCATACAAATTCATTCTCATTTACAAGAGGAACAAGCATCAAGACACATCTGCATTCAAAGATAGAAAAGAGAGACGAGGGAGGAAGATTGACATAGGAGATGACAAGATCTGAAAAAAAGGAAGTTCGGCGTTGCCGCCGTACACTCACGCCAGAGATACAGATCCGCAACAACAAAGACGCATTCGCCGTGAATTCCAATATGGCCCCAGGCCAATCACTCACTCAACTCCAATCATCGATCCTCATACCCGCACCGAGATCCCGGCCGTCGCGTGCTAACTCCCACCACTGCGATCGTCACACCGTCGACGTAAACTCGACGCGGTTCGCCCAGATCCCACAGTCCGTCGTGACAATCAAGCGCGCAACCGGCCAGCCTATCGTTTGCCCGACAGGACTTTCTGACTCGCACCAAACACTCTGCCTAGCCACTGCTTCCCGGAAGCTGGCTTGGGAGTCGAGAACGTAAGAGAGATTTGCGGGCGCGTTTACGGAATTTATAATGGCGAGGAGGGAGACAAGGGAGAGAGAAGGCAGGGGAAAAGTCGAAGTGTAAGAAGAGAAGCAGGAGGAGAAGACTTGGCGAGAAGCGCGCTACAGAAACCATGCTGATCCTTCGGAACTCGGCAGTTGGCCAATCAGACTCGTCACGCAATAGGCAGATCCTACCGTACCACGCGTCTGATTGGTGGGCGAGAGTAATCGAAGGATCGACCGGACTTCGCAAGCTTTGTTCGAAGGGCGAGAGAAGAAAAAGGCGCGAGAAGTAGCGCAAGACGGGTCCAAGATTCAGATGATCAAGAAAGGGAAATGGGCGCGCAAAGAGCAGAGCGGGTGAGAGAGAGAGCGAGAAAAACAGTTACGAGGAGAGAGGAAGAGGAGGAGGAAGGAAAAAGGAGCGCGGGAGAGAGCGATGCGGGGGACAAAGAGGAGGAAGCTTTGCATGCGCGGCGCCGTCAACAAGAAAAAAAGAGAAAAAGGCACCGAAACAGTTACAGCTTGCCTACATCCTAAATCAATTCAAAATTGAAATCACCATATCCGCGCGCAAAAGAGTGATGCGGGAAAAGAAAGTCCTACGCCTATTCGCATCCCCACAAAATCCCGAGAGTTTTCCCCAACGCGACTGAGGACATTCACACACAAAAAGGACACGTCGAAGTTCATCCCGGAATTCCCAACTGCCGGGCCCAATTCCCAGTGCGCTCGCTAAGGCCCACGTAAGTTCCTATATATTTTCCGAATTGCAAATAGAAAAAGCAGAACCCGGGAATCGTAAAAGCTTCCGAAAGATGGGGGCCCAAAATGCGGCACCCGAAATCAAGAAAACGAAACGGGGTTTTTATGGGGTTGGTATGATACAAGCAAAAAGGGGTACGAAAGATAGCACGGGTTCGGGAAGTAGTTCGTCACATGCACGGACATCTTCGGCCGACGACTTCGGGCCTACTTCCAACGGGTCGCAAACGGCTGCCGTTCGAGAACAGTTGTCGCCCGGGGCTCCTCTTCAGTTGGGCCTCATGTCAGCATGCATTGGTGGGGTTTCCCACCAGCGTCGGCGGGGTCCACCAGTCAGGAAAATTGAATATCTTTCCCGCCCAGACTCCCGCATCCCCACCCATGTCGGCGACGGATAATGTTACGGTGCGTCTGTCCTATGCTGTCCTCTTCCGTTTGTTTCCTTCATCTTCGCCCTTTGGTGGACGTCCACAGTCGTCGTCGAGTTGTGGGCCTGTCATACGTGTCGTTGATGGCCGACCTCTATCACACTGTCAGGCTGCCTATGCTGTTCCTAGTCGTAAATTGAATTTTGATTGTCATCGTCCTCCTGTTCAAGTTCCACGTGTGCATCAGCGGCAGGGTGCCTTCGTACACGCTGGAGGCTGTCATCAAAGAAGGGCGTCAACGTGGACGACCGACAACCGAAGAGCAGGGCGTTGTCCGAGTCCCCCAACGCTCACCATGCACAGCACACCCATGGTCGAAGGTCAACACAGTACAACCCGTCTATGTACACGCACTTACCCTCACACGAAATCCGTTGCCGCAGACGGGCGACGAGGGGGAGGACGCAGGTTCTCGCACTGTGGCACTTGGGAGCGGATCGACGCAGGAATGGGCAGGGACCCAGTTGTCTAGTAGTCGGGCAATGGCGTTTCCGCAATCGTGTACACAACTGCTCGAAGAAGGTATATGAGAGGAAGATGTACATTCAGCATCAATTTGTCGTTTGGACTTTGTAGCGGGAGCTCAACGGCGACGGCATGTATGCGCATCATCAATCCCCACCTTGACGCTGATTGGGGCGATGTGACGCTCGTAGGCCGGTTGGGGGGGGGGGGGTCCATTGGATTGCTGAGAGCAGACAAGACGAGGGATCAACACTGTCTGAAGTCGAAGTCGACGTCTGCAACACGTTCCGAAAGTCATTCGCCCGCAGGACAGCAGCGGGTGCAAATGCCATTCCGGCATCACCATTGTCGGGATGTGAGGTGGCGGGAAGGCGAGCCCGTAGGGGTAGTGAGGACCTCGGATTCGCAGTCGGCGACGACGAATGGACAGGTCGACACGTGTGGGGGAAACATTGGCAACAGCTTCATGGAGATTGTGAAGACGCGATAACCCAGGGGGTTCGCTAGCCGCACTTCGGCGGAAGTGTCGCAAACAAAGAGGCGGTGGTGGAAGTACCTCACTCGGAAAACATTGACGAGGAAGACGAAGACGACGCAAACGACGTTGTGGACATACGGGCAGTTGGCAATAAATCCATGGGCAGTCGGGGAACATGCAAGAAGGCGTCTGCCTCGCCGAAATGACGAACGAGGAAATCGGCAGCTGCGGGGAGCGATGGCGAGTGCGACGTTGACGTGGAGGGTGGAAGGAACTTCTGGTCAGTGCACCACATGGTGGCTCTCGTCAGGGCGAAACGGGATCAGGATGCGTACCTTGAGGCTATGGGGCACACGTTTGCCCGCGTGAAGCCAAGGGAATGAAAGTGGCAAGATGTTCATGAGAGATTGAAGAAGGTGGGCGTCGCTACGAGTGCCAAGAACTGCAGGAAATTTTGGGAAAACTTGATGCAACAGTTCAGGAAGGTGCAAAGGTTGATGCAGGAGTCCGGGAAGCCGGACTACTTCCGGCTGAACGACAAGGAAAGGAGATCACATGGGTTCAACTTCGTCGTGGAGCAGGCGATGTACGAGGAAATAGAGAACGCTATCCGGGAGAGATAGCCGTGTGTAAGGTGCATGCACGCGCGGATACATAGACCCTCTTGTCCATCATTGGCCGATAAGGTCTGCGTCGACCTCCTTGGCAATGACGTCTTACCTAACGACGACATCCAATGTATCCTTGCCGTTATCTGTGCACATCATCGATCTAAAGTCCTTCTGGTTGATGCGCAAAATTGCAGAATTTGTCGCATGGAAGTGGAAGTCCGTTTTCATTGTCTGCTCTTTACAAACTTGTTTTCTCTAAATAGTTATTGTTCGTTTTTATTTGAAGTTGTTTCAAGTAGTGTTGTGCCCATCGTAGTTTAAGGGTCCGATGTAGAGGGTGAAGCGGGAATGGTTCCTGCTTTCATTAATACAATTTGAGGGGCGACGATGATAGTCGCTATTCACTTCATTCAGTCATTTAGTCATTCTCTCTCTCTCTCTCTCTCTCTCTCTCTCTCTCTCTCTCTCTCTCTCTCTCTCTCTCTCTCTC
>BFEA01000489.1:730329-740984 GCA_003427395.1 Chara braunii
CTCTCTCTCTCTCTCTCTCTCTCTCTCTCTCTCTCTCTCTCTCTCTCTCTCTCTCTCTCTCTCTCTCTCTCTCTCTCTCTCTCTCTCTCTAGAGCGTCCTCTACAGTTGTGTGCGTTTATGTGTGTGTTTGTATGTGTGTGTGGTGTAAACACTACTTTTGGGAGAATGTGAATGTTTTTTAATTATGGTGTCCTCACATTCATAGGAAACCAGAGTGATTGGAAACAAAGAGGTGGACGGTCGTGTGTTTAATGCAGTCTACATCCAAAGAAGGTGACGTCTTTAATGCAGTCCATCTCCAAAGAATGTCGCGTATTTAATGCAGTCCATGTCCAACAAAGGTCGTGTGTTTAATGCAGTCCATGTTGATGACTACGAGACACGTTGAATGAAGGATTGAAATAATGGAAAAATGCATGGGATGATGTAATTTTTAATTTTTTTTTGTTTTTGCCATGAGTCTGTGGGGGTTGGGGGCGTTGAGGGGTGTAGGTTGGGATGATGGAGTGGACGGTTGTCGGGAGGGGGGGGGGGTTCGAACCGGAGGGGGTTGGTGGGTGCTTGCTGGCTTTTGCGATTGAGGTTTAAGAGAGGGTTGGCATTTGACATCATGGTTTAGGGTATGAAGGGTGAGTCTATGCAGCGCACAAATAAAAATTATAAAATAGAGGGGGCTGGGAGGCGGGATGGAACGACGGATGTGTCACTTTCTGTCGTGCATCCTATCATCCTCAAGGTGGCGTTGCCTCGAATGAAACTTGTCCCTCGGATCACCGCGCATCCTATCATCCTCAGGGTCGCCTTCGCGTGTACTTGATCATCGTTGTCCTTCAATCTTGCTGTCTCGTCTCCACCACCGAGCCTCTGCCGTCTCGCCTCCGCCATTGACCCTCTGTCGTCTCGCCTCCGCCGCCATTGACTCTCTGTTGTCTCGCCTCCGCAGTCTTGCCTATATGACTATGTCGTCTCCCCTTAGTGATTAGGCCTCCATCGTCTCTCCTTTGCAGTCTCGCCTCTGCCATCAGGCCTTAGTCGTCTCGCCTCCGCCATCGACCCTCTGTCGTTTCGTGTCCGTGATCGACCCTCTGTCTTCTCGCCGATGCCATCGAGCCTCTGTCATCTCGCCTTCTCTATCGACCCTTTGCCATCTCGCCTCCACCATCGACCCTATACCGTCTCACGTCTGCCATCTTGGCTCTGTGGTTTGGCCTCTGCGGTTTGGTCTCTGCGGTTTGGCCTCTGCGGTCTGGCCTCCGCCGTCTCACCTCTGTCATCTCACCTTTGCCGT
This sequence comes from Chara braunii, assembly GCA_003427395.1. Lineage (NCBI taxonomy): Eukaryota > Viridiplantae > Streptophyta > Charophyceae > Charales > Characeae > Chara > Chara braunii. The sequence goes on from BFEA01000489.1 coordinate 731,619, forward strand.
CTGACCTTCGTCGCCTTTCTCGGGCAATTGTGAAGTGCCACCATCAGAGCCTGAAGTCCTCGATTCGTGTCATTGCGTTGCGTCGCTTTCCTCTTCTATTGCAGTGGAAGACTAACGTTAACCTGACCGCGAGTGCGTGGCGAGTTGTAGTCCCACGACGACGTTTGTTGTGGATGAGTCATCGTCATTGTAGTTGCCTTCGTTCGTCGTCGTCATGTCTACACATGGAGCGAGCAGAGACAGGAAAAACTATAGCAACCTTGCCGCCAATATCATCACAGAGAGTAAAGGTCACCATGTGCCGAAGGGGAAAAAGCCACGTGTTGATGGCGCTTCTGGCAGCGATGAGTGGGTGAGACTCCGGTAAGTCGAAAGTTAAGATGACGTCTGCATGGACGGGGAGGAAGTGCACGACACCCGAGATGCAGCAGTGCAAGGAGGCAGCGCGCTTCGGATCAAACAACCACAGCCTGTGCAGCGTCAATAACGACGTGCAACGACACAACGTCCTCGAGAGGACGCCGCGATGGACATCGACGTGGTGGGTGCTATGGAGGCAAGCGAAGGAGTTGATGTTGCAGGGGGCAAGCGAAGGCGGTTGCAGATGTCCATCACACCACTGCAGGATCATCAACTTCGGTTACTATGTGTCGTCTACCAATTCAAGAGAGGGAGTCATCTGCAAAGGTCGTCGTCCCAAGTGCGGCCCACGACGTGGTTGGCGCTATCGTGGGTAAGATGGCTGGCTCGACTGGGCGCGTGTCACCGAGAGTGGCGGGTGCTGCAAAACAGAACGTCAACAAACTTCATGATGAAGACGAGGAACCACTGGTGAACAGGGTGTGGAGAGGAAATGTGCCAAATGTTTTGGTGGAGCAGCCAAGGTTGTGGGTTGACGACATTAGATTCCGGAACAAGAAGGAAGGCAATCGACTCTACAAAATCGTCAACAATACGTGCAACTACCTCATCTCCATCGGCAGGGGTGTGAATCCTCCACACCTCCCAGACAGCGTCATCCTTCCGAATTCCACTATCATGCAAGGGACAATAACGGGCGATTCTCACTTGCGCAACGCTAAGGAAAGGGCGACAAAGGTGCAAAGGGTGGTCCTGCGTGTCATCCATGGGTGGAGCTTCAAGTCGAGCAGCAAACACAAGGATACATAACCGCGTACAGGTACCTATTGCAACACGTGGCGACGAACATCGCTCGCACGATGTGGTTTGAGGAAGAATGGAGTGTGTGTGTGAGCCCCTCTGTGTGCCACATCACACTTCAATTGGAAATGCAACTCCCTCTGTGGTTCGTCGTCGCGGACATCGAGGATAGGCATGAAGACGACGAATTGCAGCATATCAAGAGGCCACGTTGCAATGGCTTGTGGCAGCTCTCATGAGAGTGGTTGTTGTGGTCGAGCTTCAAGATGGCGGGCGCGTTTCACACGACAAGTTGAAGAACGTGGCCCAGGGGATGAAGGTTTTTGTGGCTGCTGCAATATTGTTGATGCGCATGTCGGGAGACGATCTCCGCTCGCACAACGAGGCATCCTTTCTCCTTGGTGAACCTGAACTTGCAGGCTTTAATGCATCGCGCCTTTGACGCGTATCGCCACATCACACAAGTTGCGAATGTCGTCACAGAGAAGCTACGCAAGCCCGCCATCACATTGGCGGCTTCCCCGGACTACATCCCCGACTGTAAGTCATGTGGTGTGAAATTTGGATACGACGCAAGCTTGCCATCGCCCAGCGATGCCAAACGGTTGGATTGGTTAGCAATGGTCCCCCCTGAAGAGGACAACGATGACGGAGACCAACACCTGAAAGCAAGAGGGGGGTAGGCAATCATCATCGGTGGTGCAAACGCATTGAAGCGGGCTTGTCACCATTCAGACTGTGTACATTATTTGACAATGTTTTGGGTTGTTGTTCATTCCGTGTTTTCTGTACTTTTCAGTTGTACAAGATGACTTTTTAACCGACGACGCAGACTCTCTCTCTCTCTCTCTCTCTCTCTCTCTCTCTCTCTCTCTCTCTCTCTCTCTCTCTCTCTCTCTCTCTCTCTCTCTCTTACGACTGTGATTTCTTGCCGCAGACGACCGGTAGAGCAAGAAGTGGTACAGGGCAATATGCGGCCCGTGGGACGTAACCTTGAATGGGGTCCTGGTCAGGTGGGGCTGGTGTTCCTTTATCGTAGTCTGCAGGTTTGGGAATGTGATTAGATACAAACACTTCCCATATCATGTCATTTTCATATCGATATCGTCCTACGGCCTATGAATTGAAAACCTGTAGGGTATACCTTTTTGTGTTTAAATATCTTTAAGTTATTCCTTATTCGTTTTTGTGTTTATGAAGTATACATTTGTTCTGTGTTTTTTTTTTTTATCGACAAAAAGTTTGTGATGGCGTAGATTGTTTTCATTATTTCACAAAAGAGGCGTCAGGTATGCGAAAGGAAATTGGTTGTCGATGAGGTCAAGCATATATTATATAGTAAGAGTACCACACACACACACACACACACACGCACACACTCACACACTCACACACACACGCCAATGCCACAAAAGACAATGGCGAAAATTTTCTCAGACGCTGCGTAGTTTAAACACGAAACAAAGGACGACGATGCGCCTTGCAATAGAAGTCAATCGTACAACGACGGTCATAAGCATATTCCTAGACTGAAGACCACAGCACAAGACCCCACCCTTCCGTCACACCAGACTTGCATGCACTGACGCCAAGTTGAACCCCTTCGGCCCCCACCCAAACCCCCTCCCTCTTCGCCCCCCCCCCCCAACCCAAAGGGATGGCGTCGCTAGTTGAGCTTCGTCCGCTTCGTATGATGATCCTGTCTAGGATCGCTATCAATTGGAAGGATAGCGTCGTTAATGGTGGTTCATCCGCTCTGCCAACACGTCCCTCAGAATGAGCACATTGCCTGTTAAGCTCTCCATGCACATTGGGCGTAGGGGTCATTGAATCCTGAGGTCCACGCGGCTCTGCACTCCGTTTGCGTCTACCTCCCATAGCAGATGCTCATCAAATAGAATGCCAGCGCTGATGAGGATGTTGTAGAGGATGGAAAAAACTACGAACTGTTAAGGCAAGGTTTCCATATTCGTCTTTTGTGTCCGCAGGAACAAGCGCCACATCCCCTTCAGCCTTCTAAAAGCCCTTTCCCCAACACCTTTCGCCACCTTTTGTTTGTTGTTGAAGCGCTCCTCTACAGGGTGCTGACCAATGTCACCACAGGGAACAACTATCCATTCTCAAAGAGGATAGTTGTTGTCGCCCATCAAGTACCCGTTCGTCTGCACTTGGAAGGGAAGCATCACTGGCAGCCCCGAGAAACAATTATCAGTCTCCGCAAGCACCCAAAAACTTGCGGATGACCCTGATGTCATGGCAACTTTCAAGGTACTAGCCAATATGAACATCCGGCACAAGCGGATTCAGATCGTCGGCTGTCTGCGCAACAATTGAGAAACACGGTTTATGATCGTAGGAGTCCTCACTAGGGGCGTTAGCCGGCTTGTTGATGTAGATGTGAGTACAATCGATGCACCAATGGTAATTCGGGAATCCTTTGTCAGCAAATACTCGTAGGATGACCAACTTGCGCAACCCCCTCGGGCTGGTTATCTTCTTCTGATACACCGTCAACAGCGCCGCCGTTACGTCCCGTGTCGCCACCAACCCTGAAACTCTCCCATTCTCGAAGTTCCATGTGCTACTTCCGTACGTCTCCCCCGATGCCCACTTGTGTAAGGCATAAGCGACAATGTGATCAGGCTGCAGCCTGCAGTGGCTCCCTGTGGAACGCCACATGCCACTACAGATGAGGCGACATATGCATCTTCTCCCGGAAGTACTCCTCCGTCGCGTGGTCGCATTGCCTAAGATCCTCCCACACCCCACCCGTCCTCCTTTTCATCCACCGTCTCGACGTCGCTTGTGGAAGAATGCCGCAACCCATGGCGCAACGAACCTGGAGTACAGCCTCGGTGATGGTACCAGTATGCTGTCCATCAACCAGGGCTCCCTGCACCGTCTTCCTTCTCCGGGCGGATCTGCGCTCTGATTCTTCCCGCTGCCCTCTCCTGCCGACAACGAAAGAGCACGGTCGTCATGGCCGCCACAACGGCCGCCTTCTCGATCGCCGTCAACTTCGCACGTCCCTCGTCGCCTCCGAACTCCACTGCCATGCGTCATTGCAAGGCAGACTCAACAGCCGCACACAAAAACATGATGATTACGCCAACGACGATGCTAGCCTCACCGTGGAGTCGTCGATGATGTCCCCACCCTGCCGCCGATGTACAACGAATGGCCGTTGGCAGGAGGAGGCGATGGTGATCGACCTTCGCACTGCGGGTTGCCAAAGACTGTGCACCACGTACGACGACGCCAACACGCCGCTGGAATGCCGAATTCCACTGTCCGCCAGAAGGAACGCCACCTGCCCCATGTCGTCGTCGTCACGCGCACCACCACATTCAAAATTTGAATTTCGAACTCCGAAAATTCCAGCCTTGGGCAGCTGGACCATGCCACAGCGAGACGGACACCACCCAGCAGACCAAGGGATGCAATCCAGGGGCAACCGTTTATAATCCTATGCAGTGGGCCGCGGGGGGCGAAAGGGAATCGTCCTTGGGAGGCCACTCCTAGGATAGGTGGAATGACGGAAGGATTTCCCTCCGAAGTTCCGAAGGAAATTTCCTTCGGGCCCGAGGACGCTGTAAGGAGTGTCTAACGAGCCCCACAATCGCAAATTATATGTGAGCCAATTTGTGATTATACGACACTTCCAGTCACACAGCATACCCGTACATGTCACAAAACAGAACGGACACAGTCCCAACCTGCTCTAGGAATGTGATTCTACGGGCCGAGGGATCACACAAAATGATGCATAAAATCATAGCTGCAGCGGAAGTGTGCGGTGCGCCCGGAGCGGTGCGCTGGTCAGCGATGCGCAGAAAAAAAATTAAAAATAAAAATGAAAAGAAATGAAAAGGAAGAAAGAGAGAAAGAAAGAAAGAAAAGAAAAGAAAAGAAGAGAAAGCGGCTGTGAGGTGTGAGAGCGCATGCACGTGCGCCCGCACGAGAGAGAGAGAGAGAGAGAGAGAGAGAGAGAGAGAGAGAGAGAGAGAGAGAGAGAGAGAGAGAGAGAGACCCTGCACAGAATTAGCAAGGGCCTCCTCACCATGAACCAGGCACAGCTCACACCCGTGCTAGGCAGCTAGGGTTATGGCATGCCAAGTATATATGCTGTTGATTCACATTAAGGTCCGTGCTTCAGCAGTTATGGGACCACTGAGCACGTGAATTTCTGGGCAGTAGCAGGCCAGCTCACCACGTGCTTTTCACAAGTTTTCAGGGCTTCCCTCCACTACTACCAAACGTGGAAAACTGGAATGAATATTCTGCTAGAACATGGAACCATACGGCGCCATATGTTTTGTCTTGTGTGCAAGTGGTGAAGAAGAAGCAAGGCCCTTAGGGCCACTGCTCGTAGGAAATGAAACAAAAGAAAGAGAGGAATGAATCTTCTGCTAGAACATGGAACCATACGCCACCATATGTTTTGTCTCTTGGGCAAGTGGTGACGAGTGGAGCAAGGAGCAAGGCCATTAGGGCCACTGCTCGTAGGAAAAAGAAACAAAAGAAAGAGAGAGCTACGATAGTTGTAACTTGTAACCTATAACTGCAGGAAAACAGACCTGACTTCGGATCCAGAACATATATTGTGGGCCTGCTTTCGGGCCTCGCCACACCACTCTTGAAACGGGGAAATATGTCAAGAGCTGTCAGACGTTCTCAAGAGTTGGGTTTTCAAGAGTTTTCAGCCCCTCGTCACACAGCACTCTCGAAGGCGATGCCGTTGGACACAGGATTAAAAACAATAGTCATACAGCTTTGTTTTTTTCTCATGGCGTCAGGATAATGGCCTGACAACTGTTGAAAATCGATAGTCCGTCAAGGGTTCGGCCAAGGACGCTTGGAAACGAATGTGTTGCAGGCTGGGGTTTCCAATCTTTCAAAAAAGCTGCTCTTGAAAGGGTTTCAAGAGCCACTCTGACAGCTCTTGAGTGCCCCAAGTGTCAAGAGGCTGTGGGCCTCGCTGCACTACTCTTGAAATGTGCAAAAAAGACAGTGAATCTTCCCCTAGAATATGGAAAGATGCACCGCCATGATTTTTGTCTTTTGTGCATGTCGAGAGTAGTGCAGCGAGGCCCTGTGTGGCGATGCAGCAGCTCTTGAAAAAGAGTTTTCAAGACTGGTGTGGCGAGGCGCTTACTCTCCCACGTCTCTTGAGATGTTGGGACCCTTGCAGATGCACTGCTAGGGTCCTTCGAGAAAAAGACTTCAACAAGGAATAGGTGGCCCCAATTTTTTTTTTCTTTGCCCTTAGATTTTTTGGAAGGGAGGGGCACCATTGGCTACCTCAGCCAGCCCTCTCCGAATATTTTTTTCTTACCCCATTTATTGGGGTGTGCGGCATCACGTTCGCGCACATGCTTGCGCGTGCGCTATGCGCAGATGATGTGCCGCAGGTATGATAAAAATACATCCCTTCTTCCTGTTTTTTTTCCTTTTTTTCTTACAAGAGCTGCCCACCAAACATCAAATTCTTTGTTTTTGTTTCCACAAAGAAACACGTCTAAAAGAAAAACGCAATTGCCGGGACCTCCAGAGGTTCCTGCAAAATACGTAACCCCGCGGCTATCCAAGCCACTGACAGTTACATGGCGATTTGGGTGAATACACAAATTACGTAGCCCTTGTGACACAAAAACTGACCTACAATTTACGATTTTATGAAAATGCGTGCTAGTGTGAGTATGCCCTCACTCTGCCACTCACCCGTCCCCCACCCCTCCCACACACGTCACACTAATCCAAATACATGGCTTGTGGGATCTCCCTCGTGGATTCGAGCTTCGATCTGCATTTCAACAGTTCACGGGTGCCGACGCAGTGACTTGAATGGATTGCAGACAGCATGCCTGCAACTTCGAACTTGGATCTGTATTTCAACTGAAAACAGAAATGGAAGACATCTCTCCTGGTTCCTGAAAACATGGGGCGGTCCCCCACCGGCGGCCCCAACCCTGCACCCTAAACGCTAGGACAAAGGCCTGGGGCAAACATGCCGTTACCTCCCTCCTTCGAGAGAGGTAAGAGAGGTAGAAAGCTATGCTTGCAGGGTTACCCTGTATAGCCTTAGGAGTAGTGCTAGGGGGCTCCTTAGACACTCCTATTGAAATCCTCGGGCAAAAGGAAAAATTCCCTTTGGTTCAAAAGGAAATTCAGGCCCTTCGTTCCACCTGTCCTCGGGGACGTCGCCTGAGGACATTTCCTTCGAGCGATGTCAGAAAAGAAAAAGAAAAGAAAAAAAAAAATCAAATATGCTTGAGGCCTTCAGCCAATAGGGTGCTGCCACAATCCAGATTCTCGGTTGTAACGTCTCTCTACCCATGTGCCTGCTCCTCTCCGTGAAACGTGGATTCCTTTTGCCCAAGGGACCTCGTGAGGTCCCTTGGGCAAAAGGAAGAAATAGCTGGGGAATCCTTGCAGCCCAAGGAATTTCCTTCGGAGTGTTTTCACTTTTTTTTCTGACTGCATCCCCGAGGATAGGTGGAACGAACAATTCCTCAGGGACTCTACGCGTCCGAGGAGTGTCTAACGAGCCCCTAGGTCGTAAAAGGAAAAATATGTTTTCCATGACATGGCAGAACGCCAGTTAAAAAAAATACGTGCGATGAGAGAAAATATATATAGCTGTCCCCCAATGAGGAAAAGACAAAACTATGGCGCAGTCACGAAAGCAGTTTGCAATCGCATTTAAAACTGTGTCTTAGCAGTTTAGTCAGGGCCTGAGTTTCAAATGCAGTTGAAACTCGGGCTGGCCTTTTTCAGGCGTGGCCGAGACATCTCGGGCGTGGCCCCGCCACGCACGGGGAGGGGGTGGGAAAAAAAATAAAAAAAGCAGAAAAAAACGGAAAAAAAAGGGGCCACGTGCCTGACTGAACTGCTAAAAAAGGTCAGCCCGAGTTTTAGCTGAATTTGAAACTCGGGCCCTGACTAAAAAAACTGCTAAAACGCAGTTTGAAATGCAATTACAAACTGTAACCCTGAAAACACCGTAGTTTTCTCGAAAGAAAAAAGGTGCTGGCAGAAGTGTCAGCAGGAGATCAGGTTTTGATTTCCAAGTGGGTACTACCTGACAGGAGGATTATGTAATCCCAGCGTTTTTAGGGAGCACACTACTTTGAGGGCATACTCACACTAGCACGTACTTCCACAAATTTTACTTATGTGAATTTGCATTTATATGGCACCTGCGGATCAGGGCAGGGTCGCGACCTGGCCTTGAGATGTGAAAATACGTTATGTGCAGTCAGACAGCACAATGCACTTTAAAACTTTTTTTTTGTTTCCAGAAAGCAGTAGAGGAAAAAGAAAAACGATTTTGCAGGGACCTCTTGCGGGGACCTCTTGTGGGGACCTCTGGAGGTCCCCGCAAAATATGTAAGCCCGCGGCTCCAGGCCGCTGACATTTACGTGCCCTTTTGTGTGAACACCCAAAATACGTGCCTCTTGTGACTCTAAAAACTACATAAAATTTGCGATTCTGCGAAAATACATGGTAGTGTGAGTGTGCCCTGAGTCACAATCCCCCTATTTTCGGTCACTTGTCTCGGCTGTTGGATTAGCTTGCTACACCAGCTGGACCTACAAGATTTTGGGACAAATTGATTTCATTGAAGGTTTGAAAACTGTGCCTCTGAGCTAGATGCAGTTAAATCACCAGTACTTCCTTTTTTTTTTCTTTCTTTTTTTAACTCCACAAAATATGCTTTATTCAAGTTGTAAACCTGGGTAGCACACCGAGCACGTTCGGTGCCCCCACATCTGAACGTGTTCGGACGTTCGGCCGAGCGGGGAACGAACGTTCGGTCCGAGTGCAGAATCGGCCCCCCCGAACGTATTTCCGCCAGCCCGCTACCGGGGCCATTTTGGCCATTCCGGTTGGCAGGGGCTGTGGGGGGGGTCAGCGCTTGGCGGGAACAAACGGGGGGGGGTGGGGGGGCGGCAAATTCGAAATCCAAACTGCCCCCCCCTGATTTTCGAGAGAGGGCCAGTTTGGGTGGCCGCCCGTCCGTCGTCGCCATCGCACTGCGAGCAACCCTTCGCCATCTGTGGCCCGTCCGTCGCTGCCTGCTGTGGCCACCTGCCCATCCGCCGTCGCCATCACCATCGCCGGTAAGTAAGAGAGAGAGAGAGAGAGAGAGAGAGAGAGAGAGAGAGAGAGAGAGAGAGAGAGAGAGAGAGAGAGAGAGAGAG
>BFEA01000489.1:752386-764024 GCA_003427395.1 Chara braunii
AAAAAGGGAGGTCGGGAGGCGGGTCCCACACCCTGCAGGAAAGGCGCGCACTTTGCACGGGAACGCATGCCCAGAGTTTGACCGTGGAATGCATTTGGACTCTTTCTCATCCGGGGCGAGGTCCCACTTGCACGAATTCAAAGATACTGACCGTAGATAGCAAAGATCAACGGCCGAAATCTCCCTATTTACGCAAGTGGGACCTTGCCCCCGGATACGTTCAAAATGTCGGACCCGTCGGAACGGGCCTGGTCAAGAAAGCGTCCAAATGCATCTAGCATATTTGTTTGTTTGTTTGTTTGTTTTCTTTTTTTTTTTTTTTTTTTTTTTTTAAATGCTGCCTTATAATTGCAAATCACAGGAATGAGGCCGGGGTCCTCACAATTCTACCCGGATCAAAACCAAAAGTTAGGACTGGGAGCCTTACCCAGCTTCGCTTTTTACAGGACCCAGAGAGGGACCCGGCACTCAGAAAATACCTACAACCACAAGTCAGTAATTAAAATCAAACGCTACTACAAAAAATACCTACCCTTTGAAAACCAACCTTCTACAGCTCTCCTATTCTTAACTGTCATCCAACCTCCAAAAAGGAGGAAACCTATCCAGAGTTGCTGCTTAACTTTTAAGCAAAGCCACAAATACCACCGAAAGAGTAATGACCAAAGTTAATGAAAACACTAATTCCTAAAAGTCTGCAACCTCCTAAAAGGTCCCATTTACCATCACTCATTATAGTTACTCTAGATTCCTGTGCCTATGGTCGGCATCAGCAGCTGCATACATAAAAGTATCATATTTGGGCCTAAGTCAGCGGCCCCTGCTCTGAAGCGACTGGAAGAAGCCAATCTGGAAGATTCACATTGCCTTCTGCTGAAATGGTAGCCCCGAGTCCACCCCCACCCCATGTCTGAGAAAACCAATATCGGCCCTTTCTGGACTGGGGGCCGGACAAATGACCGTCTACTCTGATTACTTGTGTTATCAGAGATTTTGCCCTCGCCCTCAAAAAGAAGAAGGTAGAGCCCTCCTGCTTAAAAGTAGCTCTATTACGAGCCTGCCATATAGCTTCCATAATTGCCCCTCCACAGGACAGGGCTATATAGGGCCAACCAATAGAGAAATCTGTCCCTTCTTTTGTCAGCCTGTACAAAATCCACTCCTGTGTCCATTGAAAGCTCCCACCTGAGACAGCCTTCCATCTTTCTTTCCACCATGCCCAAAGTTGAAGTGAGAAGGGGCAGTACAGCCATATATGTGGGGCAGTCTCCCAGCCCCAGTTACAACGCGAACACTGGCAGCTGATGTCCATGCCTTTAGAGGCTAGCCATGTCGCCGCTGGTGTCACTAATAGCATCTGTAGCCAGATTAGGCTTGCTTGTTTTTGTGAAACCATATGTTTCAAACCCCTCCATAAGGCAAAGAGATCTACATTGCCTAGGTTGAAACCTGGTTCTTTTGAAAGTCTCTCAGAGGCTACCACTGCCGGCTGTTTCTTGACCCTTGCCCTCAGCACTTGAACTCCAACCTTGGGTTTATAAGAGATTACCGGCGTCTGGCTCGTGGGGGCAGAGATTCCCTCCCACCCATAAAGCAGGGGTTCTATCTGAATACATGAGGCGTCTTCCATTATGAGGGAGGCTACTTCCTTGCTACCCGATATCGAAGTCCAAATTCGATTCTCATTACAATCCACTGTCGTGTCCACTACCTTGTCCTCCCTCCTCTGGAGTACCGGTTCTGACCCTATCCCCGGTTTTCGCCGCCAAACCTGAACCTTTATACCTTGAGCCAATTCAGGGCCTATCACCTTCCAAAATTCTGACCTGTCCTCTGGGTTTTGTAGCCACGCCCCCTGGCCATGTTCAACTGAACTTGGCAGTAGAAACTACCAATGTCCCGGCAGGGAGTTAAGCAGTTTCTCGTACTAAGTTAGATTCTATGTCATGTAGCCTCGGGAGTTTCTTCCTCAATGCCGCTGCCGTCAGCCAGGAATCTGAGGATGTATCCCAAATATCCTTGACTTGAATCACCCCTTTCTCAATCCATGTTTTACCAAAGGAACCTGTACTCACATCAGCTTTGAACCATCCGCCATCAGGCTGTCTGATCCACGGATTCTCGAACAAGATCTGGTTTAGGACCTGGCCCCTCATCTGAGGAGATCTGAGAGCCTGTGGGAACAATCTATGCCACGCATTTAGTACATTTGACCAGATTTTAGATTTGGGATGTTTAGCAGAGTAGGATGGAATAAAGAGACATAGCCAGACGTCTGACTTCCTGGATAAGTCCCATTCTTTAGATAGGATGTATTCAGCCAGTCTTACCCATAGCTTGCCCCGAGGGCCAAACCCAACTGCAATCACCCATTTTGCCAATAGCGCCAGATTTTGGTGGACTGGGACTGGGTCCAGAATACCCAGCCCTCCTTGAGGTCTAGCTATCGCTATTGTTTCCCATGCCACCTTCCAAACAAAACCCTGCTGAGTTGTGGCCCCTGGTTTCCATAAGTATCTAGCGGCATCTCTCTTTATACGAGCATATGCCCGTTCTCCCAATCAATGAACCAACAATGGGAACCACAATAGGGAAAAGGCCGCGGATGTCAGGACGAGCTCCCGTCCAAAAAGCGACAGCTTGAAGTTCCTTTTCCAACCTGCTATCCTGGAAGCAACTTTGTCAGCCAAAATAGAGTCTTGGGTGTCCGAACAGTCTGACAACGACACCTGTATCCCCAAAAAACGATCAGATGCATTTGTTGGTATTTGTTTTAACCCCCAATCCGCATTCAAAGTCCGGGAAGGAGGAAGGAAGTATACTAATTTTTCCCAGTTAATGGAAGCTTCAGATAAATCACAATAGGTTACTATAGCTGTCTTTAATTCCTGCAAGGCTACTGGACTATTATCACATGCGATTGTAAGGTCATCGGCTATCGCCCCCCCCTTTCCACTCTAGACCGGGGGTTAGCTTAAGGCCTGCTATCACTGGGTTATTTATAATGTTACTCAATAAAATTTCTAATTGAAGGACAAATAACAGCGGGGCTAATGGGCATCCCTGCCTCAGAGAGCGAGTAAGGGTAAACTCATCTGATAACTTACCGTTCACCATTACCATAGAGGCCGCCCCTTGATAGCTGGCGTTGACCCAAGTACAAAAGCCCTCACCAAAACCCATTTTTTAAGAGTGTGGTATGGACAAAGGTCCACCCCACTTTGTCGTATGCCTTCTCCATATCAAGGAGAAGGACCGCGACATCTCATTTTTCCTTGCCGATTAATTCCAAGGCCTGGATGGTAGAGAAGATATTCTCAAAGATCGAGCGGCCTTTAATAAAGGCTCCTTGCTCCCATCCTATAAGGTCTGGGAGTAGTCTGGCTACTCTTAGTGCTAAGGTTTTGGCAAACAGCTTATATGTCACATTAAGAACGGATAGGGGTCTCCAGTTCCGGACATGCCTCCTATCTCCCTTTTTATACATCAGGGAGATCATACCTTTTGTAAAACTTGACGGGAAGGCACCGGACTGTTGTGCCTTGTTATAAATATCACAAAGAAATGGGTCAAACACCTCTCATGTAGCTAGAAAGAATTCAATCGGGAGGCCATCTAGCCCTGGGCATTTGCCCTTGGCCATGACTTTAGCTGCGTTTAATAACTCCCCTACCTCCTTAGGTTTATCTAAGTTTGCAGCCGTTTCTTGTGAAATAATTTTGGTAGAGCAGTCCCAAAAAGAAGAAGACTGAGACATGTCCCATCCTGGCGGTTCCAGGGGTCGGCGAGTGGTAACTATGTCCCTAAAGTACTCTAAGGCATATGAAAACATCTGGACTGTGTCCCGAGCCAAAGGAGCCAAAGGGTCAGATGGATACATTAATTCTCTGATAAGGGATTTAGATTGCCTTATCAGTACTGAGCGAAAAGTTAGTTTAGTCATTTTATCATACCCATTTATACCTCTAAGACTGAGAAACTATATCCATTCTTGTTGTTTCTGAATTTCCAAGGCTTCTAGCTGGGCAAGAGATTCCCTTCGGATATCGGACCAATAGAAGTCTGAGAAAGGGTCCTTTCCCATCTCTTCTTCTGCTTGAGTTATCTTCTTAATCAAGCATTGCTCTTTCCACTTCTTTGACGCCGCTTTCATCCGGGAGAAGGTAATCAGTGCTTGTGTCACAATAGCTATCCCAGTATCAGCCCACTGTGAATAATCTGAGAAGAGGTCTTTTGCCTCCATCCAGTTCGTCATGTGGGATTTTACCCATTCCAAGATCCCTGGGTCTTTCAGCACAGTCAGATTCAGTCTAAAAGGCGGGAGATGGCGATCCATTGTGTCCCTTGTTATAATATCTAACAGCACTGGGTTGTGATCGGACAGTGAGGCTGGTTTAAGGTCACACCAAATGCTGCGATCCCAGGGTGTCCCCCGGAGAAGGAAAAAATCAAGTTTTTTCCTAGGGGAGGGGGAGGGGGGAGTAGGAGGAGGGCCAAACCACGTAAATCCATTGTCCTGCGGATTAAAAATTATAAATGCATCTGACAAATTTTGTGCTTCACAGAAGAATGAGAGCAACCTTGTGTCCTCTCTAATGGATTTGGCAGTTAATGAGTCCAATCTGGGGTTGAAAACTGTGTTCCAATCCCCTGCCAAGATTAAATTCTCCACATCAGGAACTAAGCTGGGGACATTCGAGAAAAAGGTGAGACGATTAGGGTATTCTGCTGGTGCATATACCGACATGACAGCCCATTCCTCAGAATTTATCGCAAATTTGAGCCAGACCCACCTACCATCGCTGTCTGCATATTGATCAATGATGTTAATGTCCAGGTCCTTGTTAATCAGGATGCCCATACCCCCTTTCGTTCCTACTACTGGGGACCATAGTTGGGGGTCAACCCACCAATGTTGAATTGCAGACAACTTATATGAATTCAGCTTGGTTTCCTGTAAACAAGCAATCTGAACATTTTGTGAGAGTAACCATTCTTTAAAATGCGGTTTTTTGAACCTTTTGTTCATACCACCAAAACCTCGAACATTCCAAGTCAGGAACCTGATTCCACTTGGTAGAATCATGGCCTGCCCCTCTGCCGCGTGGGAGTTGGATTCGACTTTAGTTGTTTTTCTTTACTACGGCACCCCTCCCCCAACCCGTGAAGCAGTTCCCTGATGAACCGTGGGGGGGGGGGCAGAGGCTATACCATTCAACCTTGCTGTGAAAGATTCCGACGAGAAACAATCCACAACATCCGTATGATATAGCCACGCCGCCACATCCTGGGAAGAAAAATCCTCTGGCAAGGAGATGTCTTTGAGTGAGTCTGAGGTTGAGTCCAAAAAGCGATTTAGCGGCAACCAATAGATACTCAGGGCTTTCAGTTTTTCCAGCTCAGATGTCGAGGTGTGTAGCACCAAGCAGGCCACATGCAGAATGACTTTAGATTTATGGTTAGTTGTAATATAACGACCGCGCTTGGGGGCTGACAGCATCACACACGAACCGTGATTCTGAAGAAGGAGAGTCTTCACTGTGGAAAGCCAACTCTCTTTCGAAATTGGCCCTACTGTGGGGAAGGCTGGTAAGGACAGTACCACCTCCGCATCTATTTGTGTTAGCACCATCGCACCATGCGGCGATGGAGTAATCACCAAGGGGACTAAGTACTCATTAATGGTTTTTCCCTTATCATCCTTTGTTAGCGTCTGCATCAGCCGAGCAGAACCCCGGCTGCTTAAGCCCCTGCCTCGCTGCAAGCTTATCCTTTGCAGCGCCGTCCTTGGGCCTAGCATGTACTTTTGAGATTCCTTCTTTTGACACTGTGTTTTCCCTGACGCTTTTTTTTCTATTAGCGCGCTGCTTCTTGAGTGGGGAGGCACCGAGCGGAGAGGACAGTCTCCTGTCCTTGACCGCTGAGCCCTCCCCTGACTTGGGGGTCAAACTATGACTACCGACCGAGCGAAAGTCATCAGGGTCAATTTCAGGTTCAGCACCGTCAGATTCCTTTTGTAGATCATCCCGTCTCGCTTCTTTTAAGCTGTATAAGGCCTTGACCCCGTAATCAGAGTCAATTTCGGTATCCTCCTGTGCGGAGGAATAGGCCTCGTTGAGATATGTCCGGTGTGTGTATTTCGGATTCCGACTGATGCCTCCGGATCCGTCCCACGTTTGTGAGCATGAATACGATCCTCCTCATCTGAGGAGGGGGACAACGAGGCGTATCCATTCGATATCGGAGACCTACTCCGCTCTCTATGTAGCACTAGCTCGTTCCCCTTGACCACGAAATCATGATCCGGCTCACTCCCTCCGTCCTCTCCTTTATCATCCCTCTTACGTTTCTCCCTTGGTGGAGGAACCCGATCTTCTTCCATTGGGACCTCCTTACCTTCAGGTATCGGATCCCGATTCTCATCCATCGTTTTTCCCTCCCTTTCCTTCTCCTCTTTCTCCTTCTCTTTGTCTTCATTCTTCGGGTCCTCATCCATTTCATTTTTCTCTTCGTCCTCAACCCTCTCCCCTCCTGCCTTCTCCCTTTTTTTCGGAGTAGAGGTAGGGTCCTTTCTTCCACCGTCCGGTTGACTTTTCTCCCCTTTTTCGCTCCCCTTTTCATGCCTCTCCTTATCCTCTCCCTTCTTCTTGCCCTTTTTCCCCACCTTCTCTCCCTTTCCTCCGCCTTCCCCCCCCCCCCTTATCATCCTTGTCTCCACCCTTGTCACCACCCTTGTCCCCTCCTTTATCTCCAGCCTTGTCCCCGCCCTTCTCTCCACCCTTCTTTTCTCCACCCTTACCTCCGTCCTTTTTTTCCTTCCCCCCCTCCCCTCCTTTGGACTTAACTGCTTTTGCATAAGAATTTCTCTTACGCGAAGAGCAGTCTTCATTTCCTTCATAATGAAAATGTTTCCTACACGCCGGACTCCAAGGTGTTTCCGCGCATACCACTTCGATCTCCACATAGCCATCCTCGCCTAAGGCCATAACTAAATATTTCTTGTACCGCAGGCGGGCCTCTAAGGCCAGATCAAATCTGACATTCAAAAGATCAGGAGACAGTTTATCTTTAAAGGCCGGGTACTCTTTGATAGACTCACTTCCATACGCATCTCGTATGGCTCTCGGGAGAAGAGGCAGGACCCCCACTGGCACCTGTTGACAACGTATCCAGAAGAAACGATGCCTTGCCACTTCTCTCCATTCCCACAACTCATGTTCTGTCATCCATGGCCCAAAAGAGACTTTGTGGGAAGTGTTATCTAACACTACCTCTGTGTGAGCCACACAGAGCATCCATTGTGCCACTTCCTTGGAAGGTGCCACGTAGGTGATCTGGTTGCGACCCTCGTTATGAAAAAGTCCTCGTTTCGAAGGGTTGGCAATCTGACTCGATGAAGCCCACCCATTCTCGTAAATGCGAACTATCCGTTTCTTAACATCTACCGTCAACGACGAGGAGTCTTCTCCAAACCGGATGGTAACCGCATGTTCCTGTAACCACTCTGCCTGGATCTTGTACACGTCTTGATTACCAGTGACCTTGAGGTAATCTTCCCCCACTTCGAGCTTTGACGGGGCGAGGCGTGGAGGGAGAACCCCATCGATGTAGCACTGTGCAATAATATCCCGGATTCGCGTTTTATCATCCAAAGGGACTGTGGATCCTTGACCGGTATCGGCCATCGGCCTTCGGAATCGGAAACGAAAGACAGCCCATGATGTCTATATCCTAATACAGGCAGCACTTAATAATGGATAACGAAACTATAACTAAAACGATTACCTATAATGAAGCTTCCAGAACCCTTTAGGGAATAACATCAGTGTTCCAAGAATTCCCTTCCCACTACCCGGAGAGGATGCGGATGGGAGCAAAGCGTTATACCTGCATCGTTGATCGGTGACGTCCTCCCGGGGGCAAGTCCCCCCTCCTTCTGGCAGGTAATTACAGCTTCAGCAGTTGACTCGGTAACATACTGCAATCCTCGGCAACCTCCAGTCCGTTTGACTTATGCAACCGCGTCCACCCGGGGGAGGTATCTACCCTGACCTCTGATATTCCACAGTAGGTGCCAGCCATGACTACTCCATAGCTAGGGTAGAGTCTCGTTTCCTTTCCCTTGGTAATCCCGAGAGAAAGGGCGATGACGTCAACGGCCTTAGGCTGCACAGAGCTTCGTTTCCGGAACCCGCCTTACCGTCCCCGGTAGTGCTGTCCGAAAATTAGCGCTGTGCTGGGCTAACGCCTTGAACCCTCCTCCAGCGTCGCCGGAGCATCGTCTCCGCTAATTTCCGCAACCCCACCCTTTTCGATTTCTCCTCTTCCCCGCCAATCCATCTAGCATATTCGTGCAGGGGAGCCACGCCCTTTCCTTACGGGAAAAGTCATTAAACCTTCCCCCGCCACGAAACCTTCGTATCATGTTTGTGGAATATTATGCTTTGTGTTGTTAAAAAAAAAAAAAAAAAACCTTCGTATCCATTTCCCGCCAACGGGGAAAAAAGTGCGGCAGGTGCGAAAATCACTTTTGGTGTGACAGTACAAGGCGGGAAAGCACAGTAGTGAGGCGGGAAAGTGTTTTGCAGGTTCCAAAAATGAAGCCGAAAGTGATTTTGGGACCTGCGGCACCTTTTTTTCCCCATTTTGGCGGGAAATGCCGCCAAATGGATACAAAGGTTTCGTTGCGGGGGAAGGCTTTATGACTCTTCCCTTTCCCCTCACACGTATAAAACGAAGCGTGCATCTGGTGGCCGGCGTCATCTGAAGTAAGTGCCAATGTTGATTGGTTGACTGATTGATGCAGCTGTCCGCACTCACCGTCTTTTCGCGTCGTAGCTGCATTTTGCCCTGTGGCGGCGCTCCGGGTGGGAACGGAGTGATTGACGGAGGTGAGGGAGGAGAACATTATTGTCGTCAATCTCAAGACACCAATTGCGGGAAAGGTCCTGTCGATATCTTGCGAAGAAGATGGCGGCGGCCATGTCTGCGGCTATGGCGGTCGTTTTCTCGGTGCTGCTAGTCTTGTCTCCCGTGCTTGTCGAGGGAAATCCGGGACTAGACCTCCTCGAGGCAATCAAGGGCCATCAGAGGCTGCACCGTTTTCATCAGGCCTTGGTCACGACTGGCTTCTCCAACGGCCTCAATAACGCGGTGAACGCCAAGCCCACCACGATCTTCGCCCCCGTGGATGACGCCGTCGACACTGCCACCGCCACGTACTCGGTTTCCTGGGACTGCCTGACCCAGGAAAACGCCGGGAAGGCTGCTCTCAAGGAGACCCTCAAACATCACGTAGTGGAGGGCGCATTCCACACGCTCTGGAACTTGACGAAGACGAACCAAGTCATCCCGGCCGACGGATTTCCGATCGAAGCCATGTTCGACAAGGCGACCCACGTGGTCATCCTGGACGGTTATGTCCACGTGGTAGAGCCCGAGGCGATCGTCATGGAGAATGCAATCGTGCATCTCATCGATGGAGTCATCGTGACGGAAAGCAATTACGCCCAGATGGTCGACGTCTGCGGCCAGGCGCAGCCCTCCGCATCGCCTTCTCTTGGCTTCGCGAGCGGATTGTAAATCGAGGGAGAAGGAGAGGAGGAGAAGGAGAGGAGGAGAGGGAGAGGGAGGAGAGGGAGAGGGAGGAGAGGGAGAGGGAGGAGAGGGAGGAGAGGGAGGGAGCGCAGTGAAAGAGAGAGTTGTCATAAGAAGATGAGGCCAGAATGTGCAGGAGGGGTGAAGAAAATGAGGCAAGCGGAAGAGCTGACTCTACGGCGGCGCGCGTGGTCGGCAGCGGGCAGCAGGGCGGTGAGCAGCGGGCGGCGTGCTCCACACTCTGCGGCAGCGTTATTTGGCGGCAGGGCAGCAGAACGGATTTCACCGGCGGCTGCTGTTGACTCGTCTCACCTTCTCTGTTTCCTCTTTCTCCTCTTATCTATCGCGTCATCATCGTCGCTGTCTCGGCGAGGTCGACGATGCTAAGCCTTGTCCGATTCTCGCTGCCGCCTCGAAGTTTTCCTAGAGTGGTGATATTCAGTCTTTCCCATCTCCTCTCGTGCCGGCTTGAGCGGTCTTTAGCTTCATTCACCGTAGCTATGGCGGCACTAGTTGCCGTTGAATCGTTCGTTAATGGGTGGGCAACCAGCTTGGAGCATTTCTCTCCCCAGCCTTTCTATGTTATAGGGGTTGATGTCCCGATTTGTTGCCTACGCCATTTTAGTGGGGCATTGGTGCTCAGCATTTCCCAGCCTAGCACGGATCGATCATTGACATAGAACTGCATGCCGTCGTTTGCTCGCAAACTAGGCTGGCATAGCACGGCTTACGGCATCGTTTGCTGGCAGACTATGCTGGCATAGGACGGCTTCCTTGGTGTTTTTGCAGGCATTCTCCGGCTCTGTTAGCAAAGCACGGGGTGGCTATGCCGATAGAAGCACACAGCTTTTCTGCTTCACTAGGGCGGCGTCTTTCTGCTGGCATGCTGTTGTTAATCCCCTACGGTAGCTCCTATGCGGGTCCTTGTGCTGGAGTGCCAGGGATGTCCATGTTACTGCCGTGCTAGTTTGGCAGGTCACGACGCACCCTTCTTCAGTGTCTGTCTGTGGTTTCACAGAACAACGCGTGTTTGTCCTCTCTACCATGGCCCGTGGGCGTGGGCGCGGGCGTGGGCGTGGGCATGACTGTCTTATGTGTTTACTTTGGGTTCTATTGTGATTTGTCAGAAAAAAACACAGAATGCATTCTGAGGTACTTAATAGCAGCGTCTTGTCACACAAGAGCTGCGTGGAGACGAGCGCCCAACGGACTGGAGTTAAATCTCCAAAAGGACTGTACACCGTGCTCCGTTTGGAGGTAGGGACTGGAGTTAACCGCCAAACGGACTGGAGTTAACCTCCAAACGTACTGTAGTCGAAGTCCAGACAAATTAAGTTAATCTACAAAGGGAATGCAGTGAAGCTAGTTTGGCATGGAGTTAACTATAAGTGGATGGAGTTAACCGCCAAACGGAATGCAGTTACGCTACACGCGGAATGGAGTCAATGCTCACAAGCGACCTCCAGTCAAGAGACTTGTGGAAGGCAGTTAAGGGGCAAACGCAATCGAGTTAAGGGGCAAATAAAATAAGTGTGACAATTGTCAGAAGATACTAAGAACGTTAATTAACAATGGAGTTACGGCATTTGTTAAGAAGTTGATAACACGTCCGTCACCAAAATTTCGTCATGGTCATATACAAAGATTTTCGGACGCTGTATGAACTGCGGCAACGTTCAACT
Source organism: Chara braunii (assembly GCA_003427395.1). Lineage (NCBI taxonomy): Eukaryota > Viridiplantae > Streptophyta > Charophyceae > Charales > Characeae > Chara > Chara braunii. Next base: position 763,666 of record BFEA01000489.1, read on the forward strand.
TACGCAGTTTTTATACATTTCCAAACTGTTTTACGTTGCGACCTGAAGAAATTCTTCCCCCCTGGCTGGCTTCGTTTAATTGCAGACTCTCTCCCTCTTCTCCTCCCCCTCCCTCCGTTATTCCGCGGCGTAACTGTCCGCGTGTGTGTGCATGCGTTTGAGCGCGCGTGTCCTATTTTGTGTGTGCGTGTGTTTTCGATCGTGTGCTTGCTATCGGCCGTTGTTTACTACAACAGGGCCGAAGTGGACATTGCGAGTGTTTTGGCTGAACCTAGGAAGAATTACCCTCAGTTGCAGCCAAGGGAGTTCCACTCTCTCTCTCTCTCTCTCTCTCTCTCTCTCTCTCTCTCTCTCTCTCT
>BFEA01000489.1:769689-780467 GCA_003427395.1 Chara braunii
AGAGAGAGAGAGAGAGAGAGAGAGAGAGAGAGAGAGAGAGAGAGAGAGAGAGAGAGAGAGAGAGAGAGAGAGAGAGAGAGAGAGAGACACCCGAGAGACCCAAGAGACAAATTCCCTGGCCCACGTTCCTGCCACACACCAAGCCCAACAAAAGGTAGTGCTTCAGCACGATGGCCCACACGACCGGGAGGATACAAAAGATCACAGGGTTAAACAAGACCAACCGCCAGGCATGATGTCAGCAGTCCTGGGCTACTCTGAGCCAACCCCGCAGGGACTGATGCAAATGCAAGACCAGCCCTACAATGAACACCGACCACACAGGCGGAATGAGGAAAAGGACTGCGGGTTACAAAAAGACCAGCAGCCCAGGCTGCTGACAAGGGGCCTGACTCAGCCACAACAACCACTGAAGCTTCATGTGCTCATTGTGCAAGACCGTGAACCAGGCATGATGTTAGGAGCCCTGGACTACCCCGAGCCGGCCCCACCGGGACTGATGCAAATGCAGGACCAGCCCTACAATGAACACCGACCACACAGTCGGGATGAGAAAAAGGATTGCGGACCACAACAAGACCAACAACCCAAACTCCTAGCAGGGCGCCTGGCTCAGCCACAACAACCACTGCAGCTTCACACGCCCATTGAGCCAGACAGTGAATGTGGCGGACCAACCAGGTGTGGTGCTCCGCCTGGGATAGAGATGGAGATGGAGGATGAATGTCGAGCGAGATGGCACAGCGCAGCTCCCACGCTAGACTCCAACGCACGTACTCCAAAATGTGCCATTGTAGAATGATCTCACAAACAGACAACAGTTGGGGTATACCCCAACGGACTGACTGGACTGGACTGGACTGGCTGGTACCGACAGAGGTACCGGCCTGGACTGGACTGCCCCGAATACAACACAGGCCTATGAGAACAGGCCAAGGGGCTAGTCTCACAGGGCAACCAAAGGTCCACTACATGATCCTCCGCCTGTGATGGATCACCTAGATACAAGCACGCTTCCGCCAAGAAGCGGAACTCTACCAAAGAAAAAGAAAACCTGAGTAGTCTAGGATGCGGAGTAAGCTCATGCTGAGTCCATGCAATGCAACCTAGTATAGAAAATATCACAAAAAACAGCAATATCACAACTAACAGCCTAAGTGAAAGCAGAAGCAACTAACTAGCAGACATGTCCTAGGAAAGCAGAAAGTAATGACAGTTAGATCCTAAAATGTTGGAGGCAGTAGCCTCAGTCTGGAAACAACTGACTAATGTATAAGTCCTAAGAACAGCAAAAGCAGAACAACTAAATCCTAGAAATGTCAGAGGTAGTAGCCTCAGTCTGAGAGCAACAAAACAACAACAAGACAACCATATGTCACAAGAGGAGTGTGTCGCAAATCCAAGGGTGGGATGGTCTCTGAGGGTGGCGAATGAAGCCTAGGGGTCGATAACTCCTAAGGGCATCCACACAAAATGACAGGGAGAAACATGTCATCAGGCTCAATGAGTGTAGGGAACTGGGAGCGAACAGAACCAATGACACTAACAGATTGAGCATCAGGGCAGGTAATGCTCGACTAAAGGGGTGACCTCTACGGAGGGTCGACCATGCAAGGGAACAAGGGAGCCTGGTATACTGGGCGCACCTAGATGAAGCATGCGAGGCTGCCTAACTAGGGCATGAGGGCCAACAGAGCGTAGAAAAAGTGATGGGTAAGGGAATCATGCAAATGACTCCTAAGGTGGGAGAAGTTGGAGCTGGATCCGTAAGCTGGGAAGCCAGGGCAACGCTACGGTCTCGATGCCTGTGCGTATACCAAGGTAGAGTCCAACTCAGAAGAACCCAGTGAAAGGAGACCATCATGCGACACAACCAGGGTATTGTACAGGGTAAGGTGGTAAGAGAGTGACGACGTCTGAAGCAGGCAGAGTTGATCGTGACGAATTCCATGAAGCTGTCGATGACGTCCATGATGAGAAGTCAAGAAATGTTGCCGAGGAAGAGCCGCAACGTCGATGAGCTGAAGTGGCAAAACTGGAGTGGATGGAGTACTCAGAAGTCGAAGACGTGAGAAGATAAGTTAGAGTCAATCGTCTATCTGTCCGAAACTGGATTTAACGCGGGTTTCGCGTTAAATAATTTAACTCGCGTTAAATTCTCGTTCAAATCCCATTCAAACGTGCGTTGGACGCGAATGAACGGGGTCCACGAACCGGGTTTTCGCGCGGTTGGGGGGGGGGGTTGGGGTTTCTGAAGGTGTGGGGTGGTGGGGACCCTTGTCGGGTACCGCCTCATGCATTCAGTTTTTTTTTTTTTTTTTTTGTTTTTTTTTTTTCAAAAAAGGACCTTGTTTCCAGCACAAGCCAAACCTGGGTAACGGACCCAGCACTAACCGGGATGAGAGGTTGACAAATTCCCGGCCTCGCTGATTGTACATAGAATAGAACCTGTCTCTTATACACATCTAGATGTGTATAAGAGACAGGGGCTTCCGCAGGGTACCGGGGTTGGACAGCCTGCTGGGGGAACGGCTACATAAAAAGGCCGTTCAGTTCGGCTGCACCTCATTTGCCGCGCGAGCCCGAACGCATCAACGCGACAAACACATTGTCGAGCGCATCGGTCCGGCACCGCACCAGGGCAGCGCGGGACACCCCAGCCTCGTCACGCAGGAGTTGGATCTTAAACCCTTCGTCGCGAATATACATGGAGCTTCCACAAGCCGCTCCGGCCGAGTGCGCCAGCCATACCTCTCGCGAGCCCCTACGACAGGATAGGGCCTACGCGAGGCACGACTTACCTCCATCTTACGGGATCTGTCACCTCCCTTCTGTGGGCGTATCCCCGCCGAGTTACCAGTCCACAGTACGAAACCTAATCAGTTGCAATCGTAGAGGTGGACCAGCCGATGGCGTTTCTCGTTCGCTTTAGCATAGGGGGTACGCGCGGTAGTACGCCTCTATCGGACCCGCACGCGAACCGACATCTTGGGGGGCTGAGGTCCCAAGCGCGACTCGTCGTCGGTCGACTAGGACGCATCTCACACACCACGCGCACACCACTTTACGAGCATAAAAATAAAACATACACACACACATACGAAACGACACAACACAAACAACACACAACGCTCCTCGCCCCTCGGTAACCGACCCATAACTTTCCGATGCGGAAATCGGATAGGCGTCACACGCGAGACTTAATATAAAACCGCGCAGACGCAGGGCAAACTCATATCGATGCGCAATGCAAGCGTACGCAAGCGGCCGCAATGATGGCGCACTACGTAGTACCCATACTCATGCGGTCCTCGTTAATCTCGAGGGTCGTATTCGACACTCATGTGTCGGCTGACACGCGCCTTGAGGGTTAATCTCTCGACGCTGGACAACCGCCAAGCGTGGTTGAAGACCACACACCCTTTTTTGCACTCTGTGCAGAGTGGGTGGTTCACAGGTCCATACCTATGGTGGCAGTCGCTTCTTACTACCTTGGAGATGAGTCTCACTCCGGGCCTGGGCGAAAGTCAAGGGGTTTGACTTTGACGGCTGCCACGGACTACAACGTCCAACCATACAAACTCTAAAAAGCAAGGGTAAAAAAAGAACCTCCCTTCCCTCTCGAGACATAATCCAGTTAACCCTTATTTACACTCACAGGAGGTCTCTCAAATACTCAGGGCACTTATAATACGTAAGGGTTGATTATATAGGACGATCACTTCTCACAGTCACAGTGGGGCTCCTTCCAACCATACATGTATGTAATCGCAGACAATCACATCCAGAGTCCGAACCACAAACGCACCTGCAATCACATCAAAGATTCATCCAAAAAAAGTCCACGCACTACACGGGGTCAACTTCAAACATTATCTGCACTCACACCCCTTGCCTTAGCCATACAAGCCTCACTCGTGCAACTCTCAAATAAAATACTCAGTACTTCTGTTGGATGACCATTCAATAAAGTCCGGGTGAAAACACAACAAAACAGTTCAAATCTCAAGGCTAAAGCCTTTAGGTTGAGTGGCAGGAGTGAATTGGAGTTGAGTCGTAAACCGACGAATCAGCACCCGACCTGTTATCAATGATAACAGAAGATGATCCTTGTAGGATCAAGCTAAAACTAGTCTGAGTCCTGAATCAAATCGATCAAGATGGCCTGTAACACAAAACAGGTCAATGCCCACGGCTAGATCTATGAGTTTATGGAGAATAATCCCCATATCACGATCTTATTCAGATCACCCTAATTAACTAAGCCTAAGTCTACCCTCAAGCAGTGCCCAAAGCAAAGGTAGACCTTGGCAGAGTCTCCCCTACACAGGGTGGATTGTTAGAATTGTCACATGTCAAAATATAGTCTAACTGCTCTAAATCAAGAAAATTTCGGCAGCGCTTCCCGTAGAAAAATTATCTTTCCAAAATTTATATAAATCCAAATATGAAAGCATAAATAATTTCTAACTCTGGTAAGTCAAATTTTGTCTAACTCCCTGAATTAGTAGAAATTCAGGCAGCACTCCTTTTAGAAAGGGAGACTTCCCAGACTTATAATAAGTCAGATATGAACTCAAGAGACAACTTGAGTCCAACTTAGACAAGATTTAACTAACTCCTTAGTTTTGCAGAAATTTCGGCAACACTCCCTTTAGAAAAGTGTTATTCCAAAATTTATACAAGGCCAAGTCCAAAATTTGAAAGTAACTTTGACTTTTCAAAATCCAATTTTGTCTAACTCCCTGAACTAGCAAAAATTTGGGCAGCACTCCCTTTAGAAAATGAGATTTTTCAGATTTTTACTAGGTCAGATATAAAGAAAAGACAAGTTGAACTTTGACAGGTCGACAATCGACTAACTCCCTGGATTTGTAGAAATTTCGGCAGCGCTTCCCGTAGAGAAAGTAGCTTGCCAAGATTTATACAAAGCCAAGTACAAAACATGATCTAGAAAATGCGAGAATTGATTCAAGTAAAAAAAAATAGCTCAGAAAATGCAGGAATTGAAACTAACTCTTGTAGCTCCAGCACGTGGCGAGCGACTAAAGCAACTACCTATCAAACTGAAACTCAAACTAAGTAGTAGCCTCACTCAGTCACATGCAGGTCAAACCACAAAGGTAAGTAATCTCACCATCCCAAGGTATACCTGAACAAAACAATAGTTCATGATCTCTCAATGATTTAACCCCTTATACCCAACTTACATAAGGCATAGGTCAGGCCGCCTGAACTTGCAGAGCGCGCCCAACTTAGCCAGGCCTAGAGTCAGAATAACTAAACTTATAGAGCGTTCTAACTTGGCCAAGTATACACAAACAGAGGGCACAACTACTTTTCTTTTCTTTGGGCATATGACTAGACCATTCTAGTCGCCCTGAACTGTTTAAAGTATCCAAGTTATATATACTTGTCTTCACCTTTGTCTTTTAAGGCTGCATATGATTGAACTAACTTAAGTTCAGTCTGCCCCAGTTTACCACCAATTTTATTCTTAGTTATATTATCTTCAAGTTATGATACGGCTATAGTCAGACCACCTAAGCTTATAGTTAAGTCTGATTAGCTCGTTCTTAGATAAGATAGTAATAAGGTATAACGAAATTATAACCATTGGGTTTCAGCATGTGCGAGGCTTTGAGCCAGACCCCTTGAACTTACAGAAGGGTCTAACTCTCTACCAATTTCATTCCTCTCTGAATCATTATGTGTGTGGCATCGAGTTAGACCCCCTGAACTTACAGAAGGATCCGCCCATTTGCCAAGGTTATTTCTTCAGAATAAAGAGCAGGAAGGGACTGAGCCACCAAAACTTACAGAACAACTCAGCCTCCTCGTTCAGAAACAAAAGAAACTTAGGAAAACCCAAAGAGAATTAGGCAACTCAGGGCACCAAAACTTATTGAGCGCGCTGAGTCCCTGAAAATCAGGCACAGTCAAACCCCTCACAGGTCAGAGCAGCCAGGTCACCTGAACTAACAGAACAACCTAACCCTCCATGCTAGCCATAGCACTGGGTCTCCCCAAACTTATGGGGACATCCCAGCCTTCAGAGTAATCAGACCCCCTAAACTTATAGAAGGGTCTGACTTCTCCATGCAAAACCAAAATAAAACGAAGCGCTGGGGTTCCCCAAACTTATGGGGACTCCCCAACCTTAACGACCCGGTCAATCATCTTACAAATCCTTCCATCATCCTGCCCTTCCCTGATGCAGTTCTTTTCAATAGTCTGACTTCATACAACCAACAACGTTGAAACTGAGACTTGAGTAGACATTCCTTTACTTAGTATTGTTCAGTGTCGTGAAAGTCAAACCAAGAAAATAAGATAGGGCTGCACACCATATACTCAGCCAGAGATGCAATGGGAAATACAAATAGGGGCTATAGGGTGGGTGTATAGAGGGAGATGCAAAGGTTACCTGTCAGTTCCCTGCCTCCAGAACTCCTCCTGAGTCCCAACAGAGCTCCCGGGTTGACTCCCCACAGAGTCTTGTTGCGGTCCTACGGGTTGCAATCCCGCCTGCCGCCTTCCTCTCAGAACCACAGACTAGACTTAGAGTAAGAAGGGTAGAGGTAGAAGATTTCAGTCTCTCAGATCCAAGGAAGGTGCTCTCAAACTTGCAGGAGAGGGCCTTCAAATCTTCGGCGCCTGAGGGCCCCGCAATGGCGGCCGAGCGCACAGCATCTTGGCCAAACTCAATTCAACCGCTGGTTATTGACCTTCCTGGCGACTTTACAACTCGCAACAATTCCCTCCCCTTAGCAGTTCTGACCACTCCTTCAAGTCGAGACACCTTTCTTCCTGACCAAGCCACCGTTATGCAGCCCATAAATGTCGTGTTTTAAGTGGAGCCTGCGACAAGCTTCCAAAACGCTAGCTGGCTAGTCACCCAACAGTCCTTTCACGAAGCCGGCCATAAGGAAAACTCTCTGCTTAGTTATTTAATCAGGCTAAAGTCTCGTCTGTTAACGGAATCAAACCGCTCCACCAGCCGGAGGACTAAAGTACCGAATCCGAATGTTCACGAGAACATACTCTCGCCGCCGCCAGCATATGTATGTAGAGCCCTTCCTTCTGTTTGACCCTTAGCGCCCAGGCCACCTTTACACAACTAGTACTGACAGCCTGCAGGCTGATAACACATCCTGCCGACACCTGCAACAACAAATAAACTGCATGAAGATGCTGACCTCATAGCCCATCACCAAGAGCACGTAGGTGCTTTGCATCACAATTCTCACCCTCCTTGCTCAGCCTGCTCTCATTCAAGCTGCCCAACTCGCGACCGCTGCTGGATTCGACCTCACGTCTGTGATTTAACAGTTTTCGTGAGTGCATTAACTGAGCAGTCTGCCAATGTGCGTAATGAGGGGGAATCTCCCTCAAGGAATCAGAAAGATGACCATGCATGAGCGGGCCCGGCTGTTGCGACGACCACGTCCTGGATCGTTATAGTCAGCACCACGAACTCTCAACGAACATGATCAGACTGTACCTCACCAGGGCGAGACTACAGACAAGGCGACCTTAGTGGCAAGCAGCCTCTCGATCCCACTACACGAGGGCGAATCCCCGCCGAGACGAAGATCAGGTACTTACCCCCCCCCCCGCTCCTTTCTCTCTCTGATGTACGCCCGCTCTCAGGCTCATTGCTCTCAGCAATAAAGTAAACACACCCGGTTGTTGATGACGAGCGGCAACTAGAGGAGGGGTGGTGAGCTCGAGTTCAATGCGGCCGCTAGGTTGGGATGAAACTCGATGGCGTACTACTACGTATCCGTGGAAGAGAATCACAACGACGAGCTCGAGTGCACGATTACGATCGGCGTTTCTTCCTTCTAAAACGCGGATAGATTCATTCACAGTTTCGAGTTGCTTCCCCCCTCACGCAGCCTATACTCCTCACTGCACCATGATTACCACTTTACTACCATTTCCGGCCGCGCCATTCAATTCGCGGCGCCCCAAAACTCCAGTTCTGCTTCTTTCCTCGCCCGATTCAGCTATGAATCGAGTGAGATATCACCTCTCCTCTTCCTACCATATCCCACTTCCACCATAGCTTAGTACTCCTATCTTATCTAGCTCCTATTCTGCTAGCTTACTAATCAAACTAACACTCCCATCGAATTCGCCTTACCCAAAAACGCTAGAATCACATCCTCCCCCACCGGTTTTCGCTGAGAAAAGAGTGACAACAGATTCTTTCTCCCCATCTCCTTCCTTCGTTTTCACTCCCGGCCATATCCGCGTACTCCGTTTCTTCTCTACCACCTACTCTACTAATCTACCCTCAAATCTAAGCTCATAATCTGATTCGCCCGGTCCGCAAACCCCAGAAACGCCTCCTTTTCGCATCTCTGCCCAGTCAAAACGACTAGGGAGTGTCGAAGATAGCCAGTTCTTATCTCCTTCATCGCCGTACGCTCCGACACCTTCGCGCGGCCCGTTTTCACGTACTGCCTAAACTACACGCCGACTCCCAAATCGGATTCCGCCATCTGACTCGCCCAACTCTGACTTTCCTACTTTGCGCCTCCGTTAGCTCGATTTCACAAAAGCTTTAGTAGAACTCTCCATCTTCTATTCCTTCGTTCTCTCCCCCACCATAGCTAGCGCAGTCCTCCTCCTTCGTAACTCCTAAATTACTAACTCTTCTACTAATCTAACTTCAGATTCGGGTTCGCCCTCCCTCATAACCTCCGAAACGACTCCTCTCTCGCTCGTTTTCATCAGGAAACGAGCGAGATCTTCGCTTTTCTCACTCGGCCATAGCCACGTTCACGAAGCTTCTGCACACTAACTTTCTTTACTAACTCTAATCCTACTGATCTAACATCAAACTATCGCTACCATTAGGCTCGCCCTGGCCTAAAACGTGGGATTCGGCTTTCACCTTGCCGAAATCCATGAGGAATCGAGGGCGCTATGCACTTCCCGCCCTCGCTACCTTCTCTTCGTCCCCTCTGCCATCTTGGGTTGTTGCCTCGAATGTACCAGGCGCGGGGGCCTCCTCCTTGTTTGCCTTCTCTCCCCACTGCCTCAGCGTTCGTCTGCTGCAGCGTCGCCTGGCCAGCCCCGCTAGTACTCCGCACGCACCCCGTTATTGCCTTACTCTCTGCTGCGCTCGCTTCACACATGTGCTTTGCGCTCGCTGCCCCACTGCCTCCACTTACCTCGTCCCTTTGGGAGCCCGGCTGTGCAACAGCTTCAGCCCCCGACAGATCTACAGGGGGAACTAGCTGAACGGTGGTGCGATTAACCTTTCGCGCTTATACCTCTCTGGCTGCCCCTTTCACTGCGCTAAGCCGCCCGGTCAGCCTTGCTGCCCATCGCTCCCACTCACGGCCTTACCGCCCGCGGCCCATACGCACGCTGCCCGCCACTGTGCAGACCGGCGGGGTAATGAAAGTGGCCCGACAGTTCCAGCTCCCCTTCGGGAAACTCCGAGGGACTGCCGGTAGCTATTAGACGGTGCGATTAGCCTTTCCCCGTATACCCAATTCCGACGGATGATTCACACGTCTGAGTCGCTCCTCCCCTCAGTCTTTGCGCCTCCCCAGTCTTCCCCAGTCTTCCCCTGGCCCGCCTTGCTCAGTCTCAGTCCGCCACCACCTCGAGTCCCCGACGGCCGCCCACACACAGACAGTGGTCGCGGAGTAGGGAGTGTGGGCCTGTTGCAGGCTCGTGGGCTCCCAACGTGGGTCTTAGGGGTAGTAGCAAAGATTCCAATGAGGACTTTGAAGAGCCGGTGTGGAGGGGAGTGTCGCGGGCATACTTACACCCAACCCTTCCTCTGCGGGCGGCGGAGGACGGATGGTGCTCCCGCGGAGAGTCTTGCACCTCACGTTCCCTTCAGCCTGTGGGCCAATCACCCGCTGGCTCGCACGCACGTCGGACTCCTCGGCCCATACCCCAGGACAGTGGAACCGAGGGTTCTCACCAACATCTCAAACATGCGGAACCCGAACGGACCTGTCGAAAGAGGCCCGTACTCCAGGTCCTCGACTGTCGTGACGGCCACTAAGTCCGGCGCTGCGCCCCAAGTCAATGACAGGTCGGAGCATATCGAAAGGGAAATAATACAAACACGGCGCTAAAATGAATTATTCAGAAAATGCCACCTCCGCTCGAGCGCCGCTGCCGGCAAGACCAAGGGGGACAGCCCCGTCGCCGCTCGACCTCGAACCACAAATCTCCCTGGTGAGAGTCCGACGCCGTAGCTAATAGTGCTAGGCCCACGTCTCGGTCCTGCTCTGACGAATGCCTAAATAAACAGACACCACGCTACGCGCAGGCTTACCGAAACGTCCCCAGTATCACCTTGTCGTCGATGCCGCTCTCCGTATGTAAGCACAGGTCACAGTCAAGCGCACCAAATAAAATGGCAAAAATCTTTTTAATCCTAATTTAAATCAGAAATAAGTAAAGATTTGGTCGGCGATCACGCTGGCTCTTCAGCCATCAACAAATAAAAATCAGGCGTGCCTCAAATCTGCGCGCCGACACACTCTCTGTTCTAGTCAACGATCCAGTCAATGTAAGTCACAGACGCAGCCGCGCCTAGCGTGGTATACTTAAATTTTAAGCCAATTTTATTTCTGTCATTTGCAAAAACCAGGGCGGATACCCTTGTAAGGGTATTCACACCGACAACGTTCCCCCTGCGTTGAACGCACGGGCGCTAGTGAGCGAGCGGGCGAGTGAGAGAGAGAGAGAGAGAGAGAGAGAGAGAGAGAGAGAGAGAGAGAGAGAGAGAGAGAGAGAGA
>BFEA01000489.1:789520-803699 GCA_003427395.1 Chara braunii
GTGTGTGTGTGTGAGAGAGAGAGAGAGAGAGAGAGAGAGAGAGAGAGAGAGAAAGAGAGAGCTTACGTCTCTTGCAACGTCGCCAAACGCTGGGTGTTGACCGGTGGGCTCCAAGAACGCTGGGCACTGGCCGGCGGGCGTTGGGCAATGGGCGCTGGCCGACTAGGCTCGCGGCTGCAAACGCTGCTGTGACGGGTGCTGCAACTGGCTACTAGCAGGCGCGACAATGGGCGCAGGGTGATGGCAGGCGCGACAATAGGCGCTGGGTGCTGGCAGGCGCGAAAATGGGCGGTGGGTGATGTGCAGGCCACTTTCGGAAAATGAGAAAAATGCCGGTCCGTTTTGTCAGTGAAACTTGGAACGGTACCCTTTAGGTTGAAACCTTTACTGGGTACCAGCGTAGTTAGGCCGCTCTGCCAGTCCCGCGGTACCGGTAGTTTTCTACTGGCCTCACACACTCCATTTCTGCTCTTTGGAACGGGGAGTTTTCTACTGGCCTCACACACAGCAATTCCTTTTGGCCCCGATAGCAAGACTGCGATCGCGCGCGCGCATGCGATATATATATATATATATATATATATATATATATATATATATATATATATATATATATATAGAGAGAGAGAGAGAGAGAGAGAGAGATCTGCAGCTCCATTCGCCGTGGGGGGGGGGTCTGTGCAGCGTCTTCATCGGCCATGGCAAACAAAGGTAAGACGGATCAATCTCCCTCTCCCCTCAATCTCCCATGTGCATTGGCCGTTTTTCTGTTTTTCCCCCCCCCCGAAAACGTTGGACATCGAAAAGATGCTCTTGGCGCCATGACACTCACGAAACTGTGTGCAGATGGTGTGGAGAGGGATCGATCGCCCTCTCCCCTCACTCTCCCACGGGGATTCACCTTTTGTTTTTTGTTTTTTTTTTTTCCGAAAATGTTGGACAGGTGTGGAGAGGGATCGATCTCCCTCTCCCCTTAATCTCCCACGACGATTCACTGTTTTTTTTTTGTCTTTTTATTTTCGAAAATGTTGGAGATCGAAAATATGCTGGCGGCGCCATGTCACTCATGAATCTGTGCGCAGGTGGTGTGGAGAAGGATCTATCTCCCTCTCCCCTCAATGGCCCGTGGGGATCTCCCCTTTTTCTTTTTTTTTTTTCTTTTTTTAATGATGGTAATCGAAAAGATGTTTGGTGGCGCCATGCCACTCACGAATCTGTGCGTACATGGTCTGGAGAGGGATTGATCTCCCTCTCCCCTTACTCTCCCACAGGGTTCACCTTTTTTTTTTTTTTTTTTTTCCAAAATGTTGGAAATATGCTGGCGGCGCCATGTCACTCACGAATCTGTGCGCAGGTGGTGTGGAGAGGGATCGATCTCCCTCTCCCCTCAATGCCCCGTGGGGATCTCCCCTTTTACTTTGTTTTCTTTTTTTTTTTTAATGCTGGTAATCGAAAAGATGTTTGGTGGCGCCATGCCACTCACGAATCTGTGTGCACATGGTGTGGAGAGGGATCGATCTCCCTCTCCCCTTAATCTCCCACGACAATTCACCGTTTTTTTTTTTCTTTTTTTTTTCGAAAATGTTGGAAATCGAAAATATGCTGGCGGCGCCATGTCACTCACGAATCTGTGCGCAGGTGGTGTGGAGAGGGATCGATCTCCCTCTCCCCTCAATGCCTTGTGGGGACGCCGGACCCCCTCGGCGGTGCAGGAGACGTGGGGCGTCGGACTGACTCCCTCCCTCTCCCGCAGCGCCGAGGGGGTCCGGCGTTCCCAGAACGCTGGACCCTCCACGCGTAACCGGCACAGGGGTCCGACGTTCCGAGAACGCCGGACCCCCTTGCCGCTTCGGGCGAGACAGGGTTGGACAGACACCCTCCCTCTCCCGCAGCGCAGAGGGGGTCCGGCGTTCCCAGAATGCCGGATCCTTCACGCATGACCGGCGCAGAACGTCGGATCCCCATGCCGCTTCGGGCGAGACGGGGTTGGACTGACACCCTCCCTCTCCCGCAGCGCCGAGGGGGTCCAGAACGCCGGACCCTCCACGCGTGACCGGCGCAGGGGTCCGGCGTTCCGGGAATGTTGGACCCCCTTGCCGCTTTGAGGGAGACGGGGTTGGACTAACACCCTCCCCCTCCCGCAGCGCCGAGGGGGTCCGTCGTTCCCAGAACGCGGGACCCTCCACGCGTGACCGGTGCAGGGGTCCGGCGTTCCGGGAACGCCGGACCCCCTTGCCGCTTCGGGCGAGACGGGGTTGGACTGACACCCACCCTCTCCCGCAGCGCTGAGGGGGTCCGGCGTTCCCACGCGTGACTGGCGCAGGGGTCCAGCGTTCCCGACCCCCTTGCCGCTTCGGGCGAGACGGGGTTGGATTGACACCCTCCCTCTCCCGCAGCTCCGAGGGGGTCCAGCGTTCCCAGAACGCCGGACCCTCCACGCGTGACTGGCGCAGGGGTCCGGGAACGCCGGACCCCCTTGCCGCTTCAGGCGAGACGGGGTTGGTCGGGCCCCGTCCCTCTCCTGCACCGCCGAGGGGTCCAGTGTTCTCAGAACGCCGGACCCTAGCGCCGGGCACGRGGGGGGGGGGGGGGGGTTCCCTCGGAGGCCACAGACTACGTGCGGCGTTGGACTGACMCCCYCCCTCYCCCGCGCCGCCGAGGGGGTCCGGCGTTTCGGGAACACCGGACCCCAGCGCCGGTCACGCGTGAAGGGTCCGGTGTTCCGGGAACGCCTGACCCCTCCTTGGCGGTGCGGGAGACGTGCGGCGTTGGACTGACAGCCTCCCTCTTCCGCGCCGTCTTGGGCGAGACGGGGTTGGTCGGGCCCCCTCGGCGGTGCGGGAAAGGGATGGGACCCGACATTGGAAACGATTTCGACCAGAGCGACGAGGGGGCCCGGCGTTCCCAGAACGCCGGACCCCAGCGCCGGTCACGTGTGGGGTCCGGCGTTCCCAGAACGCCGGACCCCCTCCGCGGTGCGGGAGAGGGATGGGGACCCCTTGATAGTGCGGGAGAGGGACGGGGACCCCTCGTCGGTGTGGGAGAGGGACGGGGAACCCTCCGCAGTGTGGGAGAGGGACAGGGACCCCACGGCGGTGCGGGAGAGGGACGGGGACCCATCGGCGGTGCGCGACACAAAGTGCTCCGACGAAACTAATGTCGTCCACACCGCCGAGGGGTTCGGCGTTCCCTGAACGCCGGATCGAGCGTGTTGGTGTTGGTGCCCCTTGTTGTGGTGTTCAGGCAACAAATGCTCGTTCAGGTCACTCAATTCCTTTCTCTTGTTGTCTTTTCTTTTTTTTCCCCCTGGCTTCCTTCAGGTAAATCAGCTTCGGCCTCTGTCCCGGGACCACGTGCATACGACAGGTCTAAGCTTTACAATGATAAACCCTGGGCTCTTGACTGGGTTGGTGGTCCTCATACTTCCGGTTGTGGAGCCATCATGTTCTTGAGCGATGACAACGGCGGGAGTTGGTACTGTTGAGGAGGTGTGGAGAAATTAGAAGCGGGGAGGACTAACTACGATGGCAGGAAGTTTAGGACCTTCTTCCTTTCGTCTGTCTATGACGGCGAGGGGAAGAACTGGGTCAAGGAAGACAAGAAGGTGTCTCTTGACCTTGGGCTCTTCCAAGGTTACGGGGTCAAGGCTTTGTCGATGAAAGTGTTTGACGTGCGCGGGAACGCAATAACGTTCCAAATGCTGGATCCTGAAAAGTTTCTTTCCAAAACCAATGGCTACCGCGTCACTGGGTCCCTCCCCGTTGTCGACAGCACTTTCTTGCTTAGCAAACCTTTGGTCCAGTTCAACAGCCCGACGGACCAGCTGGCACCTGTCGTCATGCGATACAGGGAACAGTTCGCGAGGTTGCCTGCTGCCCAGCAAGTTGATTATGTTTTCCTGCCCATTGACGCGGGGTCCAAACGTCCCCATGAGCCGCCGGCAAAAGCGGGTGCAAAGAGGAAACAATTGCCGACTGCCCCGCTTTCGTCCGATGCAGTCGCCCGACCTTTCCCCCCTCCGGTTTCGCCCTCCGATCGACAAGGTGGCGATGCAGCGGAGCAGTCCAGCGAGGCCACAAACTACGACGACGGAGCTCTGCGCCATCTGGCTGGTCCACAACATCGTTGCCGGGGAGGTACAGGTGTTTTCGACGACGACGAAAGCGAGGGGCAAGAGCGGGAGGGCGGTGGTGAGGAGGGGGACGACGGTGACGAACGAGATGTTGACGGTGAGGACAATGGCATGGACGATGAGAGAGACGTCGGTGGTGAGGGATTCGATGACACTCGCTTCTCCCAATGTGGGCGTCCACGCGACGGAAACGATTCGCGGGCGTGTCGTGGGGTTGATGCCTACGGCGGCGCTGTAGCGGATGGTGGTGGTGACCAGCCTGGGACCTCCCGAGGGGTGTCGCAGTCGCATAACCAGGCGAGGGATGGAAGAGACAAAAATGCCTCACGGGGAAAGAGGAAAAGGGGAGAAGCGACAACCTCTCCTGCGAGTCAATCGAAATAGGCGAGGGCTGACGCCGTCAACGAGGCTCGTGGAGCGTTGACGGCATCCCAGGAGGTGCGGGGTACAAGGACGGGTGGCGGGGGGGGGGCAAGTGCCAGTCGTGGCGGGGGTTGTGGCGGCGGTCGTGGCGGCGGTAGGAGAGGCTTGCAGAGGGCCAGGACACATAAGATGCGGGACTCGGGGGATGAGGGCAAGGGGGTGAGGCCTCGCATGCCCGAAGATGTCGACGACCTCGTTCAGCATGCCGCACCCCTAGACACAACACGATGTTTCTTTCTCGAATACGACGACCAAGGCTTTGCCAGGCAAGACGTCCATGTTGTTAACGTCGACGTCACAAGAATCAAACGCATTCCCCGTGGGCCTATCCTCTACAACCACCGTTCATTGTCTGAGAACATTGCGAGAGGCATCGTGAATGCCATAGAAAGCTCCATAACTGTTGAACCGGGGGCGTGGGATAGACCTGACCTTGTTCTTGCGCAAGTTGACCCCAACGTCGTCATCGACGGATAGGGAAGGCGAATCACGCCGGATGAGTTTTTCCAAAGAGACTCTGCAGAGTTCGATTGGTACGCAGTCTGTGGTCAGCATACCGTCGAGGCCATGAAACGATTGGTGGAAAAGGACTCCGCCGCGGTCAAAGTCTATGGCCTTCGCGCATACTTGAAAGTGCGAGTCGTCTTTTTCGACGATGACCATACACGAGGGTACTTCAATGTCTCCGCCTTTGACAACACACGGGAGAACCGCGCCATAATGTTATCATTCAACAGCCATTTCGTCAAAACGGACATATTATATTTTTTGAATGAAATAAAAACCGACTTTTTTTGCCAAAATCCGGTCGGAATTTTTTGATCCTGGGGAACGTCGGACCCCCCTAGTCTATGGTTGAGACCAGATACAATTTTTTTTTTATTTTTTATTTTTTCGTATCTGGTCTCAACCATAGACCAGGGGGGCCCGACATTTTGGGAACGCCGGACCCCCAAGAGCAAAAAATTCCGACCGGATTTTGGCAAAAAAAAACAGTTTTGATTTCGTTCAAAAAATATAATATGTCCGTTTTGACGAAATGGCTGTTATTCCAAGACACTGTGCGTGATATGAGGCAATGGTGGATCGACAACGACAGGATAGAGGCCCCCAAAGCTAAGGTCAGCGAGAAAGATGCAGACGCCGTGGCGCACGAGAAAAAGTGGCAAAACTTTCTCAGGGCCTCCATGGGGAAGGCGTGCGACAAGGCGTTTATGAAACAGGCGCTGGACAATGAATACAGTAAAGATTGGAGTAATAAACTCCGAGGGTACATGAACCTCGCCACGTCCGCAGTCACAGTTTGGCCACTAGTGAAGAGGTTCTTCTCGATGTTTGAGGAGGGTAAGCTGCCAATCGGCGACGACAAGATCCCGCTTGACATGCCGGGGAGGATGGAGGGGCGCCTTCCCGGCCCGTACACCGACGAGAGCAAGGGACAAAGGTTGTTGCATCACTGCATATATGCAAGAGATGGTCCCAAAGGCTCCACCGTGTCCTGGAAGGATTTGTGTCCTTCTTACTTCAAGAACTTCGGGGATATGACATGTCGTGAGCGAGAAGTCGCGCTACTCCTGCTCATGAAGGGGAAAGTGGTGGCAACAAATGTCAAAGTCACGCCTCCGCGGGTGAACACAGCGTGTCTCCTCGATATTATGCGCAAAGAGAGATACATGATTCACATGTTCAACTATGTCGTGTTCCGCGCCGAGGGAAGGGGTGATGAGGAGTGGAACGACGACTTCTTCATGTCGTACAAGGACCTCGAAGAGAGGTATGCAGGGAGCGGGCTATGCGCAGCTGAATGGGAGAAGGAATGAGAGAAGCTGCATAGCAACAAAGTGAAGCCGGTCCCTCGACGACTTGAAGGAGTGGAGGAGGCAAGATAAGGTGCGGGCTTGGGGCCAACAGAAGTGATGTACAAGGAGGCTTCGTTTCACTTCAAGGTGTTTATATACACCATTATCGATAAGCTCGATTTGCTTCGAGCGGAGGTGAAACGAATCGCCTCTAGTGCATGCCATCTTGTTTGGCACAAACTCGGCAGGCAGACGACATTGCTTTCGGTATGCATGCGGACAAAGGAAGTATTGGCAGCACCTGACGACGTCGTCGCCTCCGCGAAAAAAATGACAGTCAGGGTCACCATCATCGACATCTTGGCCACGAATTTCAGCAGTGCATGGACCTCGCACGACTTCGATGCGTTGTACAAAATAATGGAGAAGTGTTGTGGTCGGAATTGAGTCCTCTTCTTCTTTGCACCGCAGAAGGTGTAAAGCGATGTCTTGCGTCACTTGTTCCGCTGGGAGGACATCGAACTCATCCTTGGGTCCTGGAAACGCGTGGACAGGCCATCGAGTGACGTAACAAGGTACGGCAACATCGCTACGACGAGTCGGGACTTGATGACCATCGTGCTGCGCGCTGAAGGAGGGGATATGAAAAAAGTAACTGTCGCGCCCCGGCTTCACAATGATCTCACCAAGGTGCATGTTGTGGAGGAAAAGTTCGGGAAGTGTCAGTGAAAACACGGTGGCATCGAAGGTGACGAAAGTGTTGTGTATTCGGTTTGGGAGTGAGAACCCGAAAAGTTGCGGAAGTTGTGTAGTTCGTTCGTCGGAGAGGCGGAAGGTGTCCTTTTGCTGGGTAGGGCGCACACGGGTCTTGTATGGGAGTTCTTGCTTGCAGGTAATAATGTCATTGCGTGGGACGAGTCGCCCAAGGACATTGCATACTTGTCATCGACATACTCGTCAAGGAGGAGAAATTCGAGTACCGGCTCGAGAAGCCCCGTGCCACATACCGCACCAACAGGGATATGTACCACAAGTTGGGACGAAAGAGACTGAAGGTGTGGGAATACCTGTTCCGCGATGCGCCGGAGGGACGTCTTGACGGGAGATATATATATAAGAAAACCAAGGTGACAGAGACCCTCAAACATTATCACGGTGCTCTGACTGGCGCCTTCGAGACATTCGTTGCTCGATGCGAGATCTTGAAGTTCGATCTTCACAAAGATCAACTCATGTTCAAGGACTATGCAGACCTCGCTAAATCGGGTGAAGGCTTTAACCCCGTCGATAGCGAGGAAGACTCGGCGG
Organism: Chara braunii; assembly: GCA_003427395.1. NCBI lineage: Eukaryota > Viridiplantae > Streptophyta > Charophyceae > Charales > Characeae > Chara > Chara braunii. The sequence goes on from BFEA01000489.1 coordinate 797,183, forward strand.
ATTTCGACCTCGACATTGGAAATGACACCAATGCAACCGGGTGGCGTGGGCAGTCCGCTGCCATGGAGCACGACGGCAAGGAATATGGACCGGGTAGATCAGAGGGATGCTCGAACCCGCCACCCACGAACAGTGTGGCCTCGATGGTGGACCGGGTGGCGTGTACGCCTATGGAAGAAGGTGAGGACGATGAACTTGATATTCCTGCTCAGGCAACGAAGCTGGCGCCGGGCGATCCGATTCCTCATGACTTTTGTGCGGACCCAGACACTATGCGTTTCTTGGAGGACAAACACACCCCGACTGGGGAGGACAAGTGGGGCCATGATATAATTTGGCATGACGGCATTTTCCAGCCATGCATCGAAGGCGGGGAGTGGAAGATGGCGGTGAAGTATGTAAAGGGTTGGAAATCATTTCCCCGCATGGGAAAGGACAGCTGGTTGAAAACGACGGAGCAGGCAATTTTATACTGCGTGCGGAAAGAAAACCCCGGGGAGAGCGAAAACTCCATCACAACAAAGGCGAAACAATTGTTCAATGCCTTGCGCGCCACTCAGCAGTTAGAGTACACACACAAGTTTTACGAGCTGCAGACGAGCCCCTCGCGCGGATCAATCGACTGGAAGGTCGACCGCACCGCCTCGGCCAAGAGCATGGAGGTGGACTCCCGAGAAGATGCCGCTCTTGTGTTCGAGGCAGCGGCAGGGATTACGAAGGGTGAACAAAGGGAAGATGTCGGGACCATGTCCACCTTGAAGCCTCCTTTGCCAGAGGTGGGGAACACGTCCGCAGGCAAAGAGCCCATCATAGCCATCTCTGTCGAAATGGGGGATACATCACAAGGTGGACATGTGTTATTCGACAAGCCATCGGATGCGGGCGCCACATACGGGAGTCTCCTCGTGACAGGTGCGGCAATGGCAGGCAGATCAGAGATAGTGTCGGAGTCCGCTGTTGGGATGGACATCACGGGAATGTCGTTGCATCCGCCCTCACACACTAGCAAAGGTGACGCACACTGTACAACAACACCACAGCGAGGGGACGTAGGGGATGACGGGGACGCCGGGAATGCAGAGGGGTCTCAACGTTCTCGCCATATTGAGGACATGACCACGGACGATGAGGATGGGGCAGAAGGTGTAAAGGGCATGATCGATCCCACACATGTAGAAAATGAGGGGTGAGACAGGAAATGAACTCGAAGGAAATCCTCTTCGTGGGGAAAGTGAATGTTTTCATTTGTTTCCTCATTTGTTTTAAATCTAGGTTTGTGGGTGGGATTTACTCCTGTAGACAATTGGGTCGTCGACTCATTTGTTTTCAATCTAAGTTATTGGGATTTGGCCATTTCATTGTTGCCAATTAAATTGTGCGGTCAACAGGAGTGTGTCGTAGTATGCGTGTGTGTCTCTTTATATTCGTCGATCTATGGCGGTATGTATATGCATGTATGCGTTTGCGGTACGGTGACGGGAGGGGGCAGGAGTATGGAATGATTGATTGCATACATCAATGTCGTTAATCTAAGCGTAAAATTAGAGAAACATTGATGACATATTTTGAATACTTTGATTCTGTTGCTCATGGTATGGTAAGACACTTGCCCATGTACAAGTATCTCACATCCAGTCCCTCCCCGTTGTTTTCACCGCCTAGGCCACCGTCTTTGTTCACCCCCGTCTGGGCGACCGTTTTTTACACACCCCCTCCCCCCCACTCGACCACTATTGTTTACACCCCCGTCAATGTCGTATTCGTCGTGATTGTCGTGTGCAGTACAAATTACAACAACGGAAGCAAGAAACTGCAAAAGAGGGTGGACAATGCGCCTCGTAACGTCGTCTTTATCAGAGAAGGAGATGAAAACACTCTCGCATGTCATCCGGGAGTACGAGAATAGGTATCCAATAGCAAGCACACACAATCACGGGACGAACGAAGTATTGAAGCTAAGTCGAGACGATTTTATTTTACTAGTCGGCGAACGGAACTGGTTAAATGACAACGTCGTCAACTTGTACCTTAACCTCATCGCATTGGACAACTGCTGTAGAATCACACACGTAGAATGCGACGCAGAGAACGAAACCATGATTAGAACAGGAAAGGGTCGCATTCCCAGATCATCGGTGGTGAAGTCATTTTTCCTTGCCAAACTTTTCGACAGCGATATGAGATATCAAGAGCGAAAGGTGCAGCACTGGTCGAATGACGTCAAAATAAGTGACATGGACTTGGTAATTTCCCCTTTCCATATCGCACACATGAACTACTGGACCCTCGTTGTGGCTGACTTCAGGAGGAGGAAATTCAAATTCTACGACTCCCTCAGCCCTCACATAGAACTGGCACGAAAAGTGACCGGCGGATTTGCAAGGTTTCTATTCGAAAGATCGATTGAGGAAGGCAAAGAGGTGGACACAAAACCGTTTAATCACATATAGAACGTAGAGGGCGTCCCGAAAAAACGTGACACTAGCTCGTGCGGGGTCTTCATGATCGCATACGCATCGCTGTTGGCAAGGGGTCACCGTCCACCTTTCTCTTTCACCGATGATGACATACCTGCAATACGTTGTCGGATGGCTTTGGACACAGTGGCTCGTGAGTAGTATGTACCTGTTGCTGGATATTGTGATTACATGCGGACGGATGTGGGTAACATTAAATTGTGTGTAACAGAAACAGTGTATAGAAGGTGACAAACATTGCTCCAGACCCCTACCCCTTACCCCTTGCCATTTACCCCTTATCCCTTACCCCTAAACCCCTTACCTCCTACCCCTTACCCCTTACCCCTTACCCAATACCCCATACCTCGATTTTCAAATGCTTTTTGCACTTAAAATAACCATGAAAATGACAATTTCAATTTCGTTCAAAAAATATAAAATGTTCGTTTTGACGAAATCGCTGTTGGTAGAGGCGATGGCATCGAGGGGGACGTGATCATCGACGATCGCGAGGCTCGTGGCACGTCCCGGGAGGGATTCCTGGGACACGAGGATCAGCCCGAGTTCGATCCATTGGCGAGGGAGAGGATCGTGGACTGGCAGCGGCAAGGGGGCAGGGGGCAACTGCCTCTTGCGCAGGATCCGTCGGGGGAGGGTTCTTTCAAGAGGAACGAAGGGGGAGCTGTTCCGGCTACCACCCAAGCTGGAAAGAGGCTTAGACAACAGAAGGTGGATGAGGTATACGGTGGCAAGTGGGTTGCTCGCCACAAGAAGGCCCTGCTTCGCTGGCTTTATTCCAGCGGGGTTTCCTTCAATGTCTTTCGCAATGAGGCATGGAGGGCATATCAGCAGATGCTTCTTCAGCAGCCTGGCAGTTAGCCGCGTGCTTCTTCAGCAGCGTGGCAGTTCGCCGCGCGCTGTACTCCCTAACCACAACGAGATTGCGAGCATGCAGGCAGTGGAGAGGCACCGTGCGGAGTTGGCCGAGGAGTTGGAGGAGGTGAGGCAGCCATTTTGGGTGACCGGCGCCACCATCCTCTTAGACGGGAGGAAATCACGAGACAGGAGACCGATCGTTAATTTCCTCGCCGCAGGGTCTCGAGGGGTCGTCATGTACACGACGATCAATCGAGAGGGGGAGCCAGACGATGCTGAGCACGTCCTTCGGAGATGGGTGACCATTTTCCACGAGTTAGGTTTGGCGGGCCGCAGCGGGTCAATGCGATATGCACTGACTCCGCGTCAGCGTACGTTGGGACGGTTAGGGCTGCCAGGGCTCTAACCTCGGAGACCATGCCTGCAGCATTGAGGAGGATCACCTGGCTCCCATGCTCAGTTCATGTCTGCAACAAATTGTCGTCAGACATAGGGAAGTGTTGCGACGTGTTTCTTGATACTATCACACGCGCTCGTGTGCTGGTGGTGTTTTTCAAAACCCACCAGGCGGCCCTTCATTTTTTGAGGAAGCGCAACCCCAACCTCGGTCTTGTTCTTTTATGCGAGACGCGGTTTGCGTCTGTGTACTCCATGTTGGAGAGGCTCATGGCCCTGTAGGACACTTTGCAGGACATGATGCGAGGGGACGACGCTCGGGCTTTTGCCTCCATCCCGTGGTCTGCCAATGTTTGCTACATGGCACGTTGGGTGCGCCGACATATCAGATGGGATCCTTGGTGGCAGAGGGTGGCCATCATCATCCATATCATGGAGCCCGTGATACAGTTGTTCCGGCGGATGGATCGTGGAGGGCAGTACATGTCGCTCATGCTCGAGTGGGCACAGGATCTTGTGCAGCGGGTGAAGGAGGCATGCGCTCCTCTGGGGTCCTCGATCGCAGACCGGATCATCAAGCGTGTGCAGGCACGTACGCAGCACATGCTAGAGCCGGCCCACTGTGCTGGGTTCTTACCGAACCCCCGCAGGCGACATGTTCGATATTTTTCCGGCGAGGTGCAGGAGTACCATGCTTGGCTTGTGAGGCAAGCCAAGAGGTACATTCTGACGCAGACGGGTTTCGAGTTGGAGGGTGCGGAGTACCTCCTTGCCTGCCGGCAGTTCGAGGACTTCCACATGCAGCAGGGCAGGTTTGGTGATTGGGGCGGGCCGGAGGGGCGTGCTCGTGGGCGCGCGTGTAGCGGTGACGCCGAGACGATCGAGTGCTCGTCTTGGTGGTCCCAGTACGGGGCTGGCGCCCCTGAGTTGCAGCGGTGCGCTCTTCGTGTGATGCACATGTGGTCTTGCGCCTCTCCAGCGGAGTGGAACTGGGCAGTCCACGAGGGCATCCACATGAAGAAGCGCAACAGGTTGGTCTTTGAGAAGGTCGTGCAACTCGTTGAGATCACCGCAAATGTGCGGTTGACAGAGTATCGTCGGGCAGGATGTGGTTACGTGCTGCTATGGCAGCGTGACGAGGGGATATTGGACTGCCAGGCAGGACTGGAGGTTGAGCCGGTGCGCACGGGCCTGCGCCAGGGGATGACGGTGGTGAAGATTGCAAAGCAGGTTGCGCTTATTACTCGCGATCCCATCGGGTCTTCCGCACCGCCATCTGCTGAATCAGATGCCGTTTTCCAGAGACGTGCTTGCATTTTTCGTCCGTACCCCAGCGACGATGACTCGGATGAGGAGCCTACACCCGAGGGAGTAGATGACCCTGTGCTGCCCATCCCCAGCGAGATCAACGAGACGCATGAGGAGGCCAATGACGCCGAGGTGAGGACATACACGACACGACGGGCAGCGGACCGTGCAGAGAGGGAGATACAGGGGGGGACGAGGATTTATGGGGCCCTTTCGGGGAGGTGGCTTCCACGGGTGATGTGCGTGCTGACAGAGGCGGGGCCTCTCATGCCGACACGAGCCGCGCAGAGGCAGGGAGGCCCACTCCTACTCCTGCGGGGCGAGGGCCAACCGTTCAGCCACCTCCTGCGCCAAGTCCTGCACCGCCCACCCCTGTCTCGCCTCTTCAGCCGGCCACCACACAGGCGGAGATAGAGGAGTTGGCATCCTCCTTGACTCCGCAAGGGCTTCTCTAGAGATCGACGGCGGTTCGACAACTGAGGTTACGATCACCTTCCCCGGGGGTATTGCAGGAGGAGGGGGATGTGGCAGCAGTGGCGCAGGAGGCACCGGCAGTCTCGACAGCGGGGGAGGAGGTGCTAGCACAGGCGACGACTGAGGAGGAGGGTGAGGAGGAGAGCGAGAGCGGTTCCGGTGGTTACGACGACTACGACGACGATGGGCCCCAACCTCCCCCGCCGACGCGTGCATCTAGACGCTCCGCTGCGCAAACTTCTTCATCCGCTCGAGGGAGGAGAAGATCGACATCCGGCACTCGAGGGGGTACGAGGAGACAGAGCGGGAAGGGGAAGAAGGGTCATTGACCGTGAGGCCATCACTCCGCTTTTCCCGTACTCGCACTGTAATGCATCATGTTGTGCGGTTTTGCTTTTTTTGGTCGTGTCGTCTTGTCTTTGTATTGTTAGATACTCAGTGGTAGTGTGCGTGCTGTAGTTGTTGTTTGCTTCATTTTTGGTGTGTATGATTTTGGTACCAGTAGGGTGTTCGTAGAGTAGCGTTGGTTGCAGCAGACTGAGTATAGTATCTCGGCAGCTACGACACGACTGGTAGGCTACTGTTTCTTGTTTTTTTTTCGGTATGTGGTATCAGTGCATTAGCAGTAGGATACGTTGTACTATGTTACATTTTTCATGTGTGATTTCAGTGACAGGTACTTCGCGTGGTTCACGACTTTTCATGTACATTACATTTTCCATGTACATTTCCAGTTACGAGTGATGCACGTCGTGTGCGCGACGTTTCGTGCCCATTTTTGTCAGGTCTGTGGTTTTATATCTTTAATTGTTGTTCACATTTTTAATTTTATTTTTTGCGTTTGTTTCTTTTATTAATTTATTTTTTGCTTGACGAGTTGGGTGGTTGTTTTCTTTTTGTTTCTGTGTTAATTGTTGAATCTATTTGCATTGACTGAAATACTAATTGATATTTCGGGGGGTACTTAGTGGTTAGGGGGGGTGCGGGGTGTTTTTTTTTTTTTG
>BFEA01000489.1:804025-837172 GCA_003427395.1 Chara braunii
GGTAATTTTTTTTTTTTTTTTTCTGGTTTGAGTGTTCGGGCACGTAGGTACACGTGCCCGAGGCCCAACGCACGAATTTCGTTTTTAGGAATTCGACGCCACTCCCCCATTTTTGCGTTTAACGCGATTTAAAGGGGGTCCTGGGACCCGTTAAACGGGTGTTCGGGCGTTCAATTCCGCCCGTTGTCCGTTAAAATGATACAAAGTCAATCGTCATAACGAGCAGGACGATGACGAGTGCGTTGTGGACGCTCATAAGCATCCGGCTGCTGCTGAAGGTCTGCCTCAGATGGAGAAGACTCGACTTCAGCGGTCTCCTCAACCGAAGGAGGAGGAGGGTCAGTGGGCTGAGGAGGAGCAATCAACCAAGCACGACGAGCACGGTGATAGACACACATCAACATGCGAGCGTGCTGCAAGTGCTCGAGGGCTCCCAAGTAGCTTCCTCATCAGGGTAACCCTTCCAGCGTACACGATACTCGACATGGGGAGGGTTGTCGTCAGTGACTCAGCGACCAATGATGTCTGAAACAAGGAACTCCTCATGGCCATCCACCATAATGAGTGGCGGACGCTCGTATGGTCATCCAGCGAAACGCTCTTACGGTCTACTGTAGGGACGCAGTAACGAGACGTGGTAGACATCGTGCATACGAGCCTAGCGTAAGTAGTCGGGCAACTTCACACGGAAGCTGACCGGGCTAGAAGCCGTATCAGAACGAACGGTCTGGAGAATGCGGCGTGGGCCAAAGAAGCGACGGCGAAATTTACGAAGCGTGTCGGCTTCGAGCTGTAAGTGGCGGGTGTTGATAAGCACATCATCACCGACTTTGAATGGGTGATTCATCCGCGATCGGTTCACACGTGTGGCCATGCGAGTCTGGAAAGCGGTTATGTGCTCATGCGTGGTCTTCATGATCGACGTCATGTGTGCAACCCAATCATCCAATGCGGGATAACTCATGTCGGGGTGCATCTGTGACGGTCGAAGGAAGTCCATGGGAACACGTGGGTGATAACCGAGGTCACAATAGTAAGGCGACATTTCCGTGGCTGGCGAGACGGTGTGGTTGTAGGATATCTTCGCTGCGGCAAGATGAAGATCCCACTGCTGGTCATCACGAACAATCTTTCGGATAATATCTCTGAAAGTCTTGTTCGTGATCACGGTCCGACCATCAGTCTAGGGATGGTACGACGAGGAGAAGCAGAGTTGGGTGTCGTAATCCTCCTGGAGGTTGGAGCCATCCCTAGAATCGGTTGGTAAAGCGCGAGTCATGGTCAGATATGATGCTCAGAGGTAAGCCGTGGTCACGCACGGCTCGGTCAAACACAATGTTGGCGACCTCACGTGCACTGATGGCATGGCAGCATGGAACAAAGTGTACACGCTTCGTGAAGCGGTCGACGATGACCAGGATAGCATCATGACCACGGGGGGTCGGAGGACGAAGAGGACCGATAAAGTCCATCGAGATGGACTGCCAACGACCCTCAGGGATAGGAAGGGGCTGGAGCAAACCCTAAGGCAGGTGGTTCACACTGTTCACCTCCTGACAGGTGGGACACTCTGCGACGTAGTCCTTCACAAAGTCCTTGCACTTTTGCCAGACGTACAGGCGGCTCACAGGAGCCAATGTCTTGTGGAAGCCCATATGACCGGTGGTTGCCTGGTCATGGAACTCTGCTACTGCCCGGACACGTAGCTGTCTAGTGGACGGAAAGCAAATACGGGCCTCTCTGGTGCCTTGTGAACCGTGCCAGTGCACAAGACCGTTGTCCCCGAGAGAGTAGTTCGGGACGGTCTTGCCACTCCGAAGGGTCGTATGGATGTCACGATAGTCGGGGCAGTGGCGGTACTGAGTGTGAAACGCGTCGATCACCGAATGGTGGACAGTGGTGACCGAGATGGAAGCAAGCTGGATCTGCTCCTGATCGTGGTCGGGGTGCCGCGATAAGGCATCTGCGCCCCGATTAGTCTCACCCTTGATGTGCTCAGTGGTGAAACTAAACCCGGATAGGTCGCGCCACCAGCGAGCCTGTCGAGGAGTGAGTTTCGGCTTTGTCAAAAAAGCCTGGACAACAGAGTTGTCCGTGTACACTGTGAATGGTGCCCTGTGCAGGTAGTGGCGCCGGTGCCGAGCGGCATAAACTACTACGAGAACCTCACGTTCATCAGCAGTGTAGTTTATATCGGCGGGCAAGAGCTAACGGGAGTAGAAGGCTATCGGACAATCACCTGAGCGAGACTCGACAGTGTCGTCCTCGACGATRGTAGGTGAATAGTCAATAGAAGGCTCGTCAGTAGCTGGACGAGTAGGTGTCAGGCGGGATGCAGTGGTAGAGGTAGGGGGTGAGAGACGAGGGATACGAGGACGAGAGGAATCGGGAGAGGAGGGGAAAATTTGAAAGAGCACTTCTCCTACAGCAAAGTCTGATGCATCGGTGGTAAGGATAAAAATGCGATAAAAATCGGATAGGTCAAGAACCGGTGCACATGTCACCGCCTTCTCAAGGGAGCGGAAGGCGTCCTCGTGGAGGGGTGTCCAAGCCCATGGCGGGTTCTTCCAGAGGAGGGTGGAGGTAAGGGCGTAAAAATATCCCAGGATGAAATTACTATAGCAGCAAGTGAGGCCTAGGAAGCTGCGAAGCTGCTTGGCGGATGTGGGGACGACAACTCCGCAATAGCAATGATCTTCGCGCTGTCTTGGTGGAAACCCTGGTCAGACACGTAGTGTCCTAGCGGCACTTGCTCAGATTGGCATAGAAGCGATGTCTGCTCAAGCGGTCAAGGACATTGAGAAGGTGTATGAGATGCTCCTCAAGGGTACGACTGTAGATCAGGATATCGTCGAGGTAGACGAGAACGTACTGCTCTAGGATGTCCCTGAAGATGTAGTTCATCGCCCTCTGGATGGTAGCGGGTGCGTTGCCGAGGCCGAATGGCATTACCATAAACTCGTAGCGGCCGAAGCGCGATTGGAACACTGTCTTCGGCTGGTCTGCTGTAGCGACGGGGATCTGATAGTAACCGCTACGAAGATCGATCTTCGTAAAGAAGCGGTTACCTGCTAGGCGGTCGAACAGCTCATCAGAACGAGGCATGGGGTAGTTGTTCTTAACCATGTAGCGGTTGAGACTGTGATAGTCAATGCAGAGACGGGGAGTTTCACCCACTTTGCGAGCAAAGAGGACGGGTGCACCCCACGGGGAGTTGCTGGGTTTACTGAAACCCTGTTTCAGGAGTTGTGGTCTCGGGGATCGAGAGTTTGTAGGGTGCTTGGTGGTGAACACGATAAACAGGCACCAGTTGGATGGAGTGCTCGATGTCGCGCATCGGTGGGATGCCGACGTACGAGAACGACAATGAAAAAACGTCGTGGTACTCTCGAATGAGGTCACGAACTACAGGCTCCAGATCGGCCATAGAGCGTGCGAGTTCCTCAGCATCAGCGTCAGCGTGCAACGGCGGGGTGGACTCGACGGACGACGAACGACTTAGTAGAGATGGGAGTCATGGAGATAGAGGGAGGACATGGCTCCAGAGAGATGAGCTCGGCGTCGGGACAAGGTGGATCATAGTGCAAGAGATCCGTAACGTTCATCGTAAAGATTGTGACGTCGTCCTGTCGGATGAAGTGAGCGAACTGCCGAGGCGAGGTGACGATGATAGTAGGAGATGGTCTAGGCACAAAGGGCTCCGGGGGAAGAGGGTGGGGGCGTGGTGTCCTGGTGGTACCTATTAAAGGTACGCGATACGTCTGTCCACACTTCGTTTTGAGAACGAGAGTGTTGGTCGCCCAATTGGCCTCGGTGCTTCGGAACCAAGGAGACCACTGAGTATTGAGAATGAAATTGTACCCCGTCTCCATCACATCGAAATGTGCGGAGGAGCGGTGGCGACAAGACGCCGGGGGACGATCAGTCGGCTCGATAGTGAGGAAGAAAGGGAGGTCGGTGACTGTCTGATCGAAGAAGCGTTGGCTCTTATCATCCCCTAGGGTGACAGAGATGGGAGTTGGAGACCCTATCGTGGGCAAGCGAGCTTCTTTCACCACACGTGGGTGAATGAAGTCGCCCCGAGAGCCGGAATCCCACAACGTTGAGTACACCTTCGCGGAGGTCCCCAATCATATTGGAATGATCGGGAGGGTGTGATCAGGGTCCGAGAGGATGGTGACTATGTTACCGCGCGTTCATTGAACGTGCGTTTCACATTCAGCCTTTGAACGCGGTGAACGCGCATTCAGTGAACGGCGGTAAATGCATTTGACGCGTTTGTGCAGGGGGCTGTGCGGGGTGGGGAGCAGCGGCGCTTGGGGCGGTTGTGCGCGGTGTGGGGAGCAGCGGCGCTGCTTGGGGGGAGGCTGTGCCCCAATGCCCTACACAAAATGAGAGGGAAAAAAAAAAAAGTGTGTAAATGTATGTGTGTGTGTGTGTGTGTGTGTGTGAATGCTCTTTTTTTTTCCGGGGGGGGGTTGGGGGAATACCCCAACCACAGCTCAGACAGCCCACGCAGGCTTTCTGAAGGGTCCTCGCCGCCATGTGGTGCAGACCCCCACCCACCAAAGTCAAGGCAAGAAGTGAATATGCACAAGAGCAGGCGCTGGCCGAATATATACTTAACATTGGGATTCAGGATTGTGTTTCCGCAGTTATGGGTTGCTCACGTAGCTAGGCCCCTGATTCTTCGGGCTTGGCTGCACTACTCACCAAATGTGCAAAACTATAATGAATCTTCTACAGAACGTGGAATAATATGCCGCCATATGTTTTGTTTTGTTTTTCTCATTCTTCTTTTCTTTTATTTTCTTTTAGGGCCACTGCACGTATTTCTAAGAAAAGAAAAACGAGAAAAAAAAAAAGAAAAGACATATGACGGCGTATTATTCCACGTTCTGCAGAAGATTCATTCTAGACTGCACATTTGGTGAGTAGTGCAGCCAAGCCCTGAGAATCAGGGGCCTAGCTACGTGAGCAACCCATAACTGCAGAGAGAGAGAGAGAGACCTGAATGTCGAGTATATATTCGGCCAGCTCCTGCTCTCGTGCAAATTCACTGCCTGCCTTGATTTTGGTGGGGGGGTCTTCGCCAGATGGCTGCGAGGACCCTTCAGAAAGCCTGCATAGGCTGTCTGAGCCGTGGTTGGGGGATTCCCCCAACCCCCCCCTTGGAAAAAAAAAAGAGCATTCACACACACACACAGACGCATTCACACACCCTTTTTTTCTTTTTTTTTTCTCGTTTTGTGTGGGGCACTTTCGTGGTTTCTTGAACTAGGTCCTCCACCCCGTTGTCAGCAACGTGCGCGCACGCCCCCCGGTGTCGCATTCATTTTTTTCGCATCACGTGGTGCGCAGCGCGTTTGAATGCGATTGAACACGGCCGCATGGGTTTTGAACGCGCGCGTTTGAACGTGCACGCGCGTTCAGCGCGTTCAACCGGTTACACAAGATGGTGAAAAGGCGCCGCAGTGCAGCGACATGGAGGGTGAGTCGCTCCTGACGATCCTGGAGCATGCTCAAGTCCGGAAAAGAGGACACAACATCCTCGGGAGTCGCAAGCTGCTCGCTGCAATGGGCTGAGCGAATGGCTCGACACGTCGATAGCCGCAGAGGGGTAGGAGAGGAGACGGTGGTCTGTGGAGGCGCAGATCGAACTGCGACAGAGGGCTGAGTACACTCTGTCGGGTTTTGCGATACCTCATCTCCAGTAGCGAGAGGGGCGAACCGCGACGGAGATGTTGGGAAGCCAACTACTGAGGAGGGCGCAGGTGTACACTACACTGTGGCTAGGAGGCGCTGCAAGGATGCGAGGCGCCAGGGGGGGACTGAGCACGACGCTGGTGGGAAAGGTCAGCATAGCGGCGGTCGAGGGCGGCGGTGTAAGGTCACCGGGATGAGGTATGATCGTCCTGGCGGCATCGCAAACACCCACGCCAGCCCGAAATAGCCGCGTGCTCCTCGACGGAAAGGACACCGCGAGGAGGGACAAAATCCTGAGGGAGGTCCTTCTAAGGGACCTCGGGGGACGACGCGCCAGGGTGACCAGGGCGGCTGTGTGCCCGAGAGAGGGTGGAGAGAGCGAGCTAGAGGCGCTCGACTATGGGGAGGGTAGGGTCCTCCAGGTGGTAGTGGACGGCCTCGCAGAGGTCGAGGTCGTCGCTATGGTCACCCTCATGTGACGGCGGGGCAACAACGTCCTGCTCACCATACTCGAAGTGACGGCTGTGCTGCGCGGAATGACAGGGGTGGTCGTGGAAAGGGGAACGGCGCTCAGAAGTGTCGTGAGAGGAAGGGGCGTAGCCAGTATGCTGAGGTTGGGAAGAGGGAGCGGGGTGAAGACGGGCCCGCATCCGCTGAGGGGTCGTAGCGGCCTCGTAAGAATGCTAGACCGATGTGAACTTTTACCACCATAACTCGGAGAGGTACTCAAGGGGAAGGCTGGCCAAGAAACGATCGATGAGCGCAGCCTCGGGAAGGAACGCCACATCACAACTAAGACGGGCGTCCTGAAAAAACTGGATGTGGCGGCTTAGGTCGGCATCGCCACCAGAGTTGGACCAGCGTGTGCTGACGACACGCTCAAAGGCGTCAGTGACGTCATGTCGGGTTCCGAAGCGATCCTCGAGGAACGCTTGAAAATCCACGAAGGTCGGGGTCCGACCCTCACGAAGGGAGTGTATGTAGAAATCCTCCTAGGCGTCGAAAGGACCACCACAAAGGCGCATGGAGAGGTGAGCCACCCACGTGTCGGGGGGGTGCCCAAGAGCTGGAGCGTGCAGGTAGCAGAGTGCAGCCACTATACCGTCGTACAAGGCAATGCCCGTCAAGCGGACGAGTGGCGTGCCACCGTTTTGGCCGCCAGGGGATCAAGGAGCAGAGGTCTGTGCTACGGCTGAGTAAGTCGGCACAGGTCCCGGAGAAGGGGGCGCAACTGACTGTACGCCCGGGTCGCATGGGGGAGCGGTGGGGGCAACAGCGGCAGGCTGCGAGGGAGCTGTGGTAAAAGAGGTCGCAGCAACCGAGGGAATAAGAAGAAGGTAGGATGGGGGTGGATAGGGTGCAGGGCAAGGGAAACGCGCCTACATGGAAGGACGAGTAGAGGAAGAAGGGGGTGCGCCCGAAGGCGCGGCCACCTGTGAGGGTAGGGGTGGCTGAAGGCGTAAGAGGGCGAGGTTGGCCCGGGGGAGGGCAAGCTGGTCCTCAAGACGTCGAACATAGATTGAGCGAGGGGTGGCAGGGGTAGACGCATGAGCGGTGTAAGGCATCCCACAAGGGGGAGAGCCAAGTGGCGCTGCGGTCGTGTGAACGAGAGGGAGAAGCGGGGTACCCAGAAAAGTTGAGACCACGGCAGCAAGTTGTGGTCCCGTGGCCGTAGTGACCGGAATCTGAGCGGGTGCGCCCATAGAGTGAGGGAAGGTCTTGCCCGTAGCGGTCGTCGCGCTAGGAGCGTGGACGGTCACCACGATGACCAGGTCGGGGGTAGCGGAGGAGGAAGCTCCGCCGTGACCAACATGTCGAAGGACGGGGGACCCGGATTGCGACCCAGGGGAAGAGAGAGATTGGGGAGAGCAAGGACGGCCAGCGTCATGGAGTTGCTGCAGGTCGGCGGCAAGAGTCGCCACCTGCGCCTGTAAGGGCGCAAGGAGGGAGGTGAGGAGGTGTGCAGGTCCCCCTGGAGCTGACGGCTCTGGTTCGCCGAAACGGGTATGGAGTCCGATGCCGAGGTCGTCGTCACGTCCTCGGCTTGTGACATGTTGTCGGCCATGGGGAGGTGACTGGTCGGACTAGAGTGGGCCAGAGAAGGTTCGCCTCAGCGGAGAGCGTAAGGGGGGGTCCGCGGTAGAAAGCGACGGGCGGCGTTAGTGAGTCGAGCGTGGGCGGCCACAGAGGGGGAAGGGTGGTTCGGGTTCAGGGTGCCCGAATGGAAAAGGGGAGTAGGGGGGTTTAGGAAAACCCTAAACCCTAGAAAAACCCTAAGAAAACCCTAACCGGGGTTTGAGTGGTTAGGGTAGGGTACCGGTGACCTAATCAAGAAAATAAAATAGCAAGCATGGGGGGGAGGCGGGAGGAAAAATAAATAAACAGTGAAATTTTGAGAGAAAAGCGAAAATAAATAAATAAATAATTAAAAAAATTAAAGAAATAAGTAAACAAAATGTGAAGAGATAAATAATATTTATTTTTTTGAAAATTTTAACAGCATTTCCCTACCCCCCATGGGGTTAAGAATGTGCCAAGGAAAAGGAGATGCCAAGATAAGCACACTAAGTTTCAAAATGCCAAAAATTAAAAAATTCAGAAAATAAATAAAGAAATAAGAAAGAGATAAATAAATAAAGAAATAAATAAATAAGTAGATGAGGGAGATAAATGAAGTGTCTGATTTTTAAAAAAATTTCGGCAACATTTTGTTACCCCCATGGGGTTGAAGTATGCCGTCATGAAGAAAGGCGAAGTAAAATGAGAAGATTTTGCCAGCACTTCGCTGCCCCCAAGCGGTCAAAATGTGTTGAAAAAGACTAAGTGAAAGAAAAACAGAAAATTTTGGCAGCACTCCGTTAGCCCCACGGGGTCGGAATGTGTGCCGAATGCAAGAATGACGAAGGGCCTCATTAGACACTCCTTGTGAACCCGAAATCCACAAGGAATTGCTCGTTCCACCTGTCCTCGGCGATGATTCTCGAAAAAAAAAGTGAAAACAGCACAAGGAAATTTCCTTATGGCGTCCTTGTGGCCACAACCATTTTTTCCTAACCCCCAAGGGACCTCCTGTGGTCCCTCAGAGCACAAGGAAGCGCGAAATTCGGAGCGGCGAAGGCATGCGTCGACGCACAGTTTCGGTTTGAGGGTGGTCCAGACGTGGTCCACCGCACGGGAGCACGGACATCCCTGCCTCCACCGTCTCCACGACACCCCAACGGCTCCAAACGGTCACCGTTCCCGTGAGGCCTCCGTCCGTCTATGCGATTTGCCGGCTGGTGTCATGCGGTCTGCTGTGGCGGGCGATCGTCGACAACGGTCCGAAATTCGAATGCTCTTCCCAGTCGGCGCTGCGTTCGACGACGACAATTTCATTTGTGAAGATCATCGTTTTCTTCGTTTGTCGCCACGCCTTGCACGTTGGAGCACAGATCTTCCCTCGATCTTTCTTGTGTCGACGGGCTTGTTCGGTGGACGGTCGACCGCTGAAGTCGGTTTGTTGCCCTTTCCACTGCCCTTACATGGCCGACCTGTTGCACAGGCGGCCTCTGCTGCTCCTCGCCGTCGTGCTGCTTCTCATCGTTGTCTTCTTCCACGTGTTTTTTGTTCGGCCTGGTCCCTGTCGCGGCTCACAAAAGGAGATCTCCCAAGAACAGCGACAGGATGGATCGACGAGTGACCAACGGCAGAACGGCAAACACGACAGCAGGAGCGAGCAATCGGCAACGCAATGCGGGGTCTGTGGCGAAGCAGCCATACTACCCGACGTTGTATGCTCACCTGCCTTCTCATGAGATTCCTCTTCCGCCGTCGGATGACGAGGGGGAAGACGTCAGGTCGTCGACTTTGCCATTGGGAAGTGGTTCGGCACAGCAATGGGCGGCGACGTAATCGTACGGTGGCAGGGGGGCAGAGACCCCGTGGTCTTACACGTCACTGTTGAACGAGGGGTTGTGCGACGACGACGACAATGCAACAGTTGATCTGAGCTTCCAGTTGTCCAGCAGCAGCGAAGCAGCGGCAACGCACACTCGCAATGATCATCAATCCCCCACCCAGATGGGGATTACGCGGAGAAGACGTACGTTGGTCTGTGCAGGCCGCAAGACGACTGTCTGCCTCAATCGCTTCACGATGGTGGCGGGAATCAAAATGTGTCATTGACGAACGGCAGAAGGGGAGTCGGCGCGGATCAACGTCCGGAGTGAATGCGCTTATCACCTCCGTCGCGAAGCGGATCCGGGAGTCCTCGAGAACGGAGGGACATGAGGATTTTCCTGAGGGAGGTGCGCACGTTGAACGCAACGGCAGGCAGCTGTGGGCAGAGTGCAGGCAGACCTTCGGTCAAGCTGGAGCGGAGACAATAACGAGAGGGGTGCAACGGCTCCACGTCGACGAAGGCGATGACGCGGCTGTTGAGGAGCCCCTGGACTGTGACAACGTTAAGGGTGATGAGGATTGCAACTCTGACGATTTGCCTGAGATTAGACCCCTTGGGAGGAAGGTGAGGAATGGCGGTGCGAGTGCGAAGAATGGTCCCGCTCCGAGAAATCGATGGGATAAGAAAATGGATGACGACACCGGCGGGAGCGATGGCAAGGTCGGCCGGAATTTCTGGTCGGTCAGAGACACGATCGCACTCGTGAGGGCGAGAAGGGATCAGGATCTATATATCGCCGGCATGGGACACAGTTTCGCCCCCATGAAAAGCAGGGAATGGAGGTGGGAGGACGTGCGGGCGAGGTTTCAGACGATAAGCGTCACGAGGAAGGGCATCGACTCAGGAAGAAATGGGACAACTTGATGGAGCAATTCAAGAAGGTTCACAAGTTTCAGAACCTTTCTGGCGGGAAAAACTACTTCGAGCTTGCTTCATCAGCCGAGCGATCGGAGTGCTTCAACTTCGTCATGGACTGGAGTGTGTATGACGAGATGGAGGCCATGACGAAGGGGGATCACACGATCCACCCAAAGAATTTGGCGGACATGGAAGCTGCAGGATTTGTGGTGGCGCGTTTGGATAACGGATTGTTGACGGCCTTTCCCTTCGTTGCGCACATGTACAACATGTCGCTCCTGCGTGTAGACGCCCGACGTTTTTGGTCGTCCACTCTGGCAGGGGTGATTTGTGACTTCGCTCGTCATCGTCTGTGGATGTGGTTAGTGTGTCGGTGCTGCAAGTAGAGGAGTGACGATAGACGACGTTGTCTTCAACACGTTGTAGGAGGGATTTCGATTTTTGTGATCATGTTGTGTATTGTTGTCAGCGCAGCTTGCTGCGAAACAAGTTGATTGCGCTTAGACCGCACCTTTAATTTTTTAATCTTGGGTCTTTTGTTTTCGTCAGTTCGCTGGCGAGACTAATTAGTCATTGAACAGTTTGAATAGTCGTTCTCATTAAACATGAATACTTGTTCGCTTGTTCGATGTGCATGCACGCATTTCATCTTGATTTGCTTATGTTATTGTCGCTCATTTGTTTGTTGTTTTCGTTTTTTTTTTCTTTCCGTTTTCCCAATGCCAACCAAAAACCGTGTTTGTGTTTTATTTCAACAGGCTAAGGAAGACAAAGCGCACAACCCCATACAGCATACGAAGTCCGAGAAAACGTGTTGTGAACATGCAATGGCACAGTGCATCTTCGTCCGTGTTGATCATCGCAATGAAATAGCAACACAAACAATGAGAACACGTACTGGAAATTGACGATACAAACATTGAAAGAAAATTACGAAATCGTTCATCATTTCATTAAAATGACTTTAAAATGCAAGGCAGGAGGGGACAAGTTTCAGGCCCAACTGAATGACCAACACTGCTCTCTCTTCTAAAAGACACTTGCTGTTCCAAAAAATGGTGCACTTGACACCCGCAGTGCGCCGTGTCCCCACTACATAACGTAAACGCCAATAAAAAAACTCCAAGAACAACGGCAACGCACATCCACCAATCGCGACTTCGACGAACTGCGACCTTCAATGCAAACTACCAACCCCAAGGCGGGACGCGCACTAACTAGTAACAACCTAATCAAGGTTGGACGAAACAACGAATATGCCCTATGGCCAATGCTGCAATGACTACACTTCCACGCGATGTCGTCCACCATGTGAACACGACTCAATCGTGTTTCATTCGTTCCGCCAGAGCATTCCTCAGGGTCAACGCTTCCCTCGTCAAGGTGATCATCGTCACAGGCTCAAGGGGCTCTTCAATCCCCAAGTCCACACGACGTTGCACACCATTAGCGTCGACCTCCCATACCAGATTCTCATCGAACGAGATTCCTGCGTCGATCAGTATGGTGTGCAGTATACACACGGCGGTGAACTGCGGCGGGAGCATGTCCAGGTTGGTTTTCTGTGTCCGTAGAAACAACCGCCACATGCCTTTCAGCCTGTCGAACGCCCTCTCCACCACTCCCCTCGCCACCTTCTGCTTGTTGTCAAAGCACTCCTTGTCGACGCGCTGATTGACGCCTCCATACGTGACGACCATCCATTCCGAAGGGGGGTAGCCATTGTCCGCCAGGACGTACCCGTTCGTCTTGACACCGAACGGTAGTGTCACAGGGGGACAAAGGAACAACGACCCCTCCTCCGCTCGCTGCGACAGGCTGGACAACTGGAGCACCCTGATGTCGTGGCAGCTACCCGGGTATCCCATGTGCACATCGAGCACGTGCAAGTCCAGGTCGACGACAACCTGCGCGACGATGGAGAAACGGTGCTTCCTGTTGTAGTAGTTTTCGCTTGGTGCGTTCGCCGGCTTGTCCACGTAGATGTGAGTACAGTCAATGCAATTGTGGTAGTTGGGGAACCATTTACGAGTGAACGCCCGCAGAACGACGAGTTTACAAACTCCAGCTGGCCAGGCGATCTTCTCTCCGAATACCCTTAGTCGCGCGGCAGTAACGTCGCAGACGACAACCAGGCTAGAAGCTTGTCCAATCCCGAAGTTGCACGTGCTGCTCTCGTACGTCTCCCCTGTAGCCCACCTGTACAGTGCGTACGCCACAATCTGGTCTGGCTGCAAAGGCTCTCTGTAGAATGTCACCCGCCGCTGAAGATGAGGCGCAAACGCCTTCGCTATTTTCCGGAACACTTGCGGCGACATTCGAAGCTTATCCCTGAAGTCGTCGTCCGTCACGTCGTTGCATTGCCTGAGGTTTTCCCACGTGCCTCCTCTCCTGCGCTTCACCCACCACCGCGGCGTCGCTCGTGGAATCACTCCGCAACTCAACGTGTAGCACAACTGACAACAGCCTCCGACATCGCTACTTATTCGGCCCCATCGTCCGGAGCTTGCGTTAATGTCCTCTGTCTACTCGCGCGCAACCACTCCTTCTGTCGTCCCAGCTCCCTCTCCTTCTGACATCGAAAAACGATCGTGGACCCGACCTCCGCCACGGCCTGCAGCTCACGAGGCGTCAACACATCACGTCTACCCTCTCCGCCGCCCTCCATAGCCACGACCTGCACACGGACCCGTCGCTCTGCTGCCGCCTGTGTCGTCCTTCCGCACCCAACGAAGAAGCCGAAGACGCCCGTCGAAAGCTGACCCATTTTCTCTGCTTGTGGTCCCTCACACGGAAACGAGGAGCAAGGCGCAGTCGATGTGTGCGAAGATCCACGGCGAAGGACGCACCATACGCTGCCCGCGCAGTCGCAATGGCCGGGGGACGAAGCCTCTGCTGCCGCTTAGCCCGTTTCCGCAATACGCCGTCTTCGCGCCGCCAGCCACACCTCGTCGTCGTCGTCGCAATAGTCATTCGAACTTCGAATTTCAAACGTCGACGCCCTTGGGGTTAATTTTTTTTTCGCATCGCCCGCCGTATGCCGTTTCCCGCCTTACGTCGCTGGATCACGCCGCCTCCACACGAACAAAAGACGCTGGACCATGGACGATCGACCCCGGGGCCGCTAATTTCCGTATGGAACGGTCGCGGGCAGGCCACAATGAAACATCCTCGGGGGAGGTCCCCTAGGATAAGTGGAACGACGCCGCAAATTTCCGTTAAGAGCCACAAGGAAATTTCCTTGTGGCTCAAGGAACTCGTAAGGAGTGTCTAACGAGGCCCTAACTCCTAATCAGATTTAAGGGTGCCGCAAAGAAATTTAAATTTTCAGAATAAAATAAAAGTAAAATGAAAGAAATCAGAAAATGAGAAAAGCGGGTGGGGGATAAGATAATTCAATTTTTTGGAAAAGGGAGGAAATATAAATAAAAAGAAAGATAAAAAACAAAAAAAATAGAAAATTTTGAAGTTGGAGGAAAGGGGAATGGAAAAAAAAATGAAGGATAAAGGAGAGAAATATGTGAGAGAGAGAAAAAGAGTGAAAGGGGAGATGAGGGGTTGAGAGAATGGGAGAGAAAGAGATGGGAAAGGTGGGTACGAATCAAGAAGCAAGGAGAAAAGATGTGAAAGAAAAGAAAATAAATGAATAGAGTAGAGTAAAACCGTGGGTGGTGGGAAAAAAGGTGAGGTGTGGAGAGGGGTATGAGTGATGAGAGTGATTAAAGGAAGTGAGTGAGGCAGAAGAGGAAGAAGTAGAGGGGGTGAGTAAGAGTAGAGAGAAAAGGTAGAGAAAGTGGGTTAGTAGGGAGAGGGAAGAGAGAGGGATGATACCTGGCCCTTGGTGTCTCCAAAGGCACAAGGTATACCAAGACCAAGAGAGTCTTGGCCTTCACTGCAGCAAACCAACTAGAGGAGGGAGGGGGTTGAGATCTTGATCAACCCCTAGCAGCAGCACTGCAGATCCAGGGTGTGCTGTGTGAGCAGACTCTCACCACTGTAGAGCAGCCCCTGATCAAGGGGTCTTCATGGTCCACAGTAAACTGCCACGTGGCACTGCAGATGGCCACAGCCACAGGTAGGAGCAACCAGGGTGTCTCCCCGCCGTCGTGGGGGGGGGGGGGGGAAAATAATTTCCTGCCCGCTGCTGTCCAAGGGGGGGGGGGTAAATAGCTCCCACGATACGTCTTCAACACCAGCGTGCCGCCTCACCAAAGCATACTTGTATTGTGGCGAGTGTGTTATAGGGATGGCTACGCACGTGCATAGCCAACACCTGCCCAGATTCAAACCCTGGCAGCAACGCGCATCCCAGTCTTGATAAATAAATCCGGGAGGAATCCTCACTAATCCATCATGTTCAGTAAGTGATTGCCTTAAATCTCCAGTTCAATTTCAATTTATGGCCTGTCAATTGCATTCTTCGAGTTCACTACTCGTATCCTAAGTTTCATTCAAGTACAAAATATGGCGATTTAACATGAAATTATTAGCTTGCGCGTACCAATTTAAAATATAATGTCTTATTTTAACGAATAACATATTTTCTAAGGTACTGAGATGTAACAGAATCCGCCAACCAGAATCGGGCTGCTACTTCTCACCCTTACACACATAAACGTGCATCAAATTTTGTTTTCTACGGACCGACCAGATATTGCAAGGCCACTGATGCTTCCATGATTCAAATTTTGTTTTGAAGGGGGGACAGGGTATTACAGGGTATAGGAGGGAAGTGATATGGAAGGGATGTTTTGGCGCAGAAGAAGGAGAGAAGGACTACAAAGGAAAGACCTCACTCTTAAAACCCCATCCCCCCCCCCCCCCCTTCCATTTTCCTCTGCGCCCTTAAATAGGGATAATATTTTTTTCCCTGTAATGGATCAAAGCCTGCTCTTTGTGCATCCATATCTTATGTATTCTTTGAATAGCCTCTTTATTCTACAGAAGGATTACGTTGCAAGTGGACTCGTTTTTTGGAAACTCATTTTCTGAAAACAAACCTATATATTTCCTCGAACATTAGGGACATCAGTTCTACCACAAGAGTCTTCCTACCCTCTCCCCGATCTTCGCTCCCAGTTTGAAACTTAAACCTGCCCCTAAACTCTTAGGATTGCTTGCATCAAACGTGTCAGATCTACCTCCTAAACCTATTAGCTATGAATTAACACCAACCCATTTTTGGTTTTGCAGATGGAACCTGTAATCAGAAGTCTGGTCAATATCAGGGGTTATCCAGCCCTAGATGGGCAGGTTGTCTTATTAGTCTGTGATACTCTCCCAAAACTAGGCTATTGTGAAGCCAGAATTCTCAAATGCCTCAATCGTGATTCTACCTATCTGGAAGCTTTGCAATTCACTCTCCAAAGAATTGATATGGATAAAACTTTTTGAGCAACTCTGGATCTCTTAAAGATGTGCCCACCAACGCCAAAGGGGTCCCCAGCGGCAGGAGGAAGCAGGAGCCTAGACGACTACCATTCAGAGCATGATGATTTTGATTGTGACCAAAGAAGAGGAGGTTTGAAGAGGCAAAGGGGTTGCCCAACCAAGCCCCTAGGGAAGCCTTTAAGCACTATTCCGGAGAGCCTTGTTTGGAAAATCTTAGACCTTCCCCCGGACCTCCACATTTAGCCACTAACCTTCACTCCATTGATGGGCTAATCAGTTACCAGGGCATTCCTTCTGCTCCACAAACCGGCGAATTCTTTATGCCCCCCCCAAGCAGTATCCCCTCCTCGGCCACCATTCCCCCACCTACTGGTCACCCTCCTCCTCTTCATAGTGCAACTCACTTTGATTGGACTACCCCTTCTCTAACAGACTCCCAACCAATCACTAGTTTTGCACCCCCCCCCCTCTCTAGAGGATTGCCAAGCCAGACAGACCCTAGGAATATTTTTCCACCATGGTTCCCTTCTGATTCTGCAACAGACGAAGAGCTTCTGGCCAACTCCTCAAGCTCCTTGAACGGGGTTTGCCCAATCGTCATCGAAATGTTTGAGAGCGTCATCGAAGATCTTAAGGAGACGAACGATGACGCATCAGAGGAAGTCAGGTCTCTCAAGAGATTCTACCTGGCTCCTCCATGGAGCAGACGACTCAATTTTATCCAGCGAGCCATGCAGATTCAAGTAAGTTGGACAAATTTCCCAAGAGAGAAGAGAGAGGGGAAGGGTCTGGTTTTCCAAACCCAAGGTTTCCCAAGTAGATTTGCCGATTATTTGTGGCCACCTTTTCTTGACTCTGGAAGAGTCAGAAGGTTTCATCAATGAAGGCTTTGGACCACTACGCTTCGGCTTGGCACCACAAAAGCTACTACGCCTCTCCCGGCGAGTAAGTTTTTCCCCACCTTCTACCACAATATTACTTAATTAAGCCTTGAATTTAGTGCGACTATTTTTCCCCACGATCTTTTCCGTCTGAATTCAAAGCTTGCTTATTCTTATTGGAACCCTGTTGGGGCACTTATTTTGCCTCCCGGCCTTTTTCGGAAGGGTCTCCTTTATTTTGCTGATGATTCCGCCCCTCCAATCAAGCTAGCTTCCCAATGAAGAAGACCCCCGGGTATGCACCTAACACACTTCTATTTTGCAGGAAGGGAGAAGTTGATGAGTCTTTGGGGCAACAGAAGCAAAGGAAAAACTGGAAGGGAGCTAAGGGATCTTTCAAGCAATAAGACAAGAGCAAAACTTAGGAAGCATAAACCATGGAACCAGGTCTTCCTGTGAGGGAAATTTTGGAATTTTTCAATCATTTTTCCTCTCAATCTGATATAGCTATGACTATGGACTACTTGTCCAGACCTTAGGAATGACTCAGAAGAGCGGAGGACTTCAAGGCTGCTTCTCTTGCTGACCATCTTCTTTTTTGGATCAAACTTCTTGGCAATAAGGCTGATAAGAAGAAGTCAGTCAGGAACGTCCTCAATTGGATGACTAGGGGTGTCATCTTCAATTTTGTAAGAACTTCCCATACCCCCGAGGAGAAGATCGAAGAAGTATGGAAGATGGTAAAACTAGTGCTGAAGGAAAGAGCCTTTAGAATTCGTTATTCGTTAAAATAGGACATTATATTGTGTCCTCTTTCGAACGAATTCAGTTTCAGCTGCAGCCTTAGCAACCTAGGCATACCCATCCACTCACCCATCCACTCGCCCCATATGCGGAAGTGTATTGAGATCCATACTTGTTTATAATGAGCAAGGTGTGCCTGATATGCGGAAGTGTGCCGAGATCCAACCTTATGTATAATTCCGATGAGCAAGGCGCCTTGATTGTGTTCTTATCGGAGAAGTTTGATAAGTGTGCTGAGATCCATACTAAGTCTTATTTTCGATAATGATGAGCAAGGCGCTTTGATTGTATCCTTGTCGGAGAAGTTTGATAAGCGTGCTGAGATCCATACTTATTTCTGATTGTGATGAGCAAGGTGCCTTGATTGTGATGAGCAAGGTGCCTTGATTGTGATGAGCAAGGTGCCTTGAGCAGCACAACCTGTGACCCCCACTGATGGATAATCACAGCAACACAATGACGTCGACTCCTTAATGTGTTTGAATGTTGGAACGTCGAAAGTTCCGGTGGGCAGAGTTGAGGAAGGGAAGAAGGGAACTACCGCGCTTACTGCTCTGGGATTGAGCCTTCCCCCAATCCCCCATAAGAGCAGCGTGCTGCTCTTATGAGTGCCACATAGTGCGCCGGCCCGTATCGGGGCCGGCCACCTTAATCCAGGCCGACTTCATGTCGGGCACTGGTCTTATGGGTGCCACATAGTGCGCCGCGTTGCAGTGATACGAGCGGAAAAAGGGATTTGAAACCCCAACCTTACGTTACTCACACATGGCTTGTGAATGATGCAGCGTAAGCTCACGCCCTCGCCTATATAGGCTAGGCGCGCTCTCGCAGCGGAACAATCAACAAGAAAAAGTTATCGGTGCACCTGAGCAGTGGGGCGGAATAGGCAGTTGGACAGCAGGCGACCACTGCGGTGAATTCAGAGAAACCAGTGCCCCCACAGAGTTGCTCCCAGCGAGGCCGTTACGTGATGGCGCAGGGGCGACTCACGGCACGCGGGAACGCAAGCAGCACCGCGGACGGCACGTGGAAATGCAAGATGAATCTCACGCCCGCGACTGTGTCTAAAACTGCCATGCACCCCAATAAAAAATTTCCACAAGTGGACTAATTCTAAGAGCAGTGCAAAAGCAGAACAGGACGAGCGCAGGTGAAAACGAACGAGTACCGTAATTGGCAAGCAATTCGAAAAGACACGCGAGAACACAAACGCCTTCAAATAGGAAACTTGCAAACCGACGTGACAAGCAAGGGGCAGCAGTCCAATTTCACGCCTTACTTTCGACACACAACATACACAGAAATTGAATCGCACAAAGCACCGACATCGAAAGTTCGGATATCGGCGGACTATAATCTATTCGCCCCGCCGACAACGATCTTATGCAGGTTGTTGTACATGCAATACAAATCATAGAGCGCAACACGAGTTGTTCCACTGCACCAAAAGAGACTAAGAGAACGTCGTTCAAGGGCTAAAAGACATGCGAGAGCACAAACGCCTTCGAGTAGCAAATTTGGAAACCGACGTGACAGGCAAGGGGCAACAACCCAATTTCATGCCTTACTTTCCACACACAACATGCACAGAAAGTGAATCGCATAAGGCACCGGCATCGAAAGTTCGGATACCGGCGGAGCACAGCCTCTTCGCCCACCCCGACGTGAGAAGCAAGGGGCAGCAATCCAATTTAACGCCTTACTTTCCACACACAACATATAGAGAAATTGAATGGCACAGGGCACCGACATCGAAATTTCGGATATCGGCGGACTACAGCCTCTTCGCCCCCACCCCCGACAAGAGTCTTATGTAGGTTGCCGTACATGCAATAATAATCATAGAGCGCAACACGAGTTGTTCCACTTCACGAAAAAAGACTAAGAGAACATCATATAAGGGTTAGAAGACACGCGAGAACACAGATGCCTTCAAATAGCAAAATTGCAAACCGTCGTGACAAGCAAGGGGCAGCAATCCAATTTCACGCCTTACTTTTCACACACAACATACAGAGGAAGTGAATCGCACAAGGCACCGACATTGAAAGTTCGGATGCCGGCGGAGTACAGTCTCTTCGCCCCCCCCCCCCCCGACAACAATCTTATGTACCACAACCTACATAAGATTGTTGTCGGGGGGGGCGAAGAGGCTGTAGTCCGTCGATATACGAACTTTCGATATCGGTGCCCCGTGCGTTTGACTTGCAATAAAGATCATAGAGCGCAACACGAATTGTTCCACTGCACGACAAGAGACTCAGGCAACGAAGTCCACACATGAGAAAGTCATCCAACTACAAGAAAACAATGTTAAACTGCACGAAAATAGTACCACTGCCATACTGACCGCGAGCATCCCAAAGACAACGAGAAACAGACCCAATGAAGAAAACAATGTTGAACTCAGAAAGACATTTGAATAATGTCTTATGTTACCAAATACAATCGCCATAGAATGAAATGCATTTAAAGAATTATGTACAAGTCATTGAAAACTGTCAAAGACAACGTGATTCCAAGAGACATGTTGCCAGTTGTCATCTAATAACAGGCAAGTCTTTACTCGAGAATCGGAAAGGGGGTCGATCACCACGTTGCAACAGCGTTGCAAATGTCAACATGAACACCCCGCAACTAGCTTCATCCACTTGCCTTGGAACTCCTTCCACAACAATTTTTCTGACCATAGTCTTCCAACTCCTATCCGACCGGCTATGTGAGGTGTGACGTTCTAAATACTATACAATTAACTCGAAAACACTACGGTAGAAACTGGAATCGGCTTTAACGCGAGGAAAAAAGTCAAAAATTTTGAAGACATTGTCTCTCAAATTAACGGAAAGGAGGATCCAATGATCATTATGTTTGTGCACCGGAACGAAGATCATATCGAACAAAAGCAGATCTACGTTTTTAGCCCACCTCTCCACCCCAGTGTGTCCTCGAAGTTGCAGCATACTGAAGAAGAAAAAATTGAAGCTGAAGATTCGAAGGCCTGATGGCAGTGCACGTGTCGCGGATGTCGTCGACCCCAAAAGGGCCATGTAGAAATTCACCACCTCATTGTTGATCTTGCCATTGGCTTGCAAAACGGTGAGCATATCTTTCGCCGTGATTCTGAATTGATCATCCGCAAAGAAAGAGCGGACATGATGAGGAGGCACCACGCTGCGAGAAACATCGTCCATAACCCGCGAGACTTGAGGCGCAATCGCCGTAGCGAAATGCTCCCCTCAGGCTGCAGGTGCTATGGCCCGAGCTGCACATCATCGACCAACGCACACGCGGGGAAGTGAGAAAGGAAATTCTAAAGGTTGTCGTTCACCGCACTACACGTCGCTAAGTATTTTTCATACATGGCCTCACCCCTAGTCACAGATCGTGGATATGTCCCCTTCTCCGCAGGTAGAAGAGAAAGACATTCGTCAATGGCTAAGACATGCTCCTTCTCTCCAATCTCGACATCAACCCCTGATGCCTTTAACATATTCTTGTTTCTTGTCGTGAATCTCGGAAGTTTCTGCAATACACGTGTCGAATATTTTGAGAAACTCCTTTTTCGAGACGACCGGACCCCTGTAAAACAAAGAACAGACAGAACCCGAAATGAATATATGATTCCCAGGAGGAGTTCGACGAAAGTGACAATGCGAAAGATAATGTAGCCCACAAGATGATGGACTTCTCCAAATAGCAAACTCGTATTTCGCAGCGACAAGCATGCGTGCATTCGAACATAAAACGACGAGCGCTGTCGAGCCCAAGACCCCAACACATGACAACGAAGACCACATCAAGCCAAAGAAGCGGAATGCCTAGCAATGCTGAAGTTCGGATTTCGGCGGACTTGAAGCTACAACTAGCAGACACGGACCAGCCGGGTTTGGTCCTGACACTGGAACTGCGGTGACCGGAGGAAACCGGAACTACGAAGGGTATGTTTTCTAGTCCGGCGGTATCCGCACTTCAAGTGCCGGCGCGAGGTGGAAAGTCTGCATTTGCCGATGTGCGGATTCCAGCGGACTTGCAGCCACAGTTCACAAACACCGACCAACGGGGTGTGCTCCACCTCGCGCCGACACTTATAGTTCGGATGCCGGCGGACTTCAGAACAGACCTTCCGTATTACCGTTTTTCCGGCGGTTTTCGCAGTTCCAGTGTCAGGACCAAACCCGGTTCTGCGACCTGACCTGCTGGTTGTAGCTGCAAGTCTGCCGCAATCTGAACTTCGGCATTTGTAAACATTCCTCTTCTTTGGCATTATGTGGTCTTTCGTCGTCATTTGCAGGGTTCTCGGGCTAGACTGCGCTCGTTGTTTTATGTGCGAATGCACACAAGCTCGTCGCTGTGAAATACGTTTATCGGACGGTCTATCTTGTAGTCCGCCGGTATCCACACTACAGGTGTCGGCCAGAGATAGAAAGTCGAGACGGCGACAGAGGACTTGTAGAGGGAGGAGCGGATGAGCGGTCGCAGAATGAGCGTGACGGTGTGTTAAAGAACAAGAGGAAAATTGGTCCTCGCTGACAAGTGAAGCGAAATTTTGTCCATCTAACGTGGGGCATAAACCGAAACGCGGGAGTGCTGACATCGCGACGATCGTCAATGCTTACCAGCTTGTTTTTCTTTCTGCTCCTTCGTCGGCGACGTGGGCGCTAGTAAGGCGAGGACAGCCAGGGCCGGAGTGCCTACCCTGCACTTTTTTGGGGACGTGACGTGCTGGCCGCCCCCAACMCCCCCCCCCCTTCCTCCTGTGAGCGGTGACGAGGGTACCGGAAACCACGGCTGGATGAGCGCCAAGTCCCTGGCCACGAAAGTTTCGTTGCTCACTAGGGCATCGTCTTTTGACGGGGTGGACGAAAGTGTTTGAACTTGCTCGCCGCCCAGTATGGTATCGATGACCTCTTTGACGCTAAGACGGCGAGTCATTTTCGCCAGGCTCACTGTCATGATAGCCTCGTTGCCCCCGTCGGGGGGACGCACCGCCGTGGCCTGGTGGTGGGCGTCATATTCTTCGTGGTCCACCGAAAGGCCACTAACCACCTGCATCTCCATCTTCATCGCCGTCGCGTCGTCGTCGATATCACCTTCACCTGGTCTGGCGTACACCAGACCGAACGAATCAGATGTCTCCCCACAGACATCCTCGTCTCCGGCATCCACCCTTTCCTCGTCTGTAATACTGAGTCCTCCTTCTTCACTGTCTTTGTCGTCGCGCAATGTAATCAACTCCGTCTCTCGCCCTTCGTCTCCTTCTCCCCCCTCCTCCCATTCTCCCCCTTCTTCCCCGCCCTCGACTTTCACCCATTCTTCCCCCCCGTCAGTCTCACGCGACTTGGCTCCTTGCAGCCGCATGAAGGCGGATCCCAAGGAGTGGTCGTCTGTACGAACAGACGTAGGACCTTCCTCTGTTCCTACCTCCTCCGACTGCAGGCACGTCACCGATGAAGTACGGAGACCGGCGGACTTTGTGGCAAGGAAGGTGGACGGCGCTGCACCAGCAATCTCTCTCTGTGACTCCGCAGATCGGCCTTGTCCAAGGCCCGGCGGCGTCGCCTCCCGGACAGCGAGGGCAGCTCCCACCTCCGACGGCTGTGCTCCTGTAGAGCTCCACTAGACCGGTACACTCGCCTGAACGTCGTCCGCCCTGGTAGGGATGCCCGCGGACTTGCCCTTCACGGCGGAGACAGGATCCCCTTCACATGAGCCCCACCCTACTTCAGCGGAGGAGCCAAAAGCAGTCCACGAGGGAAGGGCCGCCTGCTCCAGAGTCATCGAAGTGCGGATGCCGGCCGACTTCGCTGCCTCCACGGGCACTGGGTCCTCCGTCTGCGAAGTTCGGATGCGGGCGAACTTCCTCGACTTGCCGCTCCCTGCTGTTGGGGAGTGTGTGACGTTCACCCCCCCTTCCCCCACGCCGCTGTGCACGATCCTGCCCTGATCGCCAGGGCCAGGCGATGATGCCGACGCGCTTCCCCCTGATTTCGTATGGCCACTGACTCCGCGACCTCCTTCCTCGTGACCACTGCCTCCCCCCCCTCCGGCCCCGGGGGGGCTCCGAGGTCCTTCTCCCACACTACCCTGGGTCCCTGTCGACGGGGGTACTTTCCAGTTCATCTTTTTCTTCGAAGGGCTCATCTCGAGGTCGTAGAAATCGTCAGAGAGTTCCAACCACTGCTTGTCATGAAGTTTCCGAAACAAGCGATCAGCAGTGGCAATGATGGCCGAGTCGGCAGGCTGCAGGTTGCTGTTCTCTAACGTCACTTTGTCCACCACAGCACTCCTCGCGATATCCAAGTAGTCGGACTTGGCGAGGCGCTCGGACGGCTTCCATTCCCCGTCAGTGTCGACTATGGCCATGACCCACTCCCCCTTCCGAATTGCGGGCTGGATCGTCCCCGGGTGCCAAATCATGTCATGACCCCAGTCTGCCTCCGTGGAACGAGTGTGGTCGTGCCCTTCGAAGTGGATGTTCTCATCCTTCCGAGAAGGATGTTGCAGGGGGACTTGACACCCTGGACGCAGAGGAGGAGACGCAGCAGGCCGAGGTGTCAATCTTGCCAACAGCTTACTAGGGGTCCTCTGCACGGGCGTCGCTTGTGCGGGCTGGTTTGTTGAGGGACTCGCCGACGAGGAGGCCGGGGATGGGAGCACCGGAGCAAGGCGGTAGTCGATGTCAATTTCTTCGGTGTCGCTATCCTCCTCAGGTGCACCAGTGTCGAAGACAACACTGGTGAGGGACTCTTCGCCGGCGTCGATCAAGGCACCGTAACTCTTGAGCGACCGGCTCGGATTCGACAAAGTACAATAACTCCAGTCGGTCCAGGAAGTTCTTCGCGTCCAGGCGCGTGGCGCCGTGATAGTTGTCTAGCAGCGCCAACATGTGTTCCTTGCGGCACATGTACTCGATGTCGGTGCCCCCCACAGGCCGCTTTTCCAAGAAGAGGAACTCGTAGATCCTGTTCCTTTTCCGGGCGCTTAGCTTGAACCACATGTCCGTCGAAGGATCCCAAACGCGTCTCGGCTTCTCACTCTTCGTAATGAACTCGCAGCGGTATGCTCCCGAGTTGACCGCGGTTTTCAGGAAATCCAACGTGAATTGCAACCACTCCGAATTCCCCTCCAACGCGATGACGTTGCGACCACCCTTCAAAACCTCCCACACGACTTGTGCGTGCGCTTTTCCGAGGAACATGATGCCCTCCCCGTTTTTGCAAAGGAATTCCAGCAGATGGGCGAATTGCGTGGGGTTCCGCTCATGGCCCTTGTACACCATGGGATCACGCCCATGTATCACGAGGGGCCATTCTCAAGCGTCGAACGGGATCTCGGATATCTCAGTGGGAGTCACTTTCTGATGTGCCCCCACTGCGGCAGCATCACCCGCCACCAACCTCGCGTCGTAGACAACACGTGTTCTCCCGCAAGTCGTCGCCTTTGAAAAGGATGTACATGCGGTTGTCCAAGGAGTACAAGTTGTGGCCGACACCGAAACTTTTCTTCTGCTGCGTCCTCCTCACCCACTTCCTGGCCATTGCCTTCACGACGGATAGATGGTGCAGGTTGGTCATGAAGTAGTAGTCGTGCTCACGGGGAACAAACGTGACTACTGTCCAGTGCGAGGGGAACAAGTGCTCAAGGAGGGCATTCAAACTCTCGAAGACTTTAGCTGTTCACTGTTTGATGTCCACCGGTTCGCAGAAGTCAAGAACGCACGTGTGGCATTTCGTGATTCCGACCGCCCTCTCCAACTCCACGACCTTCATCTGCGACTCCAGAGGGTCGACGCCGAACGAGGCAATAGATGTGACGTCCTTCGAGTCGTTCCACAGAGTGTGCACCATCCCTTCGGCCGGTGCGACTTCCATGCTTTTCGACCTACTGCCGGTCAACACAGAGAGGACCTTGTTCTTCCAGTCGATGGGCAGCTTCTTGTTTTGGACTAGCTTTTCTGTCGACGCCTTGATCGACTTGTCGTCCTCGCAACCCATGTAGGGCGGACAGTCCTTGAACAAGGAGGAGTCGGTGACAAGTTTCCTGCTCCTGTCCCATAACGCTACATCCAGCCCTTGCCCTTCGAACTTTGCCAAAATCGCCTCTCGTTTTTTCAGGAAGGGGTACTTAGAGGTCTAGTCACTGTCTGGCCGGTTCTCATGCTTGAACTGGTAGTAGTTCCACAACCGCACCAATATGCGATCGGACTTCACCAGTTGCACTGCCTCGTGCATCCCGAGCTTCCCTTGCTTTGCCAACGCGGAGGACCCTGTCTGCACCCAGACCACCTCACAGTCTAGAACCTTCTTCAACAACCGGCATTTCTCATTGTCAGTAAGGGCCTCCATGCTCTTCCAGCAGTGCGGATCCGGCTCGGTGACCTGGACGAACCAGTCGCCTGGCTCATTTTCCTTCATTTTGTGGCGCTTCGACGGGGACATTGTAGACGACTACCTTTCGCCCGTCCTTCTCGTTTTCGATGTGGCTCACACCTAGCTTGAGGCCCTGCACCTTCTTCTTCTTCGCGATCCACTTCGCTCCTTCCGGTGCCAGCAGTCTGCCCGTTTCCCATCTCTTGAAAAATTCCATCCCGGTTTCCCATGTGTTTTTTTCTGCCATCGCGAGCGGGAAATAAAAGCGAAGGGCAGCGTTTTGTTTCTTGATTCCTTGCTCGGTCTTGTCATCAGCGAGAGTCCACAAGTGATTGTACGACGTCTTTTGGAGCACCTCCGCACAAATTCTTCGCCATGCCTCCACCTGCGCCTGTTTCCTGCTGAGGTTACCCATAACAGCTTTCGGGTAACCCAATTCCTTCCAACACCACCGAATGCCTCTCATGGAGAGTTTCAGCTGTCTCGGAGGGGCCTTCAGGTCTTTCTTGTTGTCCTCAGCGCTGACCAGAAAGTACCCCTCAAAGTCCTCGTCGGAGAAGTACACCATTCGTGCAGGCCAGCGCTCGAAGTTGTACCTCACCGCCACATCGGTGCCAAGCAGCGCCCTGGCCGCAGCCGCGTTATGCTGGCCCGCCACAGCGTAGTAGTAGTATTGCCCTGCCAGCTCGTCCTTCCAGTCCTCCGGCTTCAGACGATCCGCCTGCACCCCGGGCGTCGGTTTAACCAGCCCGAGAGGCGCGAGCTTTAGTGTCGGCAACTCGTAAGTCTTCTCGGCCTGAGAGTAGGCCGTCGTCATTGCGTCAATAATGTCCCGTATTTCCACGGGATCCAAGGAACACTGGTTGTAGGCCGCCTCCCACACGCCGATGTCGATGACTTGCGACGGGTTAATGGCGAACTCCCGCTTTGTTCGCACGCCGTTTTTCCATTCTAGGAAGTATGCCGCGTCGATGTCGATGACACCTCTGGGCTGGACAGGGGCCGATTGGGGTGGCTTCTGAGCCGAGGCCGGGCGCTTTTGACTCGACGCGCCGACATGCCCCTCAACTCCCTTCCTTTTCCCCCATGACTGCTGTGGAATCTTTGTCTTCTGCTTCTTTTTAAGTCCTGACGCCTCCCCCTCAGAACCTCCCCTTCTCTTTTGTGTAGAGTGCTGTTCCCCTCCCTCCCCACCGGAAACGACGCCAACTGTCCTGTCCTTCGACCCCAAGGCGCGAACGCCACCTAACGTCGACGGCTGCTTGACGACCGTTGCCCCTCTCTCAGCCCCCGGAATTCTCAGCGTCCCGCGATCTCCGAGTCTATGCTGCGAAACTCGCGTGTCCTCCTCTTCTTCCTCCTCGCTGTCATCGAAGCGACCACGTTCCTCACCCTGTTGGGGCTGTACTGAACCACCGGAACCCATTTCCTCGCCTTCGGTGGGAGCCCCACTGGAAACGAACCCGGAGCACATTTGCACAGGAAGCGACAGTTCGAGCTCGCTCGAAATTTGGCAGGGATCGTCGAGGTCGAAGTCGCTTTTCTCGACCTCGTCAAAAAACTCCCTAGCCGAAACCAGACCTCCCTCCGCGACTTCAGTGTAGAAAGGGGTCCTCAAAGCCCCCCCACCAAACCCCTGGAACAGATCCCGCGAGAGAATCGCCCCTTTCGCACCTGCCAGAACGTCGCCCTTCGAATTGTAAACGACATGCATCAGGTAGCACTGCTTGTCGTGTTTTTTCGATGGCTGCCATCCCTTGACCAAGCCGAGCACTCGTCGTCCTTCTCTATCTTCCACGAAGATGACAGGACCGCAAGGCCGTTTCATGGGCTCGTCATCTTCAGTGAAGCACCAATTGACGAACCACTTCGTGTGCGCATGATTCGACCACGATTTTCCATTCGTCGACTCCCTCCCCGAGGTCCCCGTAGGCTGCTCCTCGCCTCTTGACGTAGACATTGTGTCTGCACCAGACGTAGTGGAGGATGCATTTGAAAACAAACAACACCGCCAACAATTAGCAAATGGGGAAGTCCGGATATCGGCGGACTACAAGCTAGGCATATAGAAAAGCAGAACATTGCAAAGGGAAAAGCAGGTGCGCTGGCGGCGAGCGAACAGCGTATAGGGGAATGGTGGTTGTCGACAGTTAGCACGCAAACGGGCAGCTTTAGAACTCTTTATAGCATATGTTAGAAGTTCGGATTCCGACAAACTTCGTCCATCGGAGGTTAAGATTGCGCACGTTTCTCATATTGCGGACCTCCTTCGTTCTTCCGGACTGTAAAATTCCAGGCCGAGAGATTGCTGGGACTTGTGGTTACTATGGAAGATCGCTCTACCACCGGAGAATATGTATCATGAGCGATGTCCGGATTCCGGCGGATTTCAGCAAATGCTGATGGGGCATTGTGACAAGGTCCAACCTTGTTCCACCAGAATCCGAGGCAGACGGTGCATGAAGTTCCAACAGAGAAAGACGTGTTCGCGTAGTTCGGATGTCGGCGAACTTCCTATCTTACAAGCATCATAGTGGTCGACAATTGTGCACGGTGATTGTGCATCATTAGGAATCAACTGGCTGGCAGACAGTGTGCAAATGCCATAACGCGAGAAACCGTGCCGGAGGGCAGTTCCGTTCGCGAGGTGCGAAACTCCGCTCGAAACAGACCCACATCAAACAAGAAGGTCCACCGAACTGACCACAGTTGCGAATGAGCATCCCGAAAGACTGCCCGAACAACTGTTAACCTGCGGGATCCGGGGGGGGGTGTTTTGTTTGTGGAGTGCGAAACTCTGCTCGAAACAGACCCTGATTCGACAAGAAGGTCCCAAAACTTGACCCTTGTTGCGATTGAGCATCCCGAAAGACTGCCCCAAAAACTGATAACATGCGGGATCCGGGGGGGTTGTTCTGTTTGTGAAGTGCGAAACTCTGCTCGAAAGTGACCCAGATCCAACAAGAAGGTCCCTAAGAGTGCAGTTGGCCATTCGCGACAGCAACGAACGACTGTTTGGCACATCTTGAAGGCGATTGCACGACAACCGCATCGGGACGAAAGCCTTCCCGCACACGTGTGTCCGGGCCAGTGACGCATCGAGTTTCTTTGAAGCTCGGATGGGGGAGGACTAAGAATGCCAGTAGATAAAGAACGGATCCATATGCCAGTCCGTGAATTACTTGGACTGCAGTCGCTTCCTCACGCAACTCGACGAACCGTAGAGCGGCCTTTGACACACCCACGCATCACCCGAAATGCGAAGTTCGCCGGGATCTGAACTTCGGGAGGGGGCGACCGGAAGAGACAGGCCGCACTTAGTTGACAGGCTGGTTGAGAAGGCCGTTGAAGTGCCTCACGGATTTCGCACAAGGAGGAAACGGTTCTGCCAAGCGCATGTGCGTCTCGGGACTCATGGTCTCCGGTGTCGAGAATATCGAATGCATGATCCGTGGTGTCGAGAAGTTCCCTTCCATTACGCACCCTACACACCACGGACACATATCAAACGAAACACACGGCAACGTACACAGTCGTAAACGGAGTCCGCAAATGGCCACTCCCTATTTACCACACCTACACGTAGTCGGTAGGTCACGAACTGTATATTCACGAGGTTCCACACGCTTTGAAGTACTGCACATGCACAGGGGAATGCGTCCCTATGATAGGGGACCCAATGACAAGGCGGATGAGAGGCGAAAACCTGATGTTGGCGACACCTGTCTACAACACGTTTAACATCCTGAATCGTTAACACCCCACAGATGAAGCTACGGAAAGTTGAAGTCCGTGCATTGAAATTGAAGTCAATTCAAAAAAACATCGACAGACGCGGGTCGAAAAAGCACGGTCGCAATGCGAAGAACGGTCAAACCGAAGTGTTTGTAGGAAAGCGAAGGTCAGCGGGATCCGAACTTTGAGAAGGTGCAAGAAACTGGGAGATAAAGAGCTCACCGCCACAACACGTTTGTAGGAATGCGAAGCGATTGCTGAATTCCACTGCCCAGGAGGGAAACCGAAGTCTCGTTGGGAGAAGGTCGATAATTGGTAGTCCGTCGGCATCCGAACTTGTGTCCTTGATGCAATTAACGGGCCGCCGGAAACACCAAAGTAAGAACCTGCATCATACGGAAATGCGAAGTTCGCCTGGATCCGCACTTGACGTTTGCGCCAATATCCGTCCCTGCGTGCTTTCTGGAATCGTGGCACACAAGGACGACCACAGTCTCAAAGGTGGCCCGACGAGAAGGCGGTTTCACGGTATTCTACGCGGCCAACGTCCGAAGCTCCGATCCGCGCAAGCGTGGTCGATGACTGAATTTCGGAGCCGCTCGAAGTTCGGATACGGGCGGACTTGGTTATTGTTCAAACCCAAGGGCAACCAGGCG
The DNA here is from genome assembly GCA_003427395.1 of Chara braunii. Classification (NCBI taxonomy): domain Eukaryota; kingdom Viridiplantae; phylum Streptophyta; class Charophyceae; order Charales; family Characeae; genus Chara; species Chara braunii. The sequence goes on from BFEA01000489.1 coordinate 834,366, forward strand.
AGCCACAGACAGGGCTCGTCCATAGCTTCGCGAGAGCGCGTGAGAGAGCCATACACGGTCTACCGAGCTCTCAGTCCCGCGGTATCTTGAAGTCAGGATTCCGGTGGACTTCGCATTCCAGCACATTAAGACAACACCATAAATTCGCCCGCACCCGAACTTGACGCGTTTCCAAACGGTCGTCCACCTTTTTACGCTCCGGAAGTCTCATGTCTAGCTATCGATCGTCAGAAGAAGTTCGGATACTGGCGAACTTCGAGTATTTTCCATACCGCCTTTGGTCCTTTGATGCGCATGCGGTACCAGGCCTGCGTTGCTGTGCGAATCGAGTGGCTCATGAGAGGGCGAATGGGAATGGGAAATTCGTCGGGATCCGGACTTCGTCGGGTGGTGGTTTTTTTTGTCAAATCCATATCAGGGTTCGATGGCCGACGAGGTTTGATGGTCGACGAGGTTCGATGGCCGATGAGGTTCGATGTCCGACAAAGGTTCGATGGCCGACGAGGATCAATCGACCGCTGCAAGATCTTCGTTCAACCAGCGATCAGATCTAACCTCCGTTGGCCACCAAACTGTCGTTCCGATTGTACACCATTCAGTTCCCAATGATTGATCGACTGCAGGGCGGATGTGTAGCGGAAGTGGGGGGCGGATTGGACATTCGTTGATAGAACGATCAGAAAAGAAAAGAAGAAGACAGTGTCGCTCCGTTCTTCATTGTTGGTTTCGTCTTCCAATCAATCAAATCGTATCGATGAAAATCATTCACTCAATCAAATCAACCATGTACCAGCAGTCCATTCTTCCGATTTCGTTCATCATATCGATGAACGTGCCGTCTCGCCAATATATTGTCATGTGTTGGCTGAGAACTCGTTCCGATTTTACTCATCCTGCACACAAACACTGACTGACATTGCCACGTTTCAGGAGATTGGAATGACTTGCCTGCACTGCAATCACCTGCAATCGGTCGACTGTTGTTCATTTCATCGCAGGCAAGTCCTTCCCTTCTCTTGGAGCGTCGAATTGGGAGGATAAACAAAACTGAGACGCGTTCTCAGCCAACCGATTGATTGATTGAACAATCCAGCAATCGGATCGGACATTCATTGATTTGATGAACAACTCTTATTGGAGTGGAAAAATAAAAAATGAGTTACAGTTCCGTTTTCGTTTTCGTTATCCATTCAGTGAATGGTAATCTGTCAATCATGCTTCACTCGTGGATTGAACGATCCAGGCGTAGGTTCATTCGATTTCGCTCATCGTGTCGATGGGAATCTCTCAATAAACCAAAGCAATCATATTCCACGCGTGGATTCATTAGATTTTGATCATCGTGTCGATTGATCAAACGTCACACCTAAATATTTCCCATGTCCACCGGATTCGTTCCGATTTCACTCATCCTGCACACAAACATAGACTTACATTGTCGCACTTTGAGAGAGGGGAATGAGTCGCCTGAGATAAAGTTAACAGCAATAGGACGAGACATTGGTTGATTGAACGATCCGGCGCTCCAATCGGACAATGTTTGATTGTTTGAACAGCGGCGGAGGAGGCGCGGGGTTGGGGACGAAGTGGACATTCATTGACTGAACGTTCGAGTGCCAAAAAACAAATACATTAGTGCTCCGTTCTCCTTACTCGTTTTCGTCTTCCCTTCATTCAGCCAAAACCATTTAGCCCAGCATCCATCCGATCTCGTTCAAACCGCGCAGCGTCTCCAGCGGAGTGCCCGTATGCACATGTGCTCAAGTGCGCGAGTGTGTCGTCTTTGGATTTCAGTCAACTTGCGCAAGCGATCAACCGCGCAGACAATCAATCAGCGAAATGAATCATCAGCCAGATCGGACTGAATCATCACGCAGATCGGAGTGAATCCTCAGGAAGATCGGAGTGAATTTTCAGCCTTCGCGGTTGATCGGCTGCGCAAGGTGAATCTATGCAAGGATGACACACTCGCGCACTTGAGCACATGTGCATATGGGCACTCCGCTGGAGACGCGCGCATTGCAAATGCACACACTCGTTCACAATACAGGTGGCGGGGAGCAGGTCGCACCTGTAGGACACACGCGCATTGCATACATGCCACGTCATGCATCCACGAACAAAAACCTTCCGCATGGAGACGCGCACATGCACATGCACACACTCGTTCTGTCTGCATAAACACATCCGCACACATTGACACACGGAGTGAAGAGCGATCAAATCGAAACGGACACGTGCCAACTCACCGGATGAACCCGTCGACAATGGACGAATACGCAAGCAGGTCGACGCGCACAGGCGGATGACCACGTGAGCAGGTCGATGTGATAGGTGGACGATAAAGCGATCCGCGAGGAATATGGCGTGGACAGACACGTGGAAGGTCGACAACGAGTGCGGTGCGACGGAGGTTAGCCTCGTGCTGCTTGCAAGCTATGGCGCTCGGCCTGTGAGGGGCGCTGGTGTTGACGGCAATGCCAGTGCGAGACGTCCGACCGACAGCATCTCCCCAACAAAAACTCAGAATACGGCCTGATTCCCACGGGCGCCGCTAGAATTTGTACGCGCGAGGATTTCAGGCCCCCACGCATATTCCTTTTCGGCCTTGCGCGCGAACGGTTTGTGGGTCGCCGCACGACTGTCGGATTCGCGCATCGCGCGACGTCGAAATCCACGCGAGGGGGGGCTGGTGCGACGTCATGAAAAAGGGCCGTGTGCGGACGTCATGAAAAAAAGGGCCCTGTGCGAACGTTGTGGAATTTCCGGAGGGGCGTTTTCAGGCCGCGTGATAGGACAAAGGGGGG
>BFEA01000489.1:855209-872652 GCA_003427395.1 Chara braunii
CTCTCTCTCTCTCTCTCTCTCTCTCTCTCTCTCTCTCTCTCTCTCTCTCTCTCTCTCTCTCTCTCTCTCTCTCTCTCTCTCTCTCTCTCTCTCTCTCTCTCTCTTTCTCTCTCTCTCTCTCTCTCTCTCTAGCTCGTTAAGAAAGGGAGCGGGTTCCCGCGATAGCGGGAAGATGCATTCCCGTTTCGTTTTTCGAAATGGGTCTCTCTCTCTCTCTCTCTCTCTCTCTCTCTCTCTCACGACTTCAACTGTTTTCCCGTTGTTTTTTTTCGTTTGTGTGTTTCATTTTTTTTTTCTTTTTTTTATTGTGTGTCGTCCCTACAGAAGCGGGGCCCGGCCTTGGCGCTACGACCGGGCCTTCCCTTGGCCGACCAGCCTGAGGCTGCGGCGCGTATACGGGAAGGCCCGCGGCCGAACACTGAGCGAGGTACTGGTGGTTTAAATAAGAATCTCAACTTATGACCTTTCATTTATCTGTTGTTTGCTAGGATTCTCTCATTAGGGCCTAACCACACCAATGTCGAAACATCACGAAATTCGACATATGTCAGGAGATTGGGCCTCGCCACACTACTCCCGGCTTGGCCATTTTCGGGAGTGCGGCATCGCCACACCAGCTCCCGAGTTCAAGCCGTCAGATTGAATTCGGGAGCTGTCAGAATGTGCCTCCCAAGAGCACTCCCGAACTCACCGCCTGCAAAGCTTTTTTTTTGAGAGACCTCCTTCGCAAAGCTTTTTTTTCGAGAGACCTCCTTCGCTCCTCCGAGTTTCAGCCCAGATTCGGGAGTGGAGCCAGAAGGGACAAACGACTTCTGCCAGACTGCTTCACACTGATCATGTCCATATGTGGCAAATGACATTTTCAGAATTTGAGCGCGTCCGGGTCGAGAGTGTAGTTTGGCGAAAGGCACTCCCGAGCGGGGTTTCACTTCCGGGAGCACTCCCGAGAAGGCCCATTTTCGACATTCCCTCTTTCGACGGAAAACCCCTCTTCGCCAAACCGCATGTCCAAGTGAAGAACTCACGAGTCCTATGCACAAAAGAGACAAACTGGGGTGAAGATAGGACAAGCGTTGGTGTTCTCTTTTTCGACATTAGGGCAAGAATTCGACATCCCATGGGAGGACTGTTGAAAATTTCCAAGTTGCAGGCTGGGAAAAGAGCCCTTCTCGGCAGGAGGTGTCGAAACCCTTTCCGAGACAGCTCCTGAATTTTTTTTGCATCTCGGATTTCGACATGCTGTGTGGCGAGGAGAAAATGTCGAAAAATCAGTTTTCGACATTGGTGTGGCGAGTCCCTTACGCCACACCAATGTCGAAAACTGATTTTGGGCCTCGCCACACCACTCTCGAAACGGGGAAATTTTCCAAGAGCTGTCAGACTTTTTCGAGAGTTGGGTTTTCGAGAGTTGCTGCGGCCTCGCCACACAGCACTCTCGAAAGGTTGATGGTGTTGGACAAAGAATGCAAAACGACAGTCGTACAGCTTTATTTTTTCGGAATGGTCTCAGGATAACGGCCTGACAGCTCTCGAAAATCGAGAGTCCTTCGAGTGCCCTCGGGAGGACGCTTGAAAAGAGCGGTGCTGCAGGCTGGGCGTTTAGTAGTTTCGAGAGCTACTCTCGAAAAGAGGTTCTGACAACTCTCGAAGGAGTTTTCGGGCCACAACTCTCAAGTGGCTGTCTGGCGACGGCTCCAACTCTTGAAAACCGGGTTTCAAGAGTGGTGTGGCGAGGCCTTTTTCGACATTTTCTCCTCGCCACACAGCATGTCGAAATCCGAGATGCGAAAAAAATTCAGGAGCTGTCAGGGAAAGGGTTTTGACACCTCCTGTCGAGAAGGGCTCGTTTCCCAGCCTGCAACTTGGAAATTTTCAACAGTCCTCCCATGGGATGTCGAATTCTTGCCCGAATGTCGAAAAAGAGAACGCACCAACGCTTGTCCTATCTTCACCCCAGTTTGTCTCTTTTGTGCATAGGACTCGTGAGGTCTTCACTTGGACATGCGGTTTGGCGAAGAGGGGTTTTCTGTCGAAAGGGGGAATGTCGAAAATCTCCTGACATATGTCGAATTTCGTGATGTTTCGACATTGGTGTGGCGAGGCCCTTATTCTGTTGGTCTTCCCAAAAATTTTCTGACTAGAACAAAGCATATCTTTCATTGTCTCAGGAACATCAGCAGACCCAGCCACGGCTCCTCGCGGTTAGAGACAAATGTCAAATCCAGGCGATATTCCTGTGAATCCCCACAGGCGTCGCATTCCCAATGTGACCAAACGAGAGAAAAGACAACAAACATTGCGATGTATCTTTCAACTGTGCATCTATAAATACACCCACGCCGTTTCTGCGGCCAGTCAGCAAGGGCAGGCCATAGCGGCACGAGCGCCCAGCCAGTTATGTTCCTGACTGGAATTTCGACGGGACCTGAACGAATCTGACCACATTTACGTCCGGAGCGGAGTCCAGAAAGACCTGAGGGGGAAGGCGGCGGTTCCAGAAAAAAGGAAGAAAGAAGGGGCCGAGCGGAAGGAACAGGCAGGAGGGAGGCGGAGGCACACGGAAGGCACACGGTGTAGAAGACGCGGGCACTTCCGACACGCACAAAGCGGACACTCGGCGCAAACGCAGGCTCGAAGACGCGCATACTTTTTTTTTTTGTTTTGTCTCGGCGGAAACGCAGGGTCGAAGAGTTTTTTTTTTTTTTTTTTTAAATAGAGGGGACACTCGGCGCAAACGCAGGCTTGAAGAGGCATGCACAAAAGACAAAAATATTGGCAGGGAATCTTCCATGATCTACGCGATTTTGCGCATTTGGGCCACACGCACTCTCGAAATGTGCCAAATGAGAATGAATTTCCCGCTAGAACGTGGCCAGATACGCCCGCCACGTTTTTGTCTTTACCACATTTCCAGAGAGTGGTGTGGCGAAGCCCTTGGTGAGTGGTGGATGGAGATCATGGAGGGGATCTACAAAAGGAGGAGCGCGTGCGGTGTCCGTCATCTGATGTGTGTGTTGCAGCGTGCGAAGAAGCGCGCCGCACTCGCAGTTCATTGGCCGTGCAGCTGCTCCTGTGGCGAGCAGCGGGCGCGGAAGAGAGTTTGGGAGAGGTTAAGGCACTTAAGGGGAGTCGTGGTGCACTCAGCACTGTTGCTGTCAATCTCAAGGTTTGCGAGGTCGTGTGTCGACAGCACTGTAGCTTGTGAGGAAGATGGCCGCGGCTATGGCGGCCCTATTCACACTGTTGCTCGTCGTGTCGCCGGTTCTCATCCATGGAGGCGCTGGAGATGACCTCATGACGGCAATTACGGCGGATCAGAGGTTGCATCGTTTCCATCAGGCTTTAATCACGACTGGGTTTTCGAAAGAGCTGATTAGAGCGGTGAACGACAAGCCGGTCACCATCTTCGCCCCCGTGGCTGACGCCGTCGACGCTGCCACCGCCGCGGGCTCGGTTTCGTGGGACTGCCTGACTTCGACAAAGGCCGGGAAAGCTGCTCTCAAGGAAAATCTCAAGCATCAGGTGGTGAACGGCTCGTTCTACACCGTGTGGAAGTTGACGAAGACGAACCAAGTCATCCCGGCCGACGGATTTCCGATCGAAGTAACGTTCGACAAGGCGACCCATTTGATCTCCTTGGACGGTTACGTGCACGTCGTAGAGCCTGAGGCGATCATCATGGAGAATGCAATCGTGCATCTCACGGATGGGGTCATCGTGACGGACAGCAATTACGCCCAGATGGTAGACGCCTGCGGCCAGGCGCAGCCCTCCGCTTCGCCTTCTCTTGGCTTCGCTAGCGGATTGTAAATCGAGGGAGAGGGAGCCGAGCGCGGAGGAGGGAAGGTAGTGAGAGATGGGAAATATTCCGAGAGCAGACAAGAACATGGAGGGCTGAAGAAGATGAGCCAAGCAGATGAGCTCACTGTATGGCGGTCCGCGTCGTTGGCACTTGGCAGGGCGTTCTGCAGCGGGCGGGGAGCTGGTTGGCACCCGGCGGCGTTGTCGATCCTTGCAGCCGGCGTCGTACGGAGGGACGTTAGCAGAACATACTCGAGCGCCGGCTGTCGATTCTTCTCTCTCTCTCTCTCTCTCTCTCTCACACACACACACACACACACACACACACACACACACACACACACACACATCGCGTTGGTCTTGCTGCGGCGCACGGCGACGGCCTCTCTGTCAAGTGAACACTGGTCGTGTGTTCAAGGGGCCGTCTGATCTCCTAGCGGCGTTATGCGTTCAAGCGGCCGTCTTGTCCGTCTTTCAAAGTAGTTATGGCGACATGCGTTGCCGTCGGATCGTGTTTGTTGATGGGTGGCCAGCAAGCTTCGAGCACTTCTCTCCCCAGCCTTCCTTGGTAGTTGGAGTTGCTGTCCCGATTTGCTGTCGATGGCTGCTCAGAGGGGGGTGGTGAGCATAGGGCAGACTGGCAACAATTGATTCACATAGCACTCCTTGCGGTCGGTTGCTGGCAGACTATGCTGGCACAGCACAGCTACGGCGTATTTTTGCTGCTATCCCTTGGTTTTGTCGGTGTAGCAGCCACGTGGCTTTGTTGACAGTAGTAATAAGCGGGATAGAGTTAAGCTACAAGCGGATTGGAGTAAGGCTACAAGCGTGTTCGAGTTACGCTACAAAGCGAATTCGAGTTAAGCTACACGAGAACTGGAGTTAAGCGTCAAGCGCGGATTGGAGTTGGGCAACAGGCACGCGACAGACGGAATGTAGCTAAACGATAAACAGAATAATAATTTATTTATTTATTTTGACCTCTTCCATGTGCAGCTCACAACCTTCGTTAAGAAATTAATAACTCTTCTGCTCGACATTCCCACGTCGTCGTACAGGATGATGTGTGACCGGTGCGTCATACAGGACGATGCAGCAACGTCTTAAGTTTTTAAATTTACATTTTTCTAATGTGTTTTCAGAGGCATCGTTAAGAAATTATTGGCCCGTGTTGTGTTTTCTTTTGCTTACGGGCTGACTCTCTCCCTCTGCTGAGTCTCCCCCCCCTTCCTCTCGTCTACCGTGTCTGTACGTGTGTGTGTCCGTGCGATTGTGCGCGCATGGGCGCGTCCACGTGCTATGGTTTGAGTGTTTGTGTTTGTGATCGTGTGCTTGTTAATGGGGATTGTTCCGATCAATAGGGTTGAACTGGATATGGGGAGTCTTTCGGTCGAACCTAGGCGGAAAAAAACGTTTAGGTGGGGCCAGTAAATACAGAGTGAGTCAGTGAGTGAGTCAGTGAGTGAGAGTGTGTGTGTGTGTGTGTGTGTGTGTGTGTGTGTGTGTGTGTGTGTGTGTGTGTGCAGTGTGTGTGTGTGTGTGCGTGTGTGTGTGGCACTGTGCTGAAGGTGCTCGTAGTCGTTTTGCAGGTTGCAGGTGGCAAGATGAGGAGACGGTCGACTCTCTCTCTCTCTCTCTCTCTCTCTCTCTCTCTCTCTCTCTCTCTCTCTCTCTCTCTCTCTCCCCCTCTCTCTCTCCCCCCCCCTTCTTGGTAATCTCCTGCCTCCCGTAGTCGCAGCATGCTTTATCCGCGGTTGAGTATGCTGGGGTAGTTTTGCAAACACACAGGAGTTATGGTTTTCATTTTGCAACGGTGATTTCTGAGCATACAGAGCGTACTGGGTTTTCAATGTGCAGGTACATTGTCTCTCTGCTGCCGGCCATCGACATCTCCTACCCCAAGATGTGGAAGGCAGGCCACCAGCGGCAGCCGCCAGGGATGCTCACTCTTTCCCACCTTGCTCCCTTTATCCCACGCACACACTTTATCTTAATTAATAATGGGTTAATTGCAAAAATATTGCTTTTTTCAATTTTGGCAGCAAAAATGTTGTCCGTTCGAAGTTTCCTTTGCAAAAATAGAGGTTTCGTTGCAACTAGTTTGCCATGCCAGCAAAAATGCGGCGTTTTGCCAAGTTTCACAGAAAGGGACCCGTAGGCCTCCGGCCTTAGGTAATCAGGCACTCAGCGTTCGGGCCTCAGGTACTCAGGGGCCTTGACCCACTAGCCAAGTAATACCACGACTCCGTCAGGATTTTGATCACGTGTGGCCTCGAGTGATGCAGTACGGCCGTCGACAACATCCGATCTGGACGGCCTGGTAGTTTCCGAGCGGGGATTGTAAAGATGCCCACCTCCCGTCCAATGAGATGCGTCGAAAAACGAATTTGGATATTATAGCTGGCTGTTTTGAATGGGCGGGAAGTCTCGATTTCATGGATTATGAAGGGGGGGGGTGATTTCGAGACCTCGTTTTTTTTTTTTTTGTCTCTGAGATATCCAACTTGAAATGTGAAATTCAGATATCGTGGTGGATCTGACAGGAACACTTCCTCTTCTGTCGGGTGGCCTGTCCGAGGCATCATGAGATACACGGTGATGAATGTATCCCCGGTATCCGTTACTTGTTCATCCTCGTGGCTGTGTTAGAGGACACATTTTATTGCCACGGTACATCACTATGCAGACTGACATGAAGGAGATCGTACGAACCAATGAATTGGGGTGCAACGGATGTAGGAGGCACCAAAGCACTCATCACTGACACACATGTGCTCGCAGCACCCCGTGAATACAGGCAACAAAAAGAAAACAACAAGAGAAAAACTAACATTCGGTGCCCTTTTTAAATGGAAGAAATCATTTAAACAATTGCAGAAAATACCGAAAATGGTGTCACACCTCGTGATTTACTTCGCTAGTGGGTCAAGGCCCCAGGGGCTACGTCCCACTACAGACATTTTACCACGCGGCCGCTTGGTTTCCCATCACGTGTAGCAAACGGTGACACATATTGTCCGTCGAACTTCAGGGATCTGAACGGCGGACAAGATTTGGAGGCCCTACTTCCGATATCATTCTCTCTCCCCCAATGACAGGCAGAGGAACCATTTTTTTTCACCAATTTCTTTCATTCTTAAGGAGGTCGTGAGGTGGGGGTGATATTGCATTGAAACGACCCTTTTCTTTTTAAGGAAAATAGGAAGAAAGGGGCCGTCCGTCATTCTGAAAACGAAATGTAAGTTGCCTCTGACTTCAAGGGCCGCGGATAACAGGACGTCCCACGAACTTCGGCGCATAGAGGTTTTCGTACGTATTGGGCTTGCATATTGGGTACGTGCATGGTATGGTGTCTGTTGTACTCCCGAGAAACAGACCACATACATGTTTACCGTGTTCTTTTTGAGGAGAGATTGACGTCCCTTCTTTCCCAATGAGGAAAGTCGGCAAGAGATGTGGAAACGTATGGGGTGAAGTTGCAAGTCGGCCTTTTCCATCCGGACTTGCAAGMGTAGCGCCCTCTGAAAAAAAGGGAGTTTGACGGCCCGTTTCTCACACTCCACCGTTATGTTGTCGTGCACGTCCCCATGCCGTTTGGCCTTCTGCGTTCCTCGTCCGCCATCTCCTTCCCGGTTCTCCTCCTTCGGCCAGTCATCTCACTGTTCGCTGCTTGTCCCTGAATCTCTCTGTGATCATGGCCTCTGCCAGTGATCCCGCGGGACTGTCCTGCATACAGGACTGGGGGTATACCGAGTCCCAGTATGGAACACAGGGACCAGACAATGCACCGCCTGCGGCGCCTGCACCCGGACAAGCAGGAATGTACACGCAGCTTTTCTCTGCATTTAGTCGGGACTGTGGGTCCTTGAACGGGACAGGGAGCGAAACCCAGTGGCCCTTCGAAGACGGTGTGGGTACACAAGTCCCGTCTTCACGGCCTTTGGGGACACTGGGACAGGTGGGCACGCCTGTCRGGAGTGGGGTTCCATCATYGGACCCYRCTYTGTCACAGGTTCCAGAACCGCATGATGTGACGGGYAGGGYGACACATGTCCCAGAAAGTGATTCTGGGACACCCTTGCGTGGCTTCTGTACACCGATTCAGCCCATTGGTGGTTTCTCTTTCGGGGTTTCGGGTGAAGATGAGCACAGTTTGCGCAGTTTGCGGGAGCGTCTAAGGAGGCGTGCCATTGCAATGGCGGAAGGGCACTCATCTACTCCACATTGTGCACAACATTTGTCTTTCCACTCTGATGTAGCTCCACGTGACAACTGTCGTGCTGGGTCTTCTGGTTTGTCACCCATCACTTCCGCCGACCACATTACCAGTGCTTCTCCTACGCAGAGGGGGGGGGCTGCCACCACGCCACCGGTGTCAGACGTGGCCGGAGGAGCAGGTGGGTCCTCTTCATCTCCGGCAGGACATGGCAGCCCATATAGCCCAAGCGTGGCATCTCAGCATCAGGTTCCATCGGAGTACTTGATAAATCGGCTAATTCGAGACATTGAGGATGGCATTTCCCCCGCTCATAATGCTGCAGACATTGCAGCTGCGGACAATGTCGGTGGCAATGCAGCTGCCCCTTCACAAACACCTCCTCGCCAATCCGGTGATCCGACGCCTGTGAATTGCACACCCACCCGGGCCAGTGCCCGCGGTGAATCTAGCGAGAGCCCTTCGGGTGTAGACCGTGAGGCAGGAACTTCTCCTGCTGCACGTCCCCAGGGACAGCAAGGTCGGGCATGTCCCTCTGAAAAGAACAAGGACCGTTGGGGGGAGGACGAGACTGCATGGTTGTGCCGGTTCCACAATGAGGTCAAGTTGCTGATGATTGAGGATACAGAGGCATACGGACGGGCAGGGGTGAAGGGGAACTTCTGGAAGTTCATGGAGCTGCGTATGAAGGAGAAGGGTTACAATCGCGATCACGAGCAGTGCAAGAACAAGTTCAACCAAGTGATAGAGTACTACCGGAAACTCAAGTGTCATGAGTGATGGTCCGGACTTTCGAGCTACTGGGGCATCGTTTTTTGTTTTGTTTTGTTTCGTTTTTTTTTTTCTTTTTTTCTTTTCTCCTTTTTTTTTTCTTTTTTTTTCTTTTTTTTTTGCGTAGGCGGGGCCGAGGCATAGCGGCCGTGGCACAGCGACGCGTAGAGGTGCTTTTGTTTTCTTTTAAATGTCCGCCGTGGCCGAGGCATCTCGGGCGTGGCCACGGGCGAGATGCCGCGGCCAAAAAAAAAAAAAAAAAAAAAAAAAAACCATGGTCGAGGCATCTCGGCCGTGGCCACGGTCGTGATGCCTCGACCACGGCCACGGTGAAAAAAAACAAAAACATTTGACACAAATATGGCGGAATTTCCCAAACGCATCTGACTGCAATTATGGCCAGACCATTTTTTTTCCCCTTAATCTGACCATAATCGCGTCCAGAGCTCCGTATGAAAAGTCCTCGTGTGAGTATGCCGTCAGCAATCGCAATTGATTTTCTCTTAAATCATTAGTAGACGGCTATCCCTGCGGCTATCGAGCACGCTGATGCCATCACCACCAATTGGTTCTTTCACTACTCTCGATTGATACTTCTGAATCAACGAACATTACCACAGTTTTTTTTTTTTTTTTTTTTTAATATATATATATATATATATATTTTTTTTTTTTTAATTTATTTTTTCACCATAGTTTGGAAGGAAGGAAGGAGTGACGACTTGAAGACGACTCGGGAGAGTCGCCATCCGGACGGTCTTGCAAAGTACAGGGGAGCGTGGATAGGGATAGGTTTTTATACTGGCAACAGACCAGGGTCCGATTATATCCATCTGATTCCCTCAGGATTCGAGCTCGTGATCTGTTCCTCAAGGGCCTTATGATGAACCCAGATTGGAAGATACTCATCCGACGTCGAAGTACAAGTAGTCTCAGATCTGCACAATGTCTCCAGTTAACGTGAAAGTGATATATCTGATACAATATCTCGTTACCGATAGAAGAAGAGAAATATAACACAATCAATTCCCACTCCTCCGGTCGTCCTCTCCTTCCACGTCGTCAATCAATAACAGAAGGATTGGGAATTGATTGTGTTATATTTCTCTTCCACCCTCTCCTTCTCGGGAAGAGAGCCGAGGGGGAATAGACAGAGGAGGTGGAAGAGAAATATAACACAATCAATTCCCACTCCTTCTCCGGTCTTCCTCTCCTTCCACGTCATTAATCAATAAAAGGTAACAAGTCTGATAAGTCCTGATCACTTAGAAGTGCCACGTGGCACGATTCGCCATGGAGACAATGAAGACAACCACCAGCCTGCAAGATGGACATCAACCTCAGGTAAGTACTCTGTCCTTCAATCATCCACAGATCCCGATCTCCCTCCTTATTGCAACCAGTCACCTCATGTAGACGGTGTGGCCAGTTCCATGTCAGCAAAAGAGACAGGTGGCATGCGCCACATCAACAATGAAGACAGGTGGCAGCACCACCAATGCAATTTTGACAGGTGGCAGCGCCACATGGATAATGTAGACAAGTGGCATACACCACATCAGCGATGTAGACACATGACATGCGCCACATCAGCAGTGTAGACAGGTGGCATGCGCCACGTCAGCAAGGTAGACAGGTGGCAGTGCTACATCAGCAATGTCTGGCGCACAGAACAGAAAGCGCCAGCATTCTGCCACAGTCCAGTCCCGCATCGAAAGCAGCATAGCAAGACTGGGTGCCAGCGTCCAGCCAGAGTCAAGCCTGCGTCAAAGCAGCATAGCAAGACTGAATACTGACCACCCGGACACCAAGCCTTATGTAGCATTTGGCAAAGCTGTCTGGGCCGTCCGGCCTCAGTTCCCCCGCCCACAATCTTCCAGATTGACTCACAGCCGAGGGCCTGGATTACATACAGTTGCAGTCTTCCCTTTTGTCCTGAATCTCCTGATGTCGTCTGGGTACCTGCATACAAACAAGTGTGTCCATCTGACCGGCGGCGTGGGCTGGGTACACCTTCAGGTCGACTGTTGGGTGTCTTACAGTTGACTTTAATCAACTGTCACTCTTCCAGGCCCTGAATCTTTACGTGGGGTTCTTTTCCCCCTTCAGCCTGGGTCTGAGTGCAGCCTGGCAAGGCCCTCAGACATTCCAGGAGGCATACTGCATCATGGGTTATTGCAGCCTCGCCACATCACTCTTCAAATGTGAAAAAAGACAAAAATGTGGCCGGTGCATCTGGCCATGTTCTGGCGGAAACTTCATTCTTATTTTGCACAGTTCGAGAGTGGCCTGTCTACGCCCTAACACAGTTACTACATCGTGAGTTCAAGATGGATTAAGGTTCAACGAACTACGGGCCTGGCCGCAGCACTGTCCAAACAAAAAAGTTCAAATGCATGTTCCCGCAGAGAGTGGCGACGAACTACGGGCCTCGCCGCAGCACTGTCCAAACAAAAAAGTTCAAATGCATGTTCCCGCAGAGAGTGGCAAGATGCATCCTTTCCTCTGAATAGAAACAGATGCATCTGGCCACTTTTTGGGGAAGATGCACTAGTGCTATTTTCGTTTCCACAGTGGTGTGTCGAAGCCCTAAGATTCCACTACCTCCTGTCTACCGCTGAGCACAGCTCCCGGTCATTGTGTCTGTATCTGGTCGAAAACTTGCACTACGTGCTTACAATAGCTATGATGACTGGGTCTTACAAAGGGAGAATGAGGAGCCAAAGCGGGAATGACAATTTGATATCGTGCACCTTTTCCTTTCCGTAGGTGAATGATAGGGCCTCGCTGAGTTCTACGAGCATTGTCAGAGAGGTGAGACTCTGGAAATACCGGCCTTCGCTGCACTTACTCTATAACCTATTACACTAGGTAAACTCTCGAAACCCTGGACGTTGCCCTTCTCTACAGAAGAGCTGCACCACTGCGCTACGGGACAAAGTCCGGCCGCTAGGACAGGAGGTTCACTCTCGAAAAACCAACCTGTCGGCGGGCAACTCCCAAGCACACTTGCAAATTCTGTTTTTGCAGGCGGGAGACTCTCGACGTTTAGAGAGTGGCGTTGTAGGGTGGCTTCTGACAGCTCTCTATCTCTCGATCGGGTTTCAAGAGTTTCCCGATAGAGAGTAAGTGCAGCGAAGACCCACTCTCAAAACTTCGAGAGTCTAGAGTAGTGCAGCGAGTGTACGGGCCGAGCTGCACTGCTCTCGAAGACTCGAAATGTGCAAAACGAGAGTGAATCTTCCACTAGAATATGGAAAGATACACCGCCATGATTTTTGTCTGTTGTGTATGTCGAGAGTAGTGCCGCGAGGCCCTATATGTGTACACAGTACACACAGACCTCAGTCTCCCCATGTTTATCTCTGCAGTCATGGTGTGATGGTGTGGTCGGCTTCGGCCGTCCGTCCTTCCTATTAGGACTATGAGAAGATGAGTGACTCAGGTACCTCCTTGCCACTCCTTTTTCGGCTTGTTTTTTTTTTTTTTTTTTTTTTTTTTTTTAACATTTTATTCCGGTTTACTCATCAATCAAGTTCCATCATCATCCGGATTCGAGGTCAGGTCTGTATTTTATCAGTTCATGGGTGTACCCACTGAGCTAGGCTCTTGGGGTTTTTCCCCTTGTTTTTCCCTTTGCGGACCTCTTGGTTTTTCTTGGATTCTCGGTTTTCCCTGCTAGATGCATTTGGTCGAGGCCGCGAACTTGGCTGATGATGCCTCGTTACCTTTTGTGAGGGCCGCCGGGCCCGCTTGCCGGCTTGTATAATATAAAACAGAGTGTGTTTAAAAAAAAATAATAATAATAAACTTAAAAAAGGAAAGAAACAAATAAGGGTAAAGTTATAGAACCTGCCCGGAGTGCGCGGGGAGAAATTACGAGCCCGGTGAACTTACAAAAGAGGTAGGTTGGGAGAGAGTCCCATTGGATTAGGGGCGTGAACTTACAAAAGGGGTAGGTTGCGAGAGAGTCCCGTTGGATTCGGGGGCCTCTACCACATGGCCGAGTGCCGAGGGTGACTCTCATATGTCTATAATCCAGCCTCTACAACAACCTTGACTTCAAAAAAAACATAATAATAGAATATTAAAAAAATAAAAATAAAAATAAAGGTGATCTTTCGACCGGATCGGAGGCAACCCGTGACGCTCCAGCGGCGCGCCAAGTGCGCCTGCCGTAGCGAGAGGTGACGCGCTAGATTACCCACCTAACCTACGGTCTTCCCCCGAACACAACGCACCCTCGTTTTGGCTGTATATGGCCCGAATATAGCTTGTATACATTCATTTTTACGGTGCGTTATGTTCGGGGGAAGACGGTAGTTTCACGATTGTTGGTTTCAACCAGCGGCTATGGTGAAACGGAAGTGCTCCAGCCTAGAAGGCTTTCAGGACTAAGGGCCTCGCCACACCACTCTCCAAATGTGAAAAAGACAAAAATGTGGAGGGTGCATCTGGTCGTCTTCTAGCGGAAAGTTCATTCTCATTTTGCACATTTCGAGAGTGGTGTGGCGATGCCCTAAGTCTTACTTACTACCCTGAATATAGTGCACGTACGAGCCGGGGCAAATGGGGAAAAAAAAAAAAAAAAAAAAAAAAAAAAAAAGCAGGAGCCGGAGCAATGTCCTCCTTTGCCGTGTCACACCTGAAGCTCAGTCACATTCAGTCACAACGATGATGGAATGCCCCTGCACGGGCGTGCAGGCGTTTTTTTTCCAGCTTACCGGGCGCTAGGTCCCACTTGCACGAATTAAGAGATAG
Source organism: Chara braunii (assembly GCA_003427395.1). Classification (NCBI taxonomy): domain Eukaryota; kingdom Viridiplantae; phylum Streptophyta; class Charophyceae; order Charales; family Characeae; genus Chara; species Chara braunii. Next base: position 868,759 of record BFEA01000489.1, read on the forward strand.
AGACCGTAGATAGCCGAGATCGACGGCCGACATTCCCTAATCCGTGCAAGTGGGACCTTGCCCCGGGTTATTCTATCAAGGTCTGTTTCATTGAAGACAGCTTTCTTCCCATCCTTCTCCTGTTAAGTACGAATTGGCTCAATCGGACTAGCAGCCCTTTGGCCTTTTCTGAAATTTCTGTCCTGTCTGTTTTTTCTGGTCTACAGACCAACCCTAACACTTTCCCTTATGTCTGCTCTTAAGAAAAAATAATAAAAAAATAAAAAAATTCCCTTACTAATAATAGTAAAAAAAAAAAAGGTAACTCCCTGTGGTCCTCTTCCTCTTTCATCATTTTCCAGCAATAGATTCTGAAGCGGCTTTTCTTCTGAAAAGCTCTTCGATAAAGAGAGCGTGAGGCACGAGACGACAGCATATAAAGTTCCGCTGCTTCTCTAAATACGTCGCATAGCACTTTGGCTATGCATTACGTTTTTGCTAATTGGGACAAGGGATTCGATCGGAGTGCTCGCCTTCTATATACCTAGACTGGTGAAACGCTCCGAAATAGATGCCTATTGTTTCACTCTAATTAACCCCCCCAAAATTCGCACTGGATTCATCTTCACTCATCCCGTTTTAGGGTTGAGGGTGAATCTCTCAATTATGATTCATAGTAGAGGTAACTAGGGCGCAGTCATGAAAGCAGTTTGTAATTGCATTTGAAACTGCGTTTTAGCAGTTTTGCATTTCAAACTGCGGGTTTTTGCAGTTTTGCATTTCAAACTGCGTTTTAGCAGTTTTTTTAGTCAGGGCCGGAGTTTCAAATGCAGTTGAAACCCGGGCTGGCCTTCTTAGCAGTTCAGTCAGGCAGGTGGCCCCTTTTTTTTCTTTTTTTTTTTTCCCGCCCCAGCGCCCCCCCTTCAAGCGTGGCCGAGACATCTCGGCCGTGGCCCAATCACACAACCAGATGCTTCCCCCCCCCTCCCCTTGGGTGTGGGAGGAGAAGAAGGAGAAGAAAAAGAAGAACCGGAGCTGGAGGAGGAGGAGGAGAAGAAGAAGAAGAAGAAGAAGAAGAAGAAGAAGAAGAAGAAGAAGAAGAAGAAGTGAAGAAGAAGAAGAAGAAGAAGAAGAATCTCTCTCTCTCTCTCTCTCTCTCTCTCTCTCTCTCTCTCTCTCTCTCTCTCTCTCTCTACTACTACTACTACTACTACTACTAGTACTACTACTACTAGTACTACTACTACTAGTACTACTACTACTAACCGACTTACCTTGGCGCGACAGTGAGATGACGGGCGTCGGCGGGCTCGGCGTCGTTGGTGGGCGTTGGCGAGCGTTGGGGGGCGTTGGCGGAGCACCTGCCGTCATGTGAAGTGTGGCCTCGGGCAGGAGAGGTGATGGGGGAGGGGACAGAACCGAGAATTCGAAATCGCGGCCCATCTGGGCCGTCGATCATGGAGATTGACGGCCCAGATGGGCCACGATTTCAAATTCTCGAAATCGGGCCTACCAGCCCTTTTTTTCACACTGTGATGGCCTGGACGGCCTCCTTTGGGGGGAAGAAGGCCCCCAGCCTCAAAAAAGGCCAAACCACCCCCCCCTTCTGAGATGCGCTGGCCTCGCCCGGTGGCCAACCGGGCGGAACAACCGGCCAGGCGGCCCGCCTCCCCCCCCCCTTCAGGCAACCACCGGGTCGCCGGGCGGCCCGGGGACCAGCAGAGGGCCAGAGGCCAAAAGTCATTTTGGGGACTCCGTCACTTTCTGGGCCATTTGGGGGGATTGAACACAAAGATTTCATCGCCGGGAGGCTTTACAATTTTTCCCAACAAATAAACAAGAGAACAGAGATATAATTGGAGCAAAGAACAACATTCCACCCATCAGAAACAGAAGTCAAGTCCCTCAAGGCATCCGTTGAAATTGGAACGATACAGAGAAGCGTAATTAGCAAAATGGCCCGTGTGCAAGGATGACAAGCATAAATAGAGAAAAAGAGAATTTTCAAGGTTCCCTCATTCCAGGCTGACTGGTGCTCTGGCTAATAATATAAAATAAAAAAGAAACAACGGTGGACACAACAGATTTTCATGAGCCCACAAAGATATCAGAGCGTGAGTTTGAAACGGCAATATGCGTAGAAAAGAATTTGTTGCTCTTTTTTCTTTTTTTTCTCGTTTGACACCACGGCCATTGGTACTTTCATTKCTTCTTCTTTTTTTTTTTTTCTTTTTTTTTTGAGAAGGATGTGTCTTTATTATAAAAAAGGTTGGATCTTTGGGACCGGGGACCCCACAGTTCGACCCGGTGTCACCTTCGCTGGAAACCGGGTCCAGCGTCCCTATTTAATTTTCCTTAATTGCTTCTCAAAAATATCCTTGAAGTACAATAAAATATGAAGGTACGCAGACAGCCGTACTCTCGAGAGCACGCCCTAGTATGCATATGCCGGCCTAAGGCCGACTAGCTACATCTGGATTTACGTAAGCCAATTAGAAATCAGCAATTTCCGTTCTGGGCTAATGGATGTCAAAAAACCTTTCCCAGTCCAAACATTTCGGAAACAATACCCCCCCCCCCCTTCTTTTTGCTTCGATTTTCTCCATTCTGTCAAAATTGTTAATCTGAGCATCGCCTTAACCATACAATTGTGCTGGTAGATTGGTATCGGATCTGTTTTGAAGACCACAGCATTCCGTGCTTTCCGGATTGTCTCCAAAAGTATACCTCTGCAGACTAGTGCCACGTAGCCCCATTCATCCGAAAACTTGGCTTTGAGAGGCGGGATAACAAACAAGATCCAATCATCCGTCCATTCCCATTTGACGCCTCCTGCCTCCCACTGCAGCTTCCACCACATCCATAGCTTGTCTGCGAGGGGGCAGAGTAGCCATATATGCTCCGTGGCCTCCCATCCCCAATTGCATCTCATGCAAGTCAGGTTAAACCACCAGTACTTGGACCAGCTATCGATGCCGAGCCCCTGCGCGCCAAGTTTTCCTGAGCCGCCGCGGCGCCGTTTCGACTTTGTTTTGGCTGGCGCTTCCAACCATTCAGGTCTGGTACCCCGAAGCCCTGAAGTTGCGGGCCGGTAATAACAACGGCCCGCGGTCTACGTATTATATGGACCAAGTACTGGTGGCTTAAGCTCCATCCCTCTGGAACTAAGCCAGAGGGCAGACAGGATCAAACCCATCGATTGAGCGCACACTAAGCTTGCTTGCTTCTGCGAAGGGATCTTCTTTAACAGCTTCCTTAGGCATCTGAAGTCTGCCGATGTATGGGCCAAGTACTGGTGATTTAAGCTTCATCCCTCTGGAACTAAGCCAAAGGGCAGACGGGATCAAAGCCATCGATTGAGCCCACACTAAGCTTGCTTGCTTCTGCGAAGTGATCTTCTTTAACAGCTTCCTTAGGCATCTGAAGTCTGTAAGGCTGTGTCGTCCCCCGTACGTCGTATGGGGGGTCTCCGTACGGCCCGTACGGACGGACGGACGTACGCCCGTACGGGCGTACGGACGACGGCCGTCCGAAGGTGTTCCACGAGCAAAATAAATAAAAAAAACAAAATAAAAAATATCGGGTTGTAGATCTTTTCGAGATCTACAACCCCATTTTTTTTTGCGATTTTTTGGCCTCAAAAAGGATTTAAAAAAAAATCAAAAACAGAAAAAAAAACGAGACAAAAAAGGGGAAAAAAAAACTTTGGTAGCAAAAAAAAAAGGGGCAGTTGCCCGTGTGTGTGTGTGTGTGATTGGGTGGGGGTTGGGGGGGCGACCCATCCCCTACCAATCAATCAATCAATCAAAAGAGACAAAAAAAAGTAAACAAAAAAAAAGGGGAAAACCAGCTTTTCTCGTTTTTTTTCTTTTACTTTTTTTTTTTGTTTTTCCGATTGATTGATTGACTGATTAT
>BFEA01000489.1:883030-894671 GCA_003427395.1 Chara braunii
AGAGAGAGAGAGAGAGAGAGAGAGAGAGAGAGAGAGAGAGAGAGAGAGAGAGAGAGAGAGAGAGAGAGAGAGAGAGAGAAAGAGAGAGAGAAAAGACGGATCGGGATGATGTCTTTTCCTTTTGTTTCTTCTTCTTCCAACCCTCTCGTGTAAATTTTGGACTTCCACCTTGGCCAATTTTTGTTGCGGCAACTTCGGATTTTTCTTGTGAATTGTCTCAAATTTTGGGTGTGCGTCATCTGTTGTTCTCGGCTCTATCAGATCCTGCATGTCTGACAGTTCGATGGATGTTTGTTCCTGTTCCCCCTCTGTTTCTCGGCGCGGCTACTATCTTTAATTCCTTTTGCATGCTCATTGGATTCTGTGATGAATGTATGTTGTCTCTTCCTTTGATTTGCCCCTACTTGTCGCTTTTTCGCCCTCGATAAAACGTGAATGAGTCTGATGGGAATTTCGTTGCCTTAATGGATGCGTTCATGAAAACCCAGGATTACGAGTCGTTTCCGCGGACCCTTCGGATTCGCGAGTAAGGAAGAGCTGACCAGTCGTACACGTGTGAGTGACGGCCGTGAGTGCGTGATCCCATGATTGGTTGCTTGCGAGGGACTGAAGGGTCGCGCTCGGGTAAGACATGCGCCGTAGGAAAAGAGAGGGCAATGATGCTAGGCACTAGAAAGTGACGAAATTTGAATTGATCTAACCCGGACCGTATCTTCCTGATCGACCATCACTTGCGCCCACTCCTGCTAATCCGGAGTCAGCCCTTCACATAGTCGGAAGCAGATCCTGTGCACGCACGTGTAAGCCCGACCGAAAGAGACGGCGCCTACACGGGTGTCTGCAAGATCTGCACGCGGGCCATGACGGTGCTTACATCAAACTGACAGGATGTTCCGCATCACTGATCGGGAAAGCCTGCGGGACCCCGGATTTCGGAAGTATTGGATAAGAAAGAACGCGTACTTCCTCGCACAGCCCCGATCCGATCCTCCGAAATTCCCCTATCAGCGAGGAGACGAACGAGTGTGCGATTGGGATATAGGGAGAGCATTGGACGTCGTTCCCTACGCGGCTCAATTCCCTGAGTCTCACACGAGCCACGTCTTTTCCGAACCTGGGGTTGTCGTCCTTATAACTCACTTCCCACCTTACTGAGTGGTGTTACCCTTCCACTACCTCACTGTTACCCCGTGGCGCGCGATCGCCCCCTACTGGCCCGGAACCCCTTGCTCTGAGTGCCAGCGAGATAGCGAGTACCGAGCCTCAGGATTCATTCCCCGAACCCGGACGGAGTCTGAACGATGAGCACAGAACCTTCGGCTGAGACCTTCGTCGTCCGATTCCGAAGTTTGAAGCGATCGACGACAGCGACTGACCAGACAGCGCATTACCCATAGCGTGCGCCCCGTCCATCAGGTCCGCGACTGACCACAAAGACGAAACCAGAGGAGATGGTGATTCCCATCCTTAAGGCCTAAGGCTTACGAAAATACTTTGAAGAGCGTGATTGAGTTCATTGGCCGGGGCAATGTCGTTGGGATTTTGTTCGAGAATGCAAGAGCGTTTAGATCTGTCGGTGCTGTGATTACGGAAGAATACCCCTGATCTTTAGTCCGGGTATACTGCGCATGCTATCTGCCTTATGCTGCACGACATCTGCAGCCTTCCTTCTGTGCGCAGAGCACGAGAGGCGGCCTACCTTCTTATGAAAAAGGAGCTAAATACGGCCTGCACCTACTCTCTTGCACTTTTGCCCCCGAGACTTGCCACAGGAGATCTCAGTTCCGACCTGGGACTACACCCCCACTTTCCTAAAATCCTTGGCACACCCCTTTTTTGCACTTCCGGGGCCCCATCCCACTCCGATCAGGAAGTCGCGCTGGGCGTGAGGTTGGACGTCACAAGCTTCATTTATTTATCCCTGATGAGCTCTGTGACTTCTTTGAGCAGATGCCCCTTCCTCCACTGTTCCAATTTTACTCCTTGTGGGCCTTTGTGGCAGGTCTGGGCCTAGGACCTTCAGGACGTGTTTTTGCTTTTTCGAACTTAGCCCTTGTTTTCCTTACGGCGGTGAGTTGTTTTGCTCATTCCATACTAAAAAGGGACATCAACTTAATTGCCCCAGTAAAAGCGTACGGAAAGGGAAGCCATTTAAAAAAAAAGAAGAAAAGGTACACAATGATGCCATTAAAAAGAAAAAGAAAAAAACAAGAGCCTAGCTCAGTGGGTACACCCATTAACTGTTAAAATACAGACCCAAGTTCGAATCCAGATGGTGGTTCTAGATGAATTATGAATTGCCTGAATTCCTGAATTGCCTGGGGCCGGTCAGCTCATTGATGATATTTCAAGGCCGTCTCCAGTATGTCATTCGGACTCATTCCAATAATTCCATAACAGAGAAACTTCACTGATTGGTCATCTCTTCACCATGTCAAACATTCTGGAGGACTCAATTACATTATCCTGTAAGGGCAAACTGCTGCTGAGCAAGGTCACATACATACTTAGATAGGACATTTTGGGCAGTTACAGCAGAACAGTAGTAAGGTTGAGTTAAACTGCTTCTTCTTTGTTGAATCTCCTCCTTTTATTACTGTGTTTGGAATTTGTTAATCCAGTTTTAATATTTTTTCCAGAAGCCTGCAGTCAAAGGGACGCCTGGCCCGGTTCCCGGCATAGATTACAAAAACAGGTATAGACCTCCGAATGGCTTTTCAATCAAGGGGATGCTGGACCCGGTTTCCAGCAGGAGACTAAACAGAGCAACTGGCCATGATTCCACTCTCCGGGTTGAGGTGTTGAGAGATTCCCGGCCTCATTTTCATAATGTTAATGAAAGATGCAAGCTTTGTTCAAAAAGGAAAAAAAACTGCTGCTGAGTCACCTTAAATTCTTTGTTTAAAATGGGCAAGAAAAGACAAAGTGGCACCCATGTCATTGTTCGAGCTTCAAACTATGCAAGTTTAGCGGGGGGCTGAAACTGCAGCTGGGTTTCTGAAGTAGCACAAACGCAGGTTTATTGGTGGCTTTTTTTGCCCTGTTTCGAGAACTGCTGTAGTTGCTTATTTGAAACATAAGGTGCGACCCAGTAGCCCGTACCCCTTTTTCGGAATTGTTGGTAATATTGTTTTTTGCTAGGCTACCAGCCTGGCCGCACCGTCCCGGGTGCCCAGCCCCTGAAAGGACCAGGGAAGGTCCCGCCAAAAAAAAAAATCCGGAAAAAAAAGCTATGTTATGCAGAAAAATAAACTGAACAACTTTTGCCTCAGTGTCACGTCGAAATTCTTCACCAAATTTAGAACAACAATTTTGTTTTTTGTTGTTGTTGTTGTTTTTTGTTTTTTTTTAGCCCGACCGGGCAAGTGACCCGGGGCCACTCTGGTAGCCTAGCTTTTTTGTCCTTTCTCATCTTGGTATAGATGGGAAGCACACTATGAAAAAGGGGGGAGAGGGAAAGGGCTCAATAATGATGAACGGGGATTCTGAAGGACAGTAGCAAAGACGATAATATACAGAAAAACAGAAAAACAGACTGAAGCCGGATTGTCCTTGAGCTTTCATCTTTCGATGAAGGTGGGGGGAAAAAATCGAGGAGACACTTTGGCAAGCATAGTGCCCCGCTCCACTACTCTCGACATGCACAAAAGACAAAAAGTCATGGCAACTAGGCTACCAGAGTGGCGCGGGTTTACTTGCCCCGCGGGGCCCAAAAAAAAAAAAAACAAACAAACAATTTTTCATTTAAATTCTGATTTTAAATTTGGTAAAGAATTTCGATGTGAGCCTAAGGCAAAAGTGGTTCAGTTTCTTTTTCTGTAGAATATAGTTTGTTTTCGGATTTTTTGGATTTGTTTTTTTTTTCCTTTTTTGGCTGGGACCTTCCCTGGTCCTTGCACGGCCGGGCCGCGCGGGAAAATAGGGTGACTCGGGCGGCCCGGCTGGTGGCCTAGCATGGCAATGTATTTTTCTATGTGCAGGGTGAAGATTCACTCTCGTTTTGCAGATTTCGAGAGTAGTGGAGCCAGGACCATAGCTCTGCACTTTTCAGAAGAGCTTCCTTTTCTTGGAGATGTGCTGTTGAGAAAACTCAACACGATTTTTGCACATATCCACAAACACGTCCAGATTCAGGCGTTGAGGAAACTCAAACTCAATGCTGGGTAGTGGGACTTGGTCCCGGCTGACTTCGGTTGCAGCCCTGCGTGTATTATGGTGGGAGATATCAACACTGATGCCACGGCTATGGGGTTGCCCTTAATCCTCTTTTTTTTTTTGTTTTTTTTGTTCTCCTTAATCCTATATAAATGATGACATGTGCATGCCTGAAAGGACATCCAGTCAAATTCCACAGCTGATATTTTTTTTTCCCCCAAAATTGTTTCTTGCCCTTCTTATAAGAAGGGATAATTTGTCAAATACCCTCGTAAGTTGAGATATATGCAAAAATGCCCCTGAAAGATGTAGATAGAGTTGGCAGAAATTTTTGTGTTGTGCCCCTGTCAGGCGGGTGTGCAACTTTGCAATATGGACCTCCCCCTTTGGGCCTTGGCCTTGTTCAATAGCCCCGAGGAGAAGTTGGCAAGTACTGGGGCATTTTGCAAAGTTGAACAGTACTCGGTAGTGGTATATTGCAAAGATGGGGGTCCAACCGACGCCAGGGGTATTTCACAAAATATTTTTTTTGTGAGAGGGGCATACCCCTCTACCCACATCTTTTAGGGACATCTTGGCATATATCTCAACTCAGGGGGGTATTTTGCAAATTATCCCTATAAAGAAAAGGGGGGAAAAAAAATGCCCCCCTTTTTTTTGCAAATTGGTTGCAATTTAAAATTAGATTTGAAAAAAAAAAAAAAAAAAAAAAAAAAAAAGAGGTCCTCTCACACCGAAGCACCGTCTCACCGGTCGCTCTGTCAATGCTGATGCTTGTGTGTTTGTTCTCGGTAGACTCAGCGAGACCGCTCTCAAGAGGCCCTTCGGACTGTACTCGCTGTAGAAAGACTTCGCTGCAGTACAACTTCCCTCGGTTCGACAATTGAAAGGGCTTTGCCGCATTTCTCACAAATTGGGAAGTTGTATGCACACACTCTTTATTTGTTTCTTTATCCCAAAAAAAAACAAAAAAACAAAAAAAAAAGTTTCTTTACATAATAATAATAATAATAATAATAATAAATGTGTTTGTTTCTTTCGGGTCTTTCCTCATTTGGCGAGCAATGGGACGAGGACCGTAGGCAGGCGGTGATCAGAGAGTTCAATTTTTTTCTTTTCAATTACAGGTACTCGTCAATACATATGGAAGAAAGCTTGGACGGTCACGTACAGAAAGTCTGAGCGAAAAACGGGATTGTAGTTGAGCTTTCAGTTCTTATGAAAGTGAAATTCAGGACGAGCTTCGACAAACATATCTCTCTGTAGTCTTGGAAAACATGAGCTCCCTTCCCTCTTTCTGTACGCAATTCGCCTCTGAGATTGTGGAATCAAAATCTCTCTCTCTCTCTCTCTCTCTCTCTCTCTCTCTCTCTCTCTCTCTCTCTCTCTCTCTCTCTCTCTCTCTCTCTCCTGAGTGTGTGTTTGTGTGTGTCTGTGTGTGTCTGTGTGTGTGTGTGTGTGTGTGTGTGCGTGTGTTTATGTATGTTTATGTGTGTGTGTGTGTGTGGGCGCGTGCAGCCGAGAGGGAAGTATGGTCGGTTAAAAGTGAATGGCACTTGGATGTTTTGAAACGTCGAATTTGAAATGCGTGTGCTTGACTGAGTAGAGAAACAAGGGGCGACTGCAACGTGGACGTAGAATTGATGAAATGCATGAAATTGTGGCAGGGTAAATGTTCCCAAGTGGACGACAGAAGCGAAGTAAAAATAATCTGTCCTCGACCTCTGATTCCTCGCTCTGTTTCTTCTCCCCACGGCTGTAGTTTATCTCCCTTTCTTTTTCGACTGCTCGGGCGGCATTTTTCTTTGCCTTGTCTGAGTTGTCTCCCTTCAGTTCGCTGACTGTCTATTCCACACACACACACACACACACACACACACACACACACAGAGAGAGAGAGAGAGAGAGAGAGAGAGAGAGAGAGAGAGAGAGAGAGAGAGAGAGAGAGAGAGGGGTAAACCTTTCCACATCAGGAATGCCACAAATGTGACAAAGAGTCAAAGACTTGATTTCCGCCGTCAAGGTGAAAATCCTGGATCATTTACATTACATGCNAGAGAGAGAGAGAGAGAGAGAGAGAGAGAGAGAGAGAGAGAGAGAGAGAGAGAGAGAGAGAGACACACACAGAGAGAGAGAGAGAGAGAGAGAGAGAGAGAGAGAGAGAGAGAGAGAGAGAGCACCCGAGAGCTCCACTACATTCATTCCTTCATTTACGGCAACGGATCGTTATTATCCACGGCAAAAGACTTAGAAACCAGGCAAGGACGAGGAACCTCATCCCTACAAGGCTTCCTTTTAGCACGGAAACAACAATGGAAGCCTGCGGAAAGAATGAAAAACGCAGACAGGAAAGGACGGGGTGCGCGCAGGATGTGCTCCTAAAAACAAAACAAGAAAAAAGACCTTACATGTGGCATTTGCAAGTTGCAAAGAATTTGGAAATTACAAAGGATTGTCTCAAACAAGAGCGATGGATTCCATCAAACGCTATCATCGCGCAATTCAACTCCAGTACGACGTGTTCGGCTGCCCGCATTCCTGCCCTCCGTGGCTCCCGCGGAAAGTAAAGTTGGGCATCCATATGAACTTGGCAGTATGATTACTTTCCACAACACAAGATTAATACAAAGCAATGCACCGGACCGTAGTTCTTACTAGATTCAGTTGAAATACTCATAATGCAGTCAGGCGTTGTCGAACTCAACGCCATCCCATAGCACGCACAGGATCACGAACACGGACCCACCCACACACCCACACACCCACACACCTACAAACGCACCCTACCCCCTCCCCCCCCCCCCCTCCCCCCCACACACACAGACACATACACACACTCCGTAAAATTTACAGGCCCTACCTGATGGTAATTCTTCCTAGGTTCAGGCAAAATATCCAGTTCGGCACTATTGTTTAAACCACGGGCGATTAACAAGCCCACGATCACAAACACACGCACCTGGACACAAACACAGGCAGGTACAGACACAAAAGATAGCACATGGACACAAACACAGGCCCGTACAGACACAAAAGATAGCACGTGGACGCACACACGCGCGCACAATCGCACGGACACACACACGTACAGACACGAAAGACGAGAGGAAGGGGGACGAGACTCAGGAGAGGGAGAGAGTCAGCCCGCCCGTAAGCAAAAGAAAACACAACACGGGCCAATAATTTCTTCACGATGCCTCTGAAAACACATTAGAAAAATGTAAATTTAAAAACTTAAGACGTTGCTGCATCGTCCTGTATGACGCACCGGTCACACATCATCCTGTACGACGACGTGGGAATGTCGAGCAGAAGAGTTATTAATTTCTTAACGAAGGTTGTGAGCTGCACATGGAAGAGGTCAAAATAAATAAATAAATTATTATTCTGTTTATCGTTTAGCTACATTCCGTCTGCCGCGTGCCTGTTGCCCAACTCCAATCCGCGCTTGACGCTCAACTCTACTTTTCTTGTAGCTTAACTCGAATCCGCTTGTAGCTTAACGCAAATCCACTTGTAGCCTAACTCCTATCCGCGTGTAGCTTAACTCCAGTCGTTAGGAGTTGGGCTGCGTCCTGTTTGACGCCGTCTGTTTGTCCCTTATCTCCGTTAAAGACATAGCCAGCAGCAGATGTGGTCACAAAATAAGATGCCCTTTTTATTGTAAGAAACTGAAATGGTTTATTTTCGACAAATCACCAGAAAGTACGAGGAAACACAAAAGACAGACATCATTGACGACGGTAGAGAAAGCAAGCACGCGCTTTTGTATGAAACCAAGGACAGAAAATGAAGAGGGGTGCGGCGAGAGCTGCCAACTCAACAAAAAGCAAGACGGCAACGATTATGATACCCCTGCGAGGCTGGCGAGAGGGACGTCATAGTATTATTATTATGACCAGCAAAACCGGGCATGACAAAGAAGATGCAAGCGAAAAGACGCCCCCGTATTCATCAAATAGCTTACTACTACCGTCTACACATCCACGCGGTGCTATCTCGACAAAGCCAGGGGAGATCAGCAAAAACAAGCCATAGCCGTGCTATGCCAGCATACCCTGCAAGCAACCGGCAGCATGCTCACCTGCTATGCCCCCAGAAAGGCGCACCAATTTTTGCTAGCCTATCGCTTACTCACCAGCTATGCCCCTCTGAAGCTCCCGTCGACAGCAACCCCAACTACCAAGGATGGCTGGTGAGAGAACTGCTCGATGCTTGCTGCCCACCCATCCACAAACACGATCCGACGGCAACGAATCTCCTTATAGCTATGTTAAAAGAGGGACAAGACTGCTTACGAGCCCAGGAGAGGAGATAAGATAAGATGATCCCTTCAACACACCACCAGTCTTCACTTGACGGAGCGGCCATCGCTGGGCGCCTCAGCAAGACAGGTGATGTGCGTGTGTGTGTGTGTGTGTGTGTGTGTGTGTGTGTGTGTGTGTGTGTTTGTGTGTGTGTGTGTGTGTCACACACACACACACAGAGAGAGAGAGAGAGAGAGAGAGAGAGAGAGAGAGAGAGAGAGAGAAGAAGAATCGACTGCCAGCGATCGAGTCTGTTCTGCTGATGTCCAGCCATATGACGCCGGCTGCAAGTATCGACAACGCCGCGGGGTGCCAACCAGCTCCCCGCCCGCTGCAGAGCGCCCTGCCATGCGCCAACGACGCGCACCGCCATACAGGGAGCTCTTCTGCTTGGCTCATCTTCTTCAGCCCTCCATGGTCTTTCCTGCTCTCGGAATATTTCCGATCTCTCACTGCCTTTCCTCCTCCGCGCTCGGCTCCCTCTTTCTCGATTTACAAGCCGCTGCCGAAGACAGCAGAGGGCGGAGCAGAGGGCGGTGCCTCACCGCAGACGTCGAGCATGTTGGCGTAATTGCTCTCTGTCGCGATGACCCCATCCGTGAGATGAACGATGGCATTCTTCATGATGATCGCCTCAGGCTGTGCGACGTGCACGTAACCGTCCAAGGAGACCAAATGCGTCGCCTTGTCGAACGTTACTTCGATCGGAAATCCGTCGGCTGGGATGACTTGGTTCGTCTTCGCCAACTTCCAGACGGTGTAGAACGAGCCGTTCACCACCTGATGCTTGAGATTTTCCTTGAGAGCAGCTTTCCCGGCCTTCGTCGAAGTCAGGCAGTCCCACGAAACCCAGCCCGCGGCTGTGGCAGCGTCGACGGCGTCATCCAGGGGGGCGAAGATGGTGACCGGCTTGTCCTTCACGGCTTTAATCAGCTCTTTTGAGAACCCAGTCGTGATTAAGGCCTGATGCAAATGATGCAACCTCTGATCCGCCTTGATTGCCTTCATGAGGTCACCTCCAGCGTCTCCATGGATGAGAACCGGCGACACGACGAGCAACAGTGTGAAAAGCGCCGCCATAGCCGCCGACATAGCCGCCGCCATCTTCCTCGCAAGCTACACTGCTGTCGACACAGCACTTCGCAAACCTTGAGATTGACGGCAACAGTATTCCACGACTCCCCTTACCCTCTCCCAAACTCCTCTTCTTAGCCCGCTGCCTCACAGACACTGCGGCTAACCCACCGACGAACTGCGAGTGCGGCCCTCTTGTTCGCCCGCTGCCTCACTCACACTTCACATCGCGGAGACCTAACGCGCTCCTCGTTTTGTAGATGTTTAAAAGGGCCTCCTCCATCACTCGTCGAATGTGCAAAACCACAAAAACGAACCTTCGTGTCAATCATCGAGGATACCTCGCTAGAATTTTTGTCTTTTGTGCATGTGTGCTAGAATTTTTGTCTTTTGTGCATGCGTGCTAGAATTTTTGTCTTTTGTGCATGTGGGGCGAGGGCCAAAGTCTGCGACTCTGCAGGTGCGTAGAGTGTCCAGCCGCGTTGTGAGTGTGCGGACGTGCCTGTGTGGCTAAGGGGGGTTAAACTGTCGAATGGAGGCTCTCGAATTTGTTCTGACAGCCGTCAATCTTTTTTACCTTTCAACGGTGGTGTGGCGAGGCCCTAAAGGGGGCCAAAGTGTCGAATGGAGGCTGTAGAATTTGTTCTGACAGCCTTCGATTTTTATTTTTTAATTTTTTATTATTATTTTATTTTATTTTTATTTTTTTTATATATTTTTTATTTTTTTTGCTTTTCGACAGTGGTGTGGCAAGAAAAAAAAAAAAAAAAAAAAAAAAAAAAAAAAGACAGTGGTGTGGCGAGGCCCTTGACCCTGACTGCGCCGTACCTTTTTTTTTTTTTTTTTTCATAAAGTCCTTCACATTTATTAGGGCCCAAGGAGATCATACATACTGTGGAAAAAGTTCCAGATTTTTCAGGGGCCGCTAGGTCTCCAATCCTTCTCTGTGAGGTGGAGCCCCTCCCCTGTATCAAAAGGCCTATACAGGCTCCAACATAAGAATCCCAAAGTCAACTGCAAGTGATGGGAATCTGAAATAATACCTACAGAATTACCTACAAAAATACAATGCCTACAATAGCATAGTTTGAAGAACAAAAGAATGTCTGCGGAAGTATCAATGTCTACAATAGTACTTATTAAAAGAAGGAAACTATCTACCAATCAAGGGAAGAGTTTACTAAAAAGAATGAACACTTCACAAATTACAAAAAAAAAAAAAAAAAAAAAAAAACCAATGGAGAAGGCATAGTTGATGTTCCACTGCTGAGTCCCTTGTGAGTTGGCTGCCATTATGCTGATGTCTGCAAGAAAGGTCCAAACCAGAAATTTCCAGTACACGTATCTATAGTGACCAAGGAGGGGCTGGCCGGCCAATGCTTCTGAAACCAGACACACCAGCTCGCAAACTCATCGGCTTTCCGAGTCTCTGTTTCCAGTCTAGGTAGATGATCTGGCGCAAGTGTTTTTTGATCAAGTGTTTTTTTATCCTGAGCAATTGCTCTACACGGGGTACCTTCCGCCTGCGCCATTCATCCTGTGTGCGCCTTCCCCCCTCCGCCTCCCTGCTGCCTGTTCCTTCAGCCAGCCCTGTCTCTCTTTTTTTGGGGGAAACATTTTTGAAATGCCCCCGAAGTCTTCGTTTATTTGCGATTTGCCCCTTCGACAACCGACATACCCTGATTTGCCCTTCGGACAGTGATAAAAGTTCCCAAAAAAAAACTTGCATCGTTTGGGCTTGAGACATTTTCAATATGCCCCTACCGGTACCGGTGCCAAATTTTAAGTTTGCCGCTACGTGATAATCGTTTAGTACAGGCATAAGAATTTTCCATATGCCCCTACCGGTACCATGCATCTTTCCGGTATGCCCTTCTGGCCCTCGCTGGCAGAAGCGGCTGTTCCCCTGGCCCTAAGAGGGGTGCTACCGGTTCTTTATTTTCTTTTCTTTTTTGTGTACTCAAAAAAATCATGACTGTGCCAGACTGTTTCTTCGGACTTTCACCTACTCATCAGAAGGTGTGTGTGTGTGTCTGTGAGAGAGAGAGAGAGAGAGAAGAGAGAGAGAGAGAGAGAGAGAGAGAGAGAGAGAGAGAGAGAGAGAG